>CM014277.1:3104521-3119268 GCA_004135705.1 Alloteropsis semialata | reverse complement strand
TCACGCATCAGGTAACTTACCATGATGTAAGCACTATTTACTGATGAGTTAATTAAAATAAAAGAGTAATAAAAGGTATATCGCATTGTTAGCACGGAATATCGAAATATCTAGCATATCGCTTTACCAAGTAGCGACGACCTGTCCTGTTCGGCAAGGTACCATCACATACATCTTCGGATCGCAGGGAACAAATAACAACTCCATGAGTGGTTAAAAAGATTCAGCGGAGCAAGAAATACGGAACGCATTTAGGTAAAAGACAGCATATAAAGAAGTACTATACTAGCATTACGAATAATAACTGTTCCACAACGTACCATAACAGCTAAATCAGACGCATCGTCTGGCAAGCAAGAGAACCGATAAGGTGCCAAAAACCTCGAAGAGAGTCAAAGATTTAACTAGATAAACAAACAAGCATAAAAAGCTTTAATCGACCTCCTCCATCTTGCTCTCGCCGGCGTCGTCCTCCAGAGGGGGCATCTCAGCTTCTGCCTCTGCAGACTCGTCCTCGTCGATGCTCAGGCCAAGCTTGAGCATGCGGTGGATCCTGGTGCCGAAGGTGTTGGGGTCATCCAGGCTGAAGCCGGAGGTGAGGAGGGAGGTCTCGAAGAGCAGCATCACGAGGTCCTTCACTGACTTGTCGTTCTTGTCCGCCTCAGCACGCTTGCGGAGCTCATCCATGATGGGGTTCTCTGGGTTGATCTCCATTGTCTTCTTGCTTGACATGTAGCCAGCCATGCTAGAGTCCCTCAGAGCCTGCGCCTTCATGATTCTCTCCATGTTGGCCGTCCAGCCGTACTCGCCAGTGACAAGGCAGCACGGGGAGTCCACAACACGGTCAGAGACCACAACCTTCTCAACCTTGTCGCCCAGCACCTCCTTGATGACCTTGCACAGCCCCTCAAACTTCTCCTTGAGCTCCTCCTTCCTCTTCTTCTCGTCCTCTGTCTCATCAAGCTTCAGACCCTCCTTGGTGGCAGAAACAAGCTTCTTGCCCTCAAACTCCTTGAGCTGACCAACAGCATACTCATCGATGGCATCAACCATGTACAGGACCTCATAGCCCCTCTTCTTCAGCTTCTCAAGGAAGGGTGAGTTCTCCACAGCCTTCTTGCTCTCACCAGTGATGTAGTAGATGTCATTCTGTCCCTCCTTCATCCTGGTGACGTAGTCCTTCAGGCTGGTCAGCTCATCACCGCTCTTGGTGGAGTGGTACCTCAGGAGCTCAGCAATCTTGTTCCTGTTCTGGGAGTCCTCATGGATGCCAAGCTTCAGGTTCTTGGAGAAGGCCTCATAGAACTTGTTGTAGTCCTCCTTGTTCTCAGCAATCTCAAAGAAGAGCTCAACACACTTCTTCACAAGGTTCTTGCGGATAACCTTCAGGATCTTGTTCTGCTGGAGCGTCTCACGTGAGATGTTGAGGGGAAGGTCCTCAGAGTCAACAATACCCTTCACAAAGCTCAGCCACTCAGGGATCAGCTCCTCACAGTTGTCCATGATGAACACCCTGCGCACATAGAGCTTGATGTTGTTCTGCTTCTTCTTGGTGTCAAAGAGATCAAAGGGGGCCCTCTTGGGAACAAAGAGGACAGCCTTGAACTCCAGCTGGCCCTCCACAGAGAAGTGCTTCACAGCCAGATGCTCCTCCCAGTCATTTGTCAAGCTCTTGTAGAACGCAGCATACTCTTCCTTTGTGATCTCTTCTGGCTTCCTCATCCAGATAGGCTTCTGCTTGTTGATCAGAGACCACTCATGCGAAACCTCCTTGATCTTCTTCTTCTTCTTTTCCTTCTCTTCCTTCTCCTCATCAACATCCTCAACCTTTCCCTCCTCGGTATCCTTCTTCTCTTCCTCGTCCTCATCATCAGAAATTTCCTTCTCGGTTGTCTTCTCAGTCCACAGGGAGATGGGGTAACTGATGAACTCAGAGTGCTTCTTGACAAGATCCTTGAGGCGACGCTCCTCAAGGTATTCCATCTGCAAGCAAATAGCTCAAAGATTAGTTGAAGCAAAAGAATGTTTCATGTATAAGGACTGAATTATTCCAGAAAACAAACAAGCATATTACTGATTACTTCAATGAGGCAATTGGCAGTTAAACAAAATAAGCACATCCAAAAATCTGTGACAGAATACATTATTTTATATTCTAACCTCAGCACAATGCATTACAGCAAAAAACAGAGACGTACAATCAAACAAACTTGAATTATCTAGGTCTGAAGGTGATAATTGATGGACACATCCCACTGATAAGACAGGCATTTTATGATAAGATCACAGCTTGCAAAAGAGCATGTTTAATCGTTTCCTATAGTTATGCATATCATCAAAACAATGTTGCCTATGATAGTTAAGGGCAGATAAGTTAATGGCATCCTACAGAACAGAAACCATCAAACACTAAGCAGAGGCAGTAAATTGTCAGAAGCCAAACCCTCTTATATCATCTAACTCGGATGAAATAATACAAAGCACAGAAATAATCAATCCAGTATCAAACAGACTACTATTGTCACCAAAGTTGCACAGGGCAATAGGTAACCACTGTTTGTACATAGCGTAAAAAACAACGGTGCCTATGGAAGATCAATAAAGTGAGTTAATGGCGTCCTGAGGAACAGCACCCATCAAACACTAAGTATTGCCAGTATATTATCATAAGCCAAACCTAAGGTTTATGTGATTAGAAACAAGTACTCAACCATGATAAAGAGCTTAGATGGATGCCGCATACCTGATCGTCCTTGAGGAATAGAGTGATCTTAGTACCCCTGCCAAGCTGCTCCCCGGCTGTATCACGAGTGACAGTGAACGACCCACCGGCCTGGGACTCCCAAACGTACTGCTCGTCGTCGTTGTGCTTGGTGGTCACGACGACCCTCTCGGCTACGAGGTAGGCGGAGTAGAAACCGACACCGAACTGCCCAATCATGGACACATCAGCGCCGGCGGCAAGGGCCTCCATGAACTCCTTGGTCCCAGACCTGGCGATAGTACCGAGGTTGTTGACGAGGTCGGACTTGGTCATTCCGATGCCGCTGTCGATGATGGAGAGCGTGTTGCTGGCCTTGTCGGGGACAATGTGGATGAACAGCTCCGGCTGCGCATCGAGCTTGCTCTTGTCAGTGAGGCTCTCGAACCTGATCTTGTCCAACGCCTGCAAAAATCACAACAAAACAGCAGCGATTTAGACCCCCCAAACTCAAACATCAACATGAAAAACGGAACCAATCGCCTAATTTTGAATCCCGCGTGATGCCAGCAATTCCCTCAGTGCGCAGATCACGCCAAATTTACGGTTCATCGCGTCAAGCAGTAAAACGAAGCCATGGATACAGATTCGACATTCGTGGGGGTGATGTCTAGAGGTGGATTCGGTGAACTTACATCGGAGGAGTTGGAGATGAGCTCGCGGAGGAAGATCTCCTTGTTGGAGTAGAAGGTGTTGATGATGAGCGAGAGCAGCTGGTTGATCTCGGCCTGGAAGGCGAAGGTCTCCATCTCCGTCGCCATGGCTGCCTTGATTCCTGAGCTCCGAAGCTTGCAGGAGGCGGCGGCTAGGGTTGGAGGGGTTCCGGGATCGAGAGGGATGGCGAGGCGCGGCGTGAGCGAGTATTTATATGGTGGCGCGGTTCTAGAAGATTCCACATGGGCCTAGAAGCCGGCGAGACCGGAGCATTGACTAGCCATTTGGGCCTAGCGGGGATGTGCCCCTGGCCCTTGCTGCGCGCGTGTTTTTTTCTGGATGGCGATTGTCATTAGGGATGGCACCCGCGGATTCGGGTGCGGGTGCAGCGAAAACCCACCCGCAGAAAAACCCACACGACAAAAAAAAACCCGCCCGCGACACACCCACGGGTGGATATCCACACCCGCACCCGCGCCCACCGGGTTTCGGGCGGGTCTCGGGTACCCACGGGTCTGATAACAGTATTGACAAAAACACATTTACTTCATGATCATTTCACATCACAATTCCAAAGTTGGTCTCCAAATGAATATAAAAATTCATAAGTTGGTCTCCAAATCAACACATCAGACATCACAGTTCCAAAAAATCCAATCAAACACATCATAACATCACAGTAGTGGCAACAAGTTTTACAAATTACAATGCAGTACAACAGTACCATCTACTCGAGCGGGAGAGGGAGCGTGGGCGCGGCCGTGCGGGTGCGGCACTGGCACCCACCGGGTCTGAAACCCGCGGATACCCGCACCCGCGGGTTGAATTGCCATCCCTAATTGTCATTTCGTTCTTTCTGGCCCACCAAGTTGTACTCCTTTCCATTATTGTCACGCTTTTGGAAAACGGGTGCTTCCATAATTTCTTCGCATGCTAAACGCAGAACGGCAGAAGGTTCTGAACATTGGCTGAAATATTGGAAACATACTAGTAAATATATCAACATACGTACGAATTATTTTTTAAAAAATCTTCCACTGGGCGAATTAGTTTTGAGAACAAATTTTATAAACATGTGCAAGAAAAAGGGTTTTTTTCGTGCAAGTTTTGGGAAAAATATCGCATCCTGCAACTGCCGCGGTGTCCTGGAGGGGGTTCAGCGTGACTTTTTCGAAAGGGCAGCAAAGGTTTTTGCCGCAATTTTATTATAGGAGAACAAATGGTGTTGGCCCAGTTTTCTAATAAAAAATTCGACTCAAACACTGTCACACATCACTAACAAACACAAGTTTTGTCTAGAAAAAGAACAAAACCGTTCCGTGACACAACAGGTCCTCTCCCACCACTAGCACTCACCCATAAGAAAACCACTATTTTTGAACGTGTTTAGCACGTATTTCATTAAGAGAAAAAGAAGTTTTACAAACATCTACAACACACACAACAAAAAGCCACAAAAACACCAACAACAAAGGCAACAACACAACACTCCAAGCTAGACACAATAACCACAACTGTTACAGCAAACTAAACACAAACTAGAAGAACCACGACTTCAGAAGCACGCTTTTATTGGAGAAGACCAAAGAGCTCCAGAGACAGCAAACCACACCACAGCACCAGACGGAGACCTCGCTGAACTCTTCTCCTAGCAAATCGAGGCGACCAAAGAACTTGTGACTACCGAAGCGACCAAACGACCATACAACAGGCCACGCCAAAGTGAAGACGACCTCACCGGCGATGGAGAAGGCGTCTGAGACAACAAAAGGGTACAAAGGTCAGAGGACAATGCCTTCAAGAAGGGTGCGGCGCAAAAAGCGATGTCGTCGACTGTTCGTCGGAGGACGAACCAGATTTTCACCTGATAGAACCAGAGGAGGGAGACCGTGACAATGCCCCCAAAAGGGAGAACTACGCAAGAGCGTAGCCATTGCCGGCACCGACATAAGCCGTGCAGGGTTTTCACCTATGGCGTCCAAACCCCTTCCCCAACTACACACTCAGCCTCAACGACCGCTTGCAACCCAAGCCACGGAAGGAACCGGCAAAAGGAGCGCGGATCCGAAGCAGGGCTCGCCGAAGCAGTGCACGCTAGCAACTTAAGGAGGGTCCTTCTCGAGCACAGGACGCAGATCTAGTCCCGCGAAGAGCAGGTCCCTCGCTAGCGAACGAGGCGGCAGGGGCGCCCTTAGCAGGGATGCGACCTTAGGGGAGAGCAGGTCGGCGCCGGACCTTCCGGGGAGAGTCCTCGCTGGCGACCTTGGGGGATAGTAGATTGGCGCAGGACCAGCCGGGGAAGTCCTCGCCGGTGACCTCAGGTAGGAGAGGAGGATGGGCGACCAGGCCGGAAAAGGGGGGACACTAAGGCCAGAAAACCACTATAACACTTTCCGCGGACCCCAGGTGGAAAAATGAGGGCTGCAAGCCTGCACCCCTAGGAGGGCGATGTCAGCACGTCAAAGCTCAACGCAACGACACTCTCAAGAAAAACCACCTATTGGCTATTACACGCTATGGAGCAACTGATCAGCATGGATGCCGCCAATTCCTCTTGCGTTGCAGTCATCCCTAGGTTCAGCATGATTTCAAATGGTGCATTGCATCAGGTGCAGGTGTCAGAAGAAAGCACATGCATCCGTATTCCGTACGCCCAAAATTTCAGCTGGAACCAACAGAATTTCAAGTCTGGTCGTGTTCCAAACATGTTAACTCTACGTACATAATCCTATGTTGAACTATCCTAAATTAGCTTATACAGCTCTGATTCCTGGAAGATGACCACTCCATATCTCGACTTTCGGCCGCAGAGAAAGGTATTTTAATTTGTGTAGATTCTTGGAAGATGACCATTTCATATCAGAAGCCATCAATTGTGTTCCTCCAAATCACTAGGACCTCTAGATATCGCCAATTCTTTATCTGCATTTGCATCGAAGAGCTATAGTTAGTCCACAAGAACAGCTGACTTAATAAAGGTCCACTTTGTAGATGCTGGACAACAAGGTACGGGAATAAAGTGAGCAAAATTCCTATGTATGTCTGTTTAGGGAAAGCCTATCTATGCTATAGGGATGGGTTCTCTTACTGGGGCTGTTGTCCGGTGTGTCATCATTGCCTTCCCCATTTTGCGAGGTGAAAATGGGAGTAAGGTAATTTTTGTCCAATAAAGCGAAAGATGAGGTACTGCAAAAGAGAAATTGAAGTAAACCAGAGTGAGAAGAAGCACTTGTTAACGCAATCAATCAAGAGCTAAAGGTTCTTCAAGTTTTTTTTTTAAAAAAAAATCTGACAAGGGCAGCAAAATTTTGATATCATGTGCTAATTAGTTCACCTTTTCCTTAGATCTCTAAGTTTCGATTTGAATTTGCTCGACGTGGATGCTCCGTCATAATTTTGTCCCATGTAACCAGTGTCGCTGCCATCAGAGTTCTCCTGCATTTAGCAAGCAAGCCATTTATAACATTAGAAAATAAAACAGTAATGCCCATGATACCTTCAAAGGTGAATACAAGCTAAATATTTGAAATATGGCCGTGAACAAGATCAATGGTCGACTTGTAAGCATCAAAAGAACACCACTTCATGGTGATTAAAGCCAATGATGAGTTTGTAAATTTCTATGCAGATGACAGCTAGACTGCATGTTTGTAGAGGACCACTACAAGGAGGAAGTGCGAGGAATGTGATGTGGGTATACAATTTTTAGTACCTGGTGCATTAAGGTTGCAATTTACAGCAATATAACAAAACTGATTTGTTGTTGTTTTTCTCCAACATGCAGGAGAGTGCGTGTCATTGTATTAATAGGTAGAAAAATACAGTCTGACTACATGCCGAGTCCATGGCGTGGGTTAGTTGTTACACACTGCAAAAAGAAATTAGCTCAACTTTTTTTCTCAAACACAAGGAACTTACCTCATATAGCTGGCGATAACGGTTGCTGTCCCCAACTACTTGTAGGGCTTCAAGCATTGTTCCAGTTGAGCCTCCAATAAGAAGCACCTTAAATATTACCATGAGGGAATTATTTATGACCTGTCTGGAGGTTCTTAACGGGAATTATGAAATAATTCTCCAAGAATCAATTTGAAGCAAAATCCTTGCATTTGAAGCAAGGCTTTGTGATGTTGTAGGATCATACAATTCAGAGGCATACCATCCAAATCGTTTCCATACATACAATATTGGTTCATTTTGATATACTGTGGAAAGAATCACACCCAATAACTTACAGTAAGTACAACAATAGATGTGGTAGCAGTGAAAATTGTCTCGCCATGTCCATCAGGAAGATCATGGACAGATTGAAGAGCGAGGGCAAAAGCCATAGCTCCTCTAAGCCCTGAATAAGCAAATTATCAGTCTTTAGAAGCATGAAAAAAAATGACGTAATAGTTCTACAGTAGATTCATCGAAAGAGATATTTTATGGCATACATACCACTATACCAAAGAGCCTGCTGATATTGCCTAGGTATTTGGCATTGTGGCGGTCGTGCCAGATTCAGTATGTATGCACAAGAGAATACATTTGCAGCCCTTCAAAATTAAACGAGATGAGAAACATACATTATAATATAGGAAAGCAACTACAGAGAAAATGTAGGATATTTTCCAAAAGTTCAGCAGTCAAGTTGACACACTTCCCCAAACCAAAGCAAATAACGGTGGGGAGGGGATATTTCAATTGACCAGATACCTTGCAAGTAGTATGAAGATCTGCATGTCATTAGCACAAGATTAAGGAAGCAACAGAAATGGAAACAGAGTAGAGGTTTGGTGGTTTAAATCAATGGAAGGAGCATTCGACCAAAAAAAAAATCCAGTGGAAGGATACAATTGAGAAAAATATGAATCCAATATGTGACCAGCTTTGACGTTCCATTGCAATATCAAATCCCATGTATATGAACCTGCATAGAAGGACAGCCAACTCAGCATCTAGAGTTGTTTGCATATGCAAGCTGAACTACGGTCTGTCTTACACGAAAGCTTCTGCTAGTGATGAAAGAAGATGGAAAAAACGAGCTGTAAAACGCTGAGAATCTTCTGACAAATTTGAGAATGTATATCTCTTCATGACCTGCAAGTAAAAGTTTTCTGTAACCAATCCAGTAAAGTTAAAATTGGTTACTGAATATGAATTTTGCAGTTAGAAATTCAAAAGGTAAATGGAAGCATTTTTTTTAGTCCAGTAATAAATTTAGCTTATAAAGCTCACAACAAGATCCAAGGCAACAATATCAGAGTTCAACTTACAATACCAGTGAAGAGAATAGAAACAATGCCGGATAGACCAATGCCTTCAGCTAGCATGTACCTAGAGCAAATGGTGGTAACTAACAGAAACATTTAAATGAAATGTAAAACTAAACATAGTTCAAATAAGACTTACGAGAAGTACGGGAAAAGCACAAACAAACAACTCTCCAGATTATGTAGGCTGAAAATGATATAAAATTTAGTTGTCTGTGATGAGCTCCAGTTTCAGACAAATTACATTCGCCAGCTTTTACTTACTTCTCGACTCCCAGTGCTGCATACTTGAAGAGGTTTGACCGAATTAAGGAGTGGCAATGATGAGATGTGACTTAGCAAAAGTACAAAAAAACATTTATGTGGTGTGAGAAGCTTTTCTTGAAAAAAGTTGTAGAATTTTGGGGTGGAATGTTTAAGATCTAGTGCAGATTTTGGCAGTGTACAAGCTGTCAGCCCTGTTCGGGGCAGCTTTAGCTTTTTTTCCACTGAAAAAAAAAATCTCCCTATGAGTGTGACTGTTGAACCTTATGAAAGAAGCCAAAACTTCCTCACAGCTTTCACGCTAATCAAGTTTGTTTTCATGAAGTAAAGTTAGATTAAAAGGATATGAGAGCAGAAATGAATCCGACACCAATGCCTACATGAGAAAAAGGTCATTAAAATATAAAATGTGATGCGATATATAAATGCTATGCAATCATAAAAAATCAAGAGGAAATAATCTGATGTACACAATTAAGATATAGGCTGCTGGGAATCTGTTCTGATATGAATAAGAGCTATGATATACCTGATGACAGTGATCCGACAAAATTCTCAAGAAACCTCAGAACTACTATGAAAAAGTTTTGTCCAGAAGTGTGTCCTCATAGTTGCCATAGTCCTGAAAGCTGAAGCTATTCAAAATAGGATTCTTGGAAGATTTTTATTAAAAAAAAAAGCACACAAGGCAAACCTATCTCAGAAATCATATGCGTACCTGTACAAGGATATAGCCACCTTAATTGACAGACCATAGGAGGGCACCGCAAATTATGTAAGCATCAGTAGAACTAACTATTTTTTAAAAAAAATATTAAGTAAGGAAAAGTTTCTGCATACAGCATCATTTAAAACTGATTCTCCAAACACCAGTGCATAGAGATTTGTATCAGTGCCAAGTTCCTGCAGTTCCATATACATTATGTAATTGTTTCTTTCAATATAGCAGTACACATGAGCAGTCATGCAATCAGAGTATTTGAGAAGCGGTGGCAAAAACCTGAAATATAGACAAAACTGTTACAGGATCAGTTGCTGACACAAGAGCACCAAACATCATACACTCAACCAGTGGGAGCCTGTAGATGATGTAGAATAACCCAGCAAGGTAGCTGACACAAGAGGTGTAAATATAGATTACTACATCCAGTTATCAATGGAAGAAACAGAAGGGAATATATGTATAAAGGCAATATAAATGGTTCTTACACTAGAAGACCTGTAACAATTGAGGCAATGAAGGTCCCCAGGATTGCGAAGGTTATGATAGCACCGAAGTTCGAAAAGAATGGTTTCTGTAAAAGAAAAGGTAATGGTAGTATGATTAACTGTGCCTGTCATACTAAGCAACTAAGGGGCTTAAGAATACAGCACTTACTGGTGCTAAGCTGAATCCGGACTGAGTGGTTCTTACACTAGAAGACCTGTAACAATTGAGGCAATGAAGGTCCCCAGGATTGCGAAGGTTATGATAGCACCGAAGTTCGAAAAGAATGGTTTCTGTAAAAGAAAAGGTAATGGTAGTATGATTAACTGTGCCTGTTATACTAAGCAACTAAGGGGCTTAAGAATACAGCACTTACTGGTGCTAAGCTGAATCCGGACTGAGTAGGATGCAGTCAAGTAAAACATGACAAACTCCACAAGAAGCAATTAAAATAAAAAAAAACAGAATACAATCAAGGATATAATATGATTGGAGGCAGTAAGAAGAGAAGGAAGAAGTCCTCCCGAAAATTAAACCATCTCCTAAATTAACGAAGAAAGAAAACAAACATCAACTCATGTTTGAAAACTAACAACAGCAATGCTTTTGTATGTTGCATGTAGACCTGGTGCTTTTCTGAGTGTTTGATATGTTAGCAAGCGCTCCTACAATCATCCCTGGCACAAAAAGACATTGAATGATTTTCATTTCTCAGACACAAGGTGAAATCCAGAAAGCTTCAGTTCTCTAAAAGGAACTTGTAAAACAGTTCATGGTATTGATTCAAGATAGCATGGCTATTCGAGTTCATGTGTTATCAAAAGAACAAAGTAGAAGAAAAAGCTCCTAAAACTTAAAGGTACTCATAATTCATATACTACAAAAATTAAAGTCGATACAATGCCAAGCTGCAGGCTCATTTGCAAGCGCAGACAAATTACAGCCAGTGATACGCCATGGTAGTAGAATCAGAGGGGCCACGCGAAACCAAAAAAAAAAAGATTCGGAGGGGTAAACCAAAACACACACCAGTTCTGTCTCAAAATGAAAAAGGAAAAAAAAAGGCTCTCAAAGGCTCTCTTATTTCAACAGACATTGGCTTTGGATGAACGGCCCCGTTTGGTTTTCCAGTGCTAGAAACTATTCACAACTTTGACCACCAATTAAAGGTATTAAATAAAGGTATTTTACAAAACTAACTCCAGAATCCCTGCACTAGGAACCCTGAAGAATCTAATGAGGCATTAGAGGATGACTAGAGGATGGTTACTGCAGCATCACTGTAGCCAATCATCGATTAATTAGGCTCATTAGATTCGTCTCGAAAAGTTACGCTCATCCATGAAGAGGTTTTACAAATAGACTTCATTTAGTACTCTATGCAAGAAAAATTCTCTCCGTGCCAGATGCTAGACTAACCAAACGAAGCCAACGCTTCACGTTACAACTTGCCAACAACGAACTCAGATAGCACTGTAGCACCGTCCAATATGATCATGGCGACAGTTGGCTATACCCACACGAACAGGATTTATAATCCCTAGCTCCAAGTGCGTTGATCAGCATTTCGAAATTCTAACAAACTATTCGCCAAAACCTCCTAGGATCAAGGTGGCGGGTGGGGGGTATTCTAGTTACGCACCGATGAGGAGCGACCCGCTGGCCTCGGGGAGGTAGTAGAACTTGCGGCGGCGGAGGACGTGCCCGAGCACGAACGAGAGCACGAGCATCGATATCTGAAGCAGGATGCCCACCCCCGCCGCCTGCTGCTCGTCCACCGTCCCCGGCGATCCCGTGGCCGAAGCCACCAGATGAAGCGCCGCCGGCGCGGCAGCCCCCGTCTCCATTCCCCTCACTTTTTCGCGAGCTCCTTCCCCGCGGGCCTGCGCCTCCCTCTCCGACGATTCGTTTGCCTCGGGTTCGTGCGAATTTCGCTCGACGGTGGCGCGGTCGACGCCTCCCCTCTCCTTCCGTTGCGGACTGGAGACTGGACCCGGCCGAACGGCGAGGAGGCGAGACGGACGGTTGCGGATGCGGTTTTTTTTTTCTTTTTCTTTTTTTTGCTGGTCTGAATCTGACGGGCTGGATCGCGGATTTGCTGTGGGCCACGGCAACACGGCGGTCGGATTGGAACCGGCAGGAAGAAAGACGGGCCTTTACTAAAAAAAAAGACGGGCCTTGGGCCCTCCGCCCTCAGTTGGGTCGTGAAATACCCTTTTTACTAAAAAATATTTCTATTTCTCAGGTTTATATATATTCCCTGATTTTATACCTCGCGGTGAAGTTGAGTTATATGTGACACCTGACGTTACATTTCCACATTGCCGTTTAAACAGAGTACATAAGCTAGTTGCCTTGTCCCTTTTCTATTCGTATTATTCAACAGAATTTAGGAAAATGTACCTAGAGCATTGCATTTTTTTCCATGAGTATAGTATTATAATGAAATACCTCCTTTCAAACCAACGGGATACAGTTCATTTTAGTTTTTTCTAAATCAAATTTTATCTAAATTTGACTAAGATATATATAGTAAAAAATATCAACATATACAGCATACGATTAGTTTCACTAAACCAGATCCACGCCATGAAATATAATCTCTTCGTATCGAAATATTTGTCATCGTTGACTTTCTTTAAAATATTTGATCTTTCATTTTATTCAAAAATTTTGTGCAAATATTCAAAAAATAAAATAACAAATTTTGATAAGGATAATTTGGACTAAATGATATAGTTTAGAAGGTAAAATAAACCAAGAAATAGTTTAGGGAGTTATTCAGACTTTAGCCATACTTGAGGGGAGTAATTTGGACTTTTCTAAAATAAATGATATCACACAATATTTTGAATAATGATAAAAAGTTAATGGCGACAAATACTTCAATATGGTATCATGATAAGTCTAGCATGGTGACGAAGAGCAGAAGACTAGAAGTTGTGTCAATATAAAATCGAACTATGCATTCCATTTGAACGCTACTGGCCAACTGTCTTGTTTCTAGTAAAAGTAATACTAAGTTTAATTTAGTTGCAGACAGTCTAGATTTAAAAAATAGACTTAGAGCATCTTCAGCAGTCTCTCATTCTCCAATCCAACTACCATATTGGGAGAGTTATTGGAAAAATAGCGCTCCAGAAGATCTCCGTGATTTTTCCCATTTTCCCCAGTAATCATTGGGACAAACCAATAATCCATCTCAACTCTCTGCAAATAGAGTGGGAGTTGTGGCTCTACCAATATGGTATTTGGATTGGGACAAGGTAACTGGGAACTGACGGGGGTACACCCCTGGTTATACCAACGGCCCAGGGAGCGTGTCGACTTCTAGAAGGCCCTGCCCGGCTACGCAAGGAAGGCAGACGATATAGTTGTAATCCTAATCTGACTAGATTTATTAAATGTAACCGACTAGGGGGGCTTGCCATGTAACCCTGCCCCCCCCCCCAAGAGTATATAAGGAGGGACTGAGCACTACAACAATTCATAATATCCATGACAGCGAAAAACTGTTGGTAAAACAATAAACATTGTCATCTTTGGGTTTTTATGACAGTCGGCTGTCAGCTATCTCCTGTTGGAATTGTAGCGTCATAAATCAAGTACGATATATGACATCCTTAATGGTAGTATTGATTACTGACAGGGCATGCTGTCTGCTATATGTCGGATCTATCTTGAAACAAGGTGTATTCTTCGCCTAGATTAATGACAAGCATGTTGAGGCTCTTAGTGCCATTGTACTTTGCTAATGATGGCAATTAGGTTTCATTAATAATGATTATTAGCATATTGCTTAAATAATTGTCATGTTGTTTGAATAATCTAGAGGTCAAGATGCACATCTACTCCTTTTTTTTTAATATCTAGCGGTCAAAATAATGGGCGGCTATAAGGAGAGAATTGCCGACAACCGTAACAATACTGTCATTATTCGTGGTGACTCAAGATGCATGCAAACATGTGCCAACTTAATTAACAGTGCTGTCATATACTCCTTAGGACTATACCATAGTTGCTTGACAAGGCTGTTAGAAAGATGTAACGTCCCGGAAAATCGAAAACCCTAAAACGCGCTTAACAAGTTTTCAAATCTTTTCCGATGAAATCTCAAAATTCCAAATCTATCAAACCATTCCATCGTTTCCAAAATTCGGACATCCGTTCTATCCAAATCCGACCAAAAACCTTTCTATCAAATTCTCCCCGTCATTCCAAAGACCAAACACCCGTTCCCGTTGTTTCCAAATTCCTAAATTCCAAGTCTACCAAAAACCACCGCGATCATCCGTTCTTCCGAAATCCGTTCTCAAATCCCGTCCGTTCCTTCCCGCGATCTGCGCGTCGCGCATGCGTCCGACCGCCGCCGCGAATCCCGGCTTTCTCCTTTCCTTTTTTCCCTTTTTCCTTTTCTTTTCCCCATTTCTCTTTTTCCCTTTTTCTTTTTCTCATTTTCCTCATTTTCTTTTCTCCCTTCTTTCTTCCTCCTCCCGGCCGCACTCCCGCTCCCTTCCTCCTCCCTCCTGCCCGAGCACCGCCACCCTCCCCTTCCTCTGCTGCCCGCGCTGCACCCGCGCGCGCGCCCGCGCTCTGCCACGCC
>CM014277.1:3050737-3103542 GCA_004135705.1 Alloteropsis semialata | reverse complement strand
CACTCCACCTCCCCGAGCACCCTCGCCACCTCCTCCCCCTTTCCGAACCACCGCCGAGCCTTCACCGCCGCCACCACATCCTCCTCCGCCGTCACCGCCCGCGGAGCTGCCTCCCCGCGCCTTTGAAGCCCCAGGTGAGGAGGGGAATCGGTTCCCCTCCCTTCCCTCTCGCTTCCCCGGCCACTCCGAGCCGCCGCCGTGCCCCAGGGCGCCGGAATCGGCCCGGCGCCGCCGCCGGCGAAGCTCCCTCCCCTCCCTCTGTCGGGCCGAGGAAGAAAAGAAGAAAGAGCCGGCCCATTTAGCCAATAACCCCCTGCCTTTCTTGGTTCCCATAAAGAGTCCCTCCCCCTTGTTGCCAAATTCCAGAAAAACCCCCTGGCCCTTCTGATAAATTCCAAAAAGGCCCTGGCCATTTACTAAACCCTCCACCTATTTCCCAATATTTACAAATCAGCCCTCCCACCATATAAACTAATTCCAAAAAGTCCCCTGACTCTTTATAATTATTATAAAGAGGTCCTAAACCCCTCCAATTAAGCCCTAACCCTCACTTAACTTATCATTTTATGCGCCAAATTTCTCCAGAATTCCACCAAACTCGAACACGTCTTTCTTTCATCTATTCCGGCCGAGCTATACACAAATCATCCCAAAATAATCCTCCTTCCTATTTTATTTTATCGTTTCCTGTTTCGAGCTCATCGGTAAAGGTTTGATTGTTTTCTTTTTATGTGTTTGTTGTGTGTGCCGTAGACGACAGTATAATCGAGGAGGAGCCGCCGGAATACGCAGGAGAGTACCGCGAGCCCGAATCCGACAACCCGTACCGCGAGCAGGAACTCTCGGAAGCTTTTGACGGCAAGTCCAATCCCATCCTTTGATGCATGTTTATCCCAGTTTTATAAACACAACCTATTTGCCTTTGATAATTGCATTGTCTTATTGAAAACCCGGTTGGATAGCCACTCCTTGATTGTTGTAACCATTCCTTGATAACCTAGTTATCACTAAAAATGATTTGCTCTATTTGGTTGATAACCTTTGCTTAGAATGCTTAGGACTTGTTCTAATTACTTAATCAATCGTGACAATTACTGGTTTTATAAAGAATAAAAGGGTGAGTGTGTTGAGTAAAGACTTGGGTTTTTGGGTTTTGAAAGTAAAGAAAGTGTTGGATAAAATGGATGGGTATTTCTTTGTGAAATACCATTTGGTGGCTTGTACCTTTGTGGTTAAGCAAGTTGGGAGATATCCATTTTGTTCGGTTTTAAACCGAGGTGATGTGTTCATCTTGCCTAACCCAGTTATCTCGTACAACCACTCGACTCTTGTATGGTGCAAGGGCTTAGTCTAAATCCCACTAGCCGTGCTGTTAGTTGTCTGGTGGCAGGTGTGCAGCGAGAAAAACCAAGCGCCGTCTTAGTGACATGGTTGCCGACTTGGTGTCATAAACCCCTTGGTTATTTTTCTCGTGATGGCTAGGCAGTTTTGGCTATGGTGGGTAATGGCTTCGATAGGATCCGCACTGGCACTAAGGTGATCGTGTTGTGGTACCCTACTTGTGGTGAAAGTGTACACCTCTGCAGAGTTTCCAAACTATTCGAATAGCCGTGCCCACGGTCATGGGCGAGTTATGGCTTGGTCACAATACCGAAGGTTTTGGGATGGGTTGGAGTGTGTGTTTTGGAAATGTGTTCGGCTTTGTGCCAAGAGCTACGGCGGATGGGAAATCCGGTAGCATTTAAAATTTGGATCCTTTGTGGATCAACCCCCACTTATTAGTTGTGTTACTTAAGCTTGCTTTGCTAAAAGTTTTTCCTTGATAAACCATTGCATGAGTAAAACTGGCTTTATTGCAAACAAACTTTAGCCTTATTCCTTGAATTATCCCGTGCATATTTCTGTGTTAACCCCTCCGTGGGTGTGGTTGGGCTTGCTGAGTACTTTTGTACTCACCCTTGTATTTATTGCTTCAGAAGAAGACCCGGACTTTGTCGTTGAGGACGCCGAGTAGGTGGTCGTGCCCGCACCCGACTTTGCCTGTGGAGTTTGGCCCTGCCCGAGATGCTTTCGCTGTCGCGCAACTCTGATCCTTTTGTTGAACCGGTCTGGTTCATCATTTGGCTCATAGCCGTAGTTTACCTTTTGGTTGTCTTAGCTTGTATCAAGTTTCCTCCCCATCGGGGAGTGTAAGGTTCTGAACTATCTGTTGAATAAATGTGTATCAGCCTCCTGGGACTGATAATTGTATCACATTTAGTCTCTGCTTAGGCAGGGGCGCTTCAGTAGCAGACGACACCAATGCACAATAGCGCATACTCTCACCGACCAAAAAAATATGTATGCTACGAAATCATATTTTACCGTGAATCTAAAGATATTTATTTGACACCAAAAATATTGACACTTTTCATCTATGAGCTTGATCAAAGTTAAAACAGTTTGACATAAAAAAAAGCTATATTGATATTAGTTTTAAGAGAAGTACAAAACTTATAGGAAACTGAAATACAAACAGGTGTGACATAGCTGTGGGTGCTGTAGCTGTAGCAACGAATATTTGCTACTACCACCAAGATCTGTACCGACGGCTGCTCCGCCCAGGCTCGCGCCCCGGGTTTTGCAGCGGCCGCCGCGCCCTCCTACTCATCGGGGCATGGCGCTCGCCCAGATGGCAGGGTGTGGGTCGCGCGCTTTAGCGCCATCCATTTTCGGGGCTAGTTGATTCGGCAGGTGAGTTATTACACACTCCTTAGCGGATTTCGACTTTCATGGCCACCGTCCTGCTGTCTTAATCGACCAACACCTTTTGTGGGTTCTAGGTTAGCGCGCAGTTTGGCACCGTAACCTTGCTTCCAGTTCATCCCGCATCGTCAATTCTGCTTATCAAAAATGGCCCACTTGGAGCTCCTGATTTCATGGCTTGGCTCACCGAAGCAGCCGTGCCGTCCTACCTATTTAAAGTTTGAGAATAGGTCGAGGGCGTTGCGTCCCCGATGCCTCTAATCATTGGCTTTACCCGATAGAACTCGTAATGGGCTCCAGCTATCCTGAGGGAAACTTCGGAGGGAACCAGCTACTAGATGGTTCGATTAGTCTTTCGCCCCTATACCCAAGTCAGACGAACGATTTGCACGTCAGTATCGCTTCGAGCCTCCACCAGAGTTTCCTCTGGCTTCGCCCCGCTCAGGCATAGTTCACCATCTTTCGGGTCCCGACAGGCGTGCTCCAACTCGAACCCTTCACAGAAGATCAGGGTCGGCCAGCGGTGCGGCCCGTGAAGGCCTCCCGCTCGTCAGCTTCCTTGCGCATCTCAGGTTTAAGAGCCCGTCGATTCGCACGCATGTCAGACTCCTTGGTCCGAGTTTCAAGACGGGTCAGATGGGGATCCCGCAGTTCGTTGCAGCGCAGCGCTCCGAGGGACACGCCTTTCGGCGCGCGAAAACCGGCCGTGCCGACGACGGCTACCAGAGGCACCTAGGGCCCCCGGGCTTTGGCCGCCGGCGCGGCCGACAACAGTCCACGCCCCGAGCCGATCGGCGGACCAGCAGAAGCCGTTCCGCATACGACCGGGACTCATCGCCGGCCCCCATCCGCTTCCCTCCCGGCAATTTCAAGAACTCTTTGACTCTCTTTTCAAAGTCCTTTTCATCTTTCCCTCGCGTTACTTGTTCGCTATCGGTCTCTCGCCTGTATTTAGCCTTGGACGGAGTTTACCGCTCGATTTGGGTTGCATTCCCAAACAACCCGACTCATTGACGGCGCCTCGTGGTGAGACAGGGTCCGGGCCGGACGGGCTCTCACCCTCCCAGGCGTCCCTTTCCAGGAAACTTGAGCCCGGTCCGTCTCTGAGGACGCCTCTCCAGACTACAATTCGGGCAACGAAAGTCACCCGATTCTCAAGCTGGGCTGCTTCCGGTTCGCTCGCCGTTACTAGGGGAATCCTTGTAAGTTTCTTCTCCTCCGCTTATTTATATGCTTAAACTCAGCGGGTAGTCCCATCTGACCTGGGGTCGCGGTCCGAACGGCAATGCGCTACGATCGTGAAAGGGTCCATAGGGCCAATGTGCTAGCTGCGTGCCGAGTCACTGCAGCGAGAACAACATTAGTCGCCCAAATATTCAACTGAAATACAAACAGGTGTCAGGTGTGACTATTCACTATTCACCGAAAGGGACGACAACAGCAACGGTCAGCCGAGCTCGGCGCCGAGCTCGGCGCCATCAGTTTTGGCGCCGAACCGTATTGCCACCTCAGCTCCACGTATGCCACGTCGGTAATGGACCTCGGCGCCATGGTTTACGGAGCCGAGACGTGTAAGCTCGGCGCCGTGACTTGTGGCGCCGAGCTCAGGGTCCATTTTTGTAATTCTTTCTGCCAGGGGTCTATTTGTGAAATTCTTTCATGAAAATGGCCAAAAAACAAAAAAGTCGGCGGGCGTGTTTAGTTGCGGTGAGAAACTTTGCGAAATTTACTGTAGCAATTTTAATTCGAAGTTTAGAAGGACTAAACATGATCTAATTATAAAACTAATTACATGGATGGACGGAAAATCGCGAGACGAATCTATTAAGCCTAATTAATCCGTTATTATTAGAGATTGTTTACTGTAGCACGATATTGTCTAATTATGGTCTAATTAGGCTTAATAGATCCGTCTCACAATTTCACCTGAGGTTATAAAATGGGTTTTATAAAAGCGCGCACATACCACTGTAACATATGGACCGATGCCAATGCCATGATGCACTTTTACCGATCCAATCCAATTCACAACGTGGTTTGCTTGGCCGCCTGCTGGTCACAAAAAGGCATCCATCGGTCAATCACTCATCCACTAGAATGAATGAATACCCGTCCTACCCACGCAGCCGCTGCCCAAGGGTAATCTCGTCCTCCTGTCCTTCCCCAGCTAACTCTCGCGTGCCCTGCCGGCCCCAGCTACCTGGACAAACGCATCCTTCCCCTGGCCGTATATACGAGAGGAGAGAGATCGATGATGCCTGCCCTGTGCTGATCGATCAACGACTCTCATTCCGTTCCGTTCCGTTCCGTTCCGTTCCTCCACGGCTCCCCCATTCAGTACTAGTATTATTGGATTCCTTCTTCCATTCTTCGAGTAAATATCCAACCATCATCGATTCAGCCCAGGACACACACACACACACACACATACAGATACAGCAAGTCAATCTCTCTCTTCCGCGATCCACCAGGGCCGACGGCAAGCTAGGCAACCACCGGCGACATGGAGAAGCAGCCTACTGGCACTAGCAGGGGAGACCATGAGCAGGAGGAGGCCTGCAAGGTGCCTCTGCTCGAGCCCAGGACTACTGCGGCCCCCGGTGCCGACGGGGGCGGCGTCATCAGCAAGGCCGGGGAGCAGGAAGAGCAGGACGCGTCGTGGTCCTCGGCGCCGCTGGGCCGCCGCGCCTGGGAGGAGAACAAGAAGCTGTGGGTGGTGGCCGGGCCCTCTATCTTCACGCGCTTCTCCTCCTTCGGCGTCACCGTCATCAGCCAGGCCTTCATCGGCCACATCGGCCCCACGGAGCTCGCCGCATACGCCCTCGTCTCCACCGTCCTCATGCGCTTCAGCAACGGCATCCTGGTAACTAACTAATCATCCTATCTTATGTTAATTAATTTATTTCTTTTTATAACATATACTACATACCCCATATATATAGGATTCCGGATTAGTCTGCATATGTAACTTGTTCATGATGTGTATTTCTCTGTTTATGGCAATAAAGTTCAGGCAACCATAGTTTTTCTCAAAAAAAAAAAATTTTTTTTGATGCCTGCTGCTCCCATCCATATAGGATATGCTATGTCTGTTCCGTTTTAAATCAACTGATTCGTGTTCCTGATGCGACTCAGCAACGACATCCTGGTCATCATCATAGTACTAATTTCTTTCTTTTTATAACATATATATCCATGCCAATATGCATACCATCCATACATAGTATGTGTCTTAGTACTTTTTAAATCAACTGATTCGCCTTCCTCGATCCACCTAATTACAGCCATAGAAAGAACACGTACGACATGTCATCGTTCTGTCACACACTAGCTAGTCCACACAACAATGGCCACCACACACAAGCTCTACAAACCAAAGATCCCAATCACAGCCAGCTTGCGCCACGCCTACTGCAAAACAACCACCCGCAGCACCCGTAGTTGCAAGTCTATAAACCAAGGCAGTCGTCGTCTGTTTTCAGACTCTTTTGCCTGCCTTTTCCTTGGTGACAGTACATGGACAAGGACCAGAGACCACCGAGACAAGCTCTTCCAGGCACACTGGCCCCAACGAGAGTGACATGAGACACACAAAAGGAGCATCATACATAGTCATGCCTAACTCAAATAATAACCCAAAGCTTTTTTCACATACATCATGAACCATATATAGCAGTAGTTTGAATAATCCAACTCCATGCTCGAGGTAGCATCAACTTTAAGATCTCCATCTGTATTTTGGGCCCACAGTTAAATTCGAGTAAAGTCCCACACCAACTTGCACGTTCCCTGTGCAATGGAGACATGGAATAGATTCGAGTGTTTCATTTCCTCTCTTCTTCTCTCCATTCAGATTCAGAAAATGCCCAAGCGACAAGGGCAATCTGTACCCATCATCGATTTGAGTCATTGTCCTTCTACATTGTGTCCCCAAAGTCATTGTACCAAACGCATGGACGACTCCAATCGGTTAATTGCTACTAGACTTTTGTTTCTTAACCGGCACAGACACTTTCTTTTGCGACCCAAGATGAACAACCTCTGCTCTGCAGTGCATATGTATCACTATCACCATGCTGTCACCGCCAAAGCAAACTGTAAAAACATTAGAACAAGGATAGTATCTGCATATGCAAACCAATGTATATTACCACTCTACAAGTAGAAGCTTTAGTAACTAGTAACTATATATGCATATGCATTTTGTTGACGTTGCCGTGCGTGAACTGCAGCTGGGCATGGCGAGTGCGCTGGAGACGCTGTGTGGCCAGTCCTACGGCGCCAAGCAGTACCACATGCTAGGCATCTACCTGCAGCGCTCCTGGATCATCCTCTTCTCCTGCGCTGTCATCCTGCTCCCGGTCTACATCTTCACCGAGCCGCTGCTCGTCGCCCTGGGCCAGGACCCCAAGATCTCGGCGGTGGCCGGCGTCATCTCGCGCTGGTACATCCCCGTCATGTTCTCCTACGTCTGGGGTTTCACCCTCCAGATGTACCTCCAGGCGCAGAGCAAGAACGTGATCATCACCTATCTCGCCATGCTCAACCTCGGCCTCCACCTTTTCCTGTCGTGGCTCATGGTGGTCAAGTTCCAGCTTGGCCTCGCGGGGGTTATGGGATCAATGGTTATCGCCATGTGGATCCCAGTGTTTGGGCAGCTTGCCTTTGTCTTCTGCGGTGGATGCCCTCTCACATGGACTGGGTTCTCGTCGGCTGCATTCACTGACCTTGGTGCCATCATCAAGCTCTCGCTTTCTTCTGGTATCATGCTCTGGTAAGCAGCATTATTAATGTTTCAGTATACATATACAATTTCATAAAAAATTATTTCGATAGTTTATTATCATAAATTTTTAGCGGCCTCATCAAGATTCTAATATTCCCTGAAATACATATATATTCATTGCTCTGCTTTGCCTTTTCAGTTTGGAATTATGGTACAACACCATATTGGTGCTCCTCACAGGGTATATGAAGAATGCAGAGGTTGCACTTGACGCCCTTTCGATATGGTAATATACAGATTACTCTTCACTTCAATTAGTAATAGTTATTCACACTAACATCTCATTGCACTGACTGCCAAATTGTTCCTTTGTGGTCACGATCGAGCATAACTAATCATTACGGCATCTATTGATGAAATGTGCAGCCTTAATATCAACGGTTGGGAGATGATGATTTCTATCGGCTTTTTGGCTGCAACAGGGTACATACTTCATCTTTAGCATTTTGTGCATTAATGTCTCCTCCACAATTTTGATGTTAATGCAATCAATGTATCTTCAGAGTGCGAGTGGCAAATGAGCTTGGAGCTGGAAGTGCAAGGAGGGCCAAATTTGCGATCTACAATGTCGTCATCACTTCTTTCTCGATCGGATTTGTGTTGTTTGTGCTCTTCCTTTTATTCCGTGGAAGCCTTGCCTACATATTTACTGAGAGTCAAGCGGTGGCCGACGCGGTTGCTGACCTCTCACCTCTGCTAGCCTTCTCCATATTGTTGAACAGTGTTCAACCGGTTCTATCAGGTACCCTCTTCAGTTGATCTAAATGATAGAGGTTGCTAATAAGATATAGCTTGTTTTATATCAAACAAATTAAATGCCATTTGATTACATGTATATAGGTGTCGCTGTTGGTGCGGGGTGGCAAAGTGTGGTGGCCTATGTGAACATCACATCGTACTACTTGATTGGGATCCCTCTTGGAGCAGTACTAGGCTATGTGGTGGGATATCATGTGCAGGTAGGGTCCTGCAGTCTGGGAGTATTAACATTGTATCTATCGCATCTTGGCTTTAAGAAGTGTCGGTCACATTACTTGGTTGTTTGTTGGTAGGGCATTTGGATTGGCATGCTGCTGGGAACACTAGTCCAAACCATTGTGCTTCTGTTCATAACATTGAAGACTGACTGGGAGAAACAGGTAAGCTCGACTCACTGTTTGCTTCTTGGTGTTGTACTTAGTCATGCAATTTGCAGTCTTCTTCATTGATAATATATACAAGGACAGCTAGAAGGTCAGACGATATACTTAATCATTCTTCATTCTTTATCCTATATACGAGCAGGTGGTGGTTGCTCAAGAGAGGTTGAAGAGATGGTACATGGAAGAGAACAGGAGACTGCAGGGCTCGAGAGGCAATCCTTGAACTGGCCATCCAATCCAATGTGGGCGGCGGCCTTTAATTTATGGATTGTCAAAAAAAAAAAGGCATCGTAGACCCTCCTCTGGCGGATGCGCACATTTTGTTACCATATCAAGGGCCTGTTTTAGATTCGGTACAAAACTTTGCGAAATATACTGTAGCAATTTTAAATCGAAGATTAGGAGGATTAAATATGATCTAATTATAAAACTAATTGCATAAATGGACGGGAAACCGCTAGACGAATCTAATTAATCCGTCACCATGTCAAGAAGGAAATGAGCAAAGCAGATTATATACTGATAATACTTAATTCGTTTGTGCTTGCTTGCTCATGGCGTCACCCTCGTAGATTGATATATAGATGCTGTGATTGCTGATTATTACGTATGAGCAAAGCACGCACGGGACGCGAATATGGTGGATCGGACCCGCCGCAACCATGCATATATATGGTGGCATGGGAGACCACCACCGATCGATCGAGATGGATGATAGAGAGACGCAAGATTCACGCGCACCACGTACATATATACGTACTCGATCACTCGTAGTATAGTACGTGCACGTTCGCTGACCATGGAACCACCGCCCCGAGCACAGACGACACAACGCTTTCATCATGGGCCCACCCGCCGCTGGCTGAAATCTGATGTTGCTGTTTCGTTTTTTTAGAGTAATAACTAATAAGCTGACGTTGCTATCGGCGTATGTTATGAACAATTATATTCCTCGCAAAAAAAGTATAATTATATATGCGCATGCAGGCCATTGGCATGGGGAGCTATCATGCATGTCGTTCAAGCTAGCATTTTATACATTTGCAGCTTGCAGCGGCAGGACAAACAGCCTCATTTATACGTATGGTATGATGGACCCTCTTGTGGACTTGTTGCAATTGCTCGCGTCATGACCGCGAGCCAGCATGCAGCTAGCCCAGGACCAGCACCATATATACACGTATTTATTATTTACAGCATGCAGATCTAGCCACCCAATACGTACTACGGCTAGCGCATACATACTGTATACCACAAGACAGCATGCAGGCAGAGGCAGACACCTCGCACATTTTTGGTTGAAAGTTGTAGTGGTATTGATAAATTTTCATGTTTACAGGAAGATATAGGTTATTAGCTCAATGCATACCATTTTCGGTAATAGTTAGAATTTAACTTTGAGTTTGAATTTGAAACCTTAATGGCAATAAATGCATCATTTTGGTTTTTGTTCCATGCATACCATTACCATTTATTTTTTAGTTTAATTTAATTTTGAGTTTGAATTTGAGATTGTTATTGGCTCAATGCGTACCATTAACATTTCTTTTTTATTTTGCTTCCTCAATATCCAATTGCTATAGCCCCATGCATGCTTGTTGAGTCATCGGCCCTCACTATGTGTGGTCTCTTCATTTGGTTATGTCTCTGTCTTCATCACATTTTTTTCTCATCTTCCTTCTGCTCTATTAGTTACTCAAAACACTTATATTTGAATTATGTAAGTCATCGTCTCTCACGTTTGTCTTCCATCATATGTTTATTTGTTCAAAATTTAACAAATGCATATAGTTTTGTTTCTAATGGTGTCATCTATTTATTTTCCTAGATGGATCAAACTAAGGTACCATATATATTTTTTCACCATTTTTATTCTATGCATGCTTCCATAATGAATTTTTTATACATTCATTATTGCAGTTGGCATGGTATAGCATTCTTCTTTGAACTCATTCTCTCTCTCTTGGTTCTGCTCCCATGGGGTTTTACCCGCTATGCCACGATCATTGAAATTGTATTCCTATTTTTTCGTCTTTTTCAACACAACCTTCAGCTTTGCTATGGAAGGATGTGCATGTCAAGTCTCGATTTCCATGTTGCTTTGTTCTGGATCTTGTTAGAACTCTGCATGTAATCGCAAATAGCGCGGGAAGCTAGTGTTTGTTTTATTAACAAACGGATTTTGAGTTCAAATTAATAGATAAAAATAATTTTATTTAGTCGTTCATTGTAATTATTTTGTCCTATAAACCCAGAGTAATATATCATAGTTTGTTTGGGACATGAGTTCATGTGAGAAGGAAATAACTTATATAGATTTTTTTGTTTTTAACGTAAATATTATGTATTTTTAATATGACTATATTTTTAAAATTCGTCATCGATCATTTCTGTATTTCAGGCAGTCAAATGCGCACGGCGTGGCTAGTATATATGCATACTTCTGCTGGTCATCAGCCGCACGCATGCAATTTACCGTACCCCTGAATGGACACATCATGCGGACATGGCTTCAGTCTTCAGCCACATCATTGCTCAATTTTCACAAATGGTGTGTTGTCTGCTCGCTGTCAGCCAGAGTCTCACACACATCACGGCTTGAAGGGCTGCAAATTCAAACACGAAAACTAATGTATCCTCTGTTTCTCTGAGATGCTCTCGCTTGTGCATGAGTTATAGAAAGTCGCCAACTTCTAGCAACGTTTTGGCTCCATCGATCACTATATATGCTGCTCCTTCACATGGGCAATACAACCTTTACTTGGCACATAGGAACCCTTCGGTGGTCACATCGTACGCACCACCTTTGATACTTTTACGTTTATCTTGCAGGACTGCTAATTGGATCCATCAGATGTTAAAAATAAATAAAAATCAGATCGATGTATTATTTGCATCTTCATTTGGAGTTATAACCGTATTCGACGTGGACACTTGTTGCTAACTTACTTTTTTATTCCAAAATTAGCTATTACCAATCATTTTTATGAGAACTTTTAACAGTAAGATAGACCGTTAGATATACATTAAATCCAACGGTGCATATTATTTTTTTTTGGATTAACGTGGAAAATTTCAAGGCCCTCTCGGCGAACGTGGTGGCTTCTAAGTTTTAGGGGTAAGGTAGAACGTTAGTATACATTAAATCCAACACTGCATATTCTTTTCTTTTTGGATTAACGTGGGAATTTCTAGACCCTCTCGGCGAATATGGTGGCTTCTAACTTTTAGGGGTAAGGTAGACCGTTAGATATACATTAAATCTAAATGTGCATATTCTTTTCTTTTTTGGTTTAACGTGAGAATTTCCAGACCCTCTCGGCGAATATGGTGGCTTCTAATTTTTAGGGGTAAGGTAGGTCGTCAGATATACATTAAATCCAACGGTTTATATTCTTTTCTTTTTTGGATTAACGTGAGAATTTTTAGACCCTCTCGCCCGTTAGATATACATTAAATCTAACGGTGCCTATTAAAGCATCTATTTAAATGAATATCAAATATGCTATGCAATGCAGCTCACCAAGAGGCACTGAAGAAGGAGATTGAGCGGCTACGCCAGCTGTTCCACCAGCAGCAGATCAAGGCCACCACCAGCGGCGCCGACATCGCCACTGCCGCCTCCATGCAGGCCAGGCAAGTGCTGCTTGCCTGCGAGGGCGCCGCCATTCGATAGCGGCCGTGATCAGTCAACTTGTGCTGGGGTTTTTTGGGGGGCAATTCATCGTTCATCGTGTGGAAGAGGCACACACCTGTTAGTAGTTTAATTTTGTGCAGTCTGATACGGTTGCTTTGTTTAATTTGTATGCGATGTAATTTACTCATCCTATCTAAAAATTGGGCTGGTATGGGGGGAGAATCGTTGTGAATGTGTTGTTTGGACGGCCTTACATTTGTGTTAGTAAAGATTTGTCAAGGTGATCGGTTTCTTCAGTTGGTTTTACGTCATTGCAAACTGCAGATATAGTTTTTTTTGGTTGTATAAGATAAGACATAGATGAAACATATACATTAAACCCAAATGTGCATATTCTTTTTTTTTGGATTGATGGGAGAATTTCTAGGCCCTCTCGGCGAATATGGTGGCTTTCAACTTTTAGGGTAAGATAGACTGTTAGATATACATTAAATCCAACGGTGTATATATTTTTTTGATTAGGGAATTTCTAGACCCTCTCGGTGAACGTGGAGGCTTCTTTTAACACTGTTGTATTAAGATAATAGATATATAGTAGGAAGGAGGAAAGGCACGGAGTAGCACCATACCAGAAAGGAACAGAAACCAAAGATTTCACATACACACAAACAACGGTATTTGAAAACACTGCATATCTTCCTAGGGGCCGGCACATACAGGAGAAAACCGGTGAGTACTGCAAAACGACTTGAAGCACGCCTATCCTTAAGTCTTTCACTCTTTTAATTTGCCTGCGTTTTCATTCATGACAGTGCATGGACAAGGACCAGAGAGCACCAAGACAAGCTTTTCCAGGCACTAGCTAGCTTAATTTACAAAACTGGCCCCAATTAGAGTGACGAAAACTCTGTTGAATTTTTTTTTATCTGTTCAACAAAAAAAGAGAGTGATGAAAAACACACATAGTCATGCCTAATTCAACTAAGCTTTTACAAACTGTTTTACATGCATCAACCATGAGCAGTATCCATCAAGTTTGAATCCAACTAGTAACTCTTTCCTCTTAATGAAAAACGTGCTAAGGCACGGTCACCAAAAAAAAATAAATCCAACTAGTAACGATATATGCATTTCATGGACGTTACCCTCAACTGCAGCTGGGCATGGCGAGCGCGCTGGAGACCTTGTGCGGCCAGTCCTACGGCGCCAAGCAGTACCACATGCTGGGCATCTACCTGCAGCGCTCCTGGATCATCCTCTTCGCCTCCTCTGTTGTCCTGCTCCCACTCTACCTTTTCACCGAGCCGCTACTCGTTGCCCTCGGTCAGGACCCCAAGATCTCCAAGGTGGCCGGCATCATCTCGCTCTGGTACATCTCCATCATGTTCTCCTACGTCTGGGCTTTCACGCTCCAGATGTACCTCCAGGCACAAAGCAAGAACATGATCATCACCTACCTCGCCATGCTCAACGTTGGCCTCCACCTCGGCCTGTCTTGGCTCATGACGGCCAAGTTCCAGCTTGGTCTGGCTGGGGTTATGGGATCAATGGTTATCGCATTGTGGATCCCTGTGTTTGGGCAGCTTGCATTTGTCTTCTATGGTGGTTGCCCTCTCACATGGACCGGCTTCTCGTCGGCTGCGTTCACTGACCTCAGTGCCATCGTCAAGCTCTCTCTATCTTCTGGTATCATGCTCTGGTAAGCATTAATGTCTCAGTGTCCATATAGTTTCATAAAACATTTCTGTAGTTATTATCATAATTTTTTACTGGCTTTGTCAAGATTCTGGTACTCCGTTAAATTATTCATGGTTCTGCTTTGTCTTTTCAGTTTGGAATTGTGGTACAACACCATATTGGTGCTCCTCACAGGATATATGAAGAATGCAGAGATTGCACTTGACGCCCTTTCGATATGGTAATATACAAATTACTCTGCAATTTTGGTCTGTCAACTCATAATTGGTGTTAACTCTCAACAGTAGCTACTAACATGTCATTGCACTGGTTACATTGTTCCCTAACATTTCGTTGGACTGGTTACATTGTTCCTTTGTGGTCAAAATCAAGGATAAATAATCATTACGGCATCTATTCACGAAATGTGCAGCCTTAACATCAACGGCTGGGAGATGATGATTTCTGTTGGCTTTTATGGTGCAATAGGGTACCTATTTCATCTTTACCATTTATTGTTTGATTTCTACTTTCCACAATTTTAAAGTTAATGCGATGTATATTCAGAGTGCGAGTGGCAAATGAGCTTGGAGCTGGAAGTGCAAGAAGGGCCAAATTTGCGATCTATAATGTTGTAATCACTTCTTTATCGATCGGATTTGTGTTGTTTGTGCTCTTTCTTTTCCTTCGTGGAAGCCTTGCCTACATATTTACTGAGAGTAGAGCAGTGGCCGACGCAGTTGCTGACCTCTCGCCTCTGCTAGCCTTCTCCATATTGTTAAACAGTGTTCAACCTGTGCTATCAGGTATGCTTTTCAGTTGTCCTAATTGATAGAGGTTGCTACGCTCTAGCTTGCTTTACATAAAAATGCCATTTGACTACATTTTAGGTGTCGCAGTTGGTGCGGGCTGGCAAAGTGTGGTCGCATATGTGAACATCACGTCGTACTACTTGATTGGCATCCCGCTTGGAGCAGTACTAGGCTATGTGGTGGGATATCATGTGAAGGTAAGGTTCTGCAGTTTGGTATTAACATTGTATCTATCGATCTTGGCTTTCCTCACGTTACTTGGTTGTTTGTTGTAGGGCATTTGGATCGGCATGCTGCTCGGAACACTAGTCCAAACTATTGTGCTTCTGTTCATAACATTAAAGACTGATTGGAAAAAACAGGTTACCTTGATTCGGAGTTACAGTCGTACATAACAATGATGTTTGAATGGACTTCTAGAAGGTTACTCAATATACTGAATCATTCTTTATCCCTATTTGAAGGTGGTGATTGCTCAAGAGAGATTGAAGAGATGGTACATGGAAGATAACAGAAGACTGCAGGGCTCGAGAGGCAATCCTTGAAGCCCTCCAAAGTGGGCCTCATTGGTTCTCAAAAGACATGATCAACATAAGAGACCCTCTGGCAGATCACATATTTTGCCAGAACGAAATGAAGGAAGTTTAGCCTATATATCCAGATTGTGTGTTCCTCCTCAAGCCAAGCAACGAAATCAATTATCAGCAGTAGTGAAGGTCCAACAGAAAAGCACTATAGCATTTGCCAACCGGACGGCATACATGCCTGAGCCTATGTTGGCTAACCGTGGAGTGTTGCTCTGCATCAGTCTTGGGGTATGCAAGTCTCCATAACAGCAGTGGTTGTGGTTGGGGGCATTTGTGCAGATTGCGTGTGTACATTGGCCCATAATTAGTTGGAAATGTGGACTGTACCTGTACTACTGATTTCACGAATGGATCGGGCTAATGTGTTTTAGGCACGGTTTGATAGGGTTTTGTTGTTTGCAATCTCGCACTAAGTGTCGATTTCAGATAAAAATCCAATCGAGTTTCATCAGAAGTACACGACACTGTAATTCTACCCGAGACAGATTGAGCAAGCAAAATCGAATGCGAGATCAGAGGTCGTGGGAGGAGGGGACGAACCGAGCTCAACTCTGCAGGTGATGGATGGGCGCGCGGTCCCCATCTTGTCCTACAGGCTCCGCAGCGCCGGCAGCGTCGCCGACTCCCCTCCTCGATACCCCATGGCTGCAGATCGAGGCGTGTCCGCCGGAGTCGAAGGCGGCGGCGGGCAAGCTAGAAGAAAGGACGAGTCTGTCTCGCGGCGACCCACCACCTGGGCATGGGCTTCTTAGTCCCTGAGACTGACGCATTGGTCCCGCGCTGCTAGTGGTGGCTGACTCAGCGCGGCCCGCATTTTGGGCCCACATGTAAGTGAGACAAGCTACGGCTGTGCGAGTACACCACACGAGCACATCACCCCCTCCCCCTCTCCGTCGCCGCGGCGACGAAGGAATCCCGGCGGCTACTCAACGGCCGTTGGAGGCGCGCCGGCGGCGGTTCCAGCAGGTCCTAGATATACCCTGCTTCCTCCGGACGAATCCAAGTTGGGCAAATGCCGGCGCCGGTGAAGTCGGTGCTCCCCGTGGTGCTCCTCGGCTGCGGCGGCGTCGGCCGCTACCTCCTCCGCCACATCGTCTCCTGCCGTCCCCTCCACGCCAATCAGGTATTGCTCTTATTCCCCCCGGTCCGACCACTCGTATGTCTGATTGATTCGGTGATCAGTGATGGGTTCTGTTGTTTCACTGCCTGCTTGCCGATAGGGCGTGGCCATCCGGGTGGTGGGTGTCGCCGATAGCTCCTCTCTGCTCGTTGCCGAAGATGTCCACTCCAGCGGCCTCGATGACGCGCTCCTCACCCACCTCTGTGCTGCCAAGACTGCCGGCTCTCCCCTGTCTTCCCTCCTCGGCCAAGGTAAATATTCCACCATTTGGTTCTGCTCATCTTTGTTAGCATTTAGAATAATAGATGCTTGCATTTTCAGGGCACTGTCAGTTTTTCCAGAACCCTGAGGCTAGGAGCAAACTCATTGACGCCGCTACCTCGCTTGGAAGAACAACTGGTTCGTTATTCTGTGCTCAACTGCACATACATCTTCTTCTTCTTCTACCTCTATATTTTACTTTCTGCCTTCGCTGTTCCAATCAGAGTTGCTTGTGCCTACTTCAATTAGTTTACTTTAATCTATTGGCTGCAAATTAGAATATTTAACTATATCTGACGATGGTTCGATATGTTTAGTTGTCAAAATTAAATAAGTTTAATTTAGAACAAACCTAGATGGACTTATATATGTGGCTGGAGGAAGTACATCAATGCATGGTTATGCATAGTACATTGTGAAATAACAATTACTGGCAATTAATCTCACTGGCTCATTGATAATGACGCTCATTTCAGAATCTGTGGCAAGTATGGTGATACTGATGCTGATTCATTATGTTTACTAATAAACTAATCGGTCTGTTGGGATCGGATAAAATGGCAAATATGTAGATCATTTGTGCCAGTACTAAAATAGAGTTGTGTATCGTTTTGTTTTTTCCTTCTCCGAGCACCAAAAAAGCTTAGATTCTTGTTGTTCTGTCTCTGATATATGAATCGTATGTCTTATTTTAAACCTACATTTCACATTTCATTGTCATACGCCTTTCCTTCCCAATTCTCAGGTCTGGTACTAGTTGACTGTTCTGCAACCTACAACACTGTTAGTCTGCTGAAGCATGCCGTGGATCATGGATGCTGTGTTGTATTGGCAAACAAGAAACCTTTAACTGGTGCTTATGTAATGCTATTTGGCTTCCTCTTTTCTGCAAATAGTCTTTCTTACGCTGAATCCACACTGTCTCCTGCAATTCAACAAAGGGCACTTATCTGATTAACAAATCTGTTTGCTGTTGCAGGAGGATTTTCAAACGTTGGTCTCCAACTTCCGTCGAATAAAATTTGAATCTACTGTATTGTTCTTGTTTCTGTCTACTTTTTCCTTTTCTCTTTCCCATTTTTATGCATGTACATACTACTGCTGTCTATATATGACCAGAGTTTTGCTGTTATGGGTTTATCTCAGAACCTTGCCTATGATATACTGAATGTTGTGGTATCATGAAACAAGTTAACTATATCTTGCAATTTCATTCCTTCAAGGTTAAAAAAAACAAAGATGCATTCTTTCAGTGTTTACAGTGAATCTCATTTTGTATTGGACTGTTGGTTGAGTATTGTTTGCTTGAAATAAAAAAAGATGCTGTAGATAAAAGTCAGGGCATACATATAACATAGTTCTATTTAGCATATAAAAAAGATGGTGTTTTCACTTTCTCTAATGATCCTTTGTGATTTATATGTGCAATTGTTACTTTCAGGTGGGAGCAGGTTTGCCTGTTATAGCTTCTGTAACCCGTATCATTGCATCCGGAGATCCAGTTTCTCGTATAGTTGGAAGTCTAAGTGGTATTAGTCTATTATGTATAAAAGGTGCCCTGCTTTCTAAAAAAAAAGAAAAGATAAGTTATACATGTTTCTCCTTCATATGGGTTTGTAGGTACACTTGGGTATGTGATGAGTGAGCTGGAGGATGGGAAGAGATTTAGTGAAATTGTAAAAACAGCCAAGTCTCTTGGCTATACAGAGCCAGGTATTACAATATCTTGTTATTTTTTTTCCATTACGATTTACATATGTGTCAAGTTGTAGCTAGCAGTCTGTGAAGTGGAGGTCAAACAAAAATCTCTACTGTAGTTTTTACGTAACTAAGGTAAACTAAGGACAAGTCACACAACTTAAGTAGGAGCATTTGTTATTTTACCAGCTTGAAATGTGCATTTACTGATGTGTTTATTTTTACCAGATCCACGTGATGATCTTGGTGGAATGGACGTGGCTAGAAAGGTTAGATACCTCACAGCTTCCCATTCAATAAGTGTTGTTCTGTATGTTGCTTTTTTTCATTTCCCTAAATGAACCGTTATGTATTTCATGAACTGCTGTTGTATTGAGTTTATTTGGTCCTACTAGGATTTGATGGGGAAAACCTTGTGAACATAATCATTATCACAAAGTTCTCCTCCTGTTCCAGTAGGCCATGTTATCCACTTGTTCATATTGTAGTTTAATACCTTCACGGCTTCAATTCATATATCCATCTGCATATGGTTAAATCACAATATAAAACTTGCTTTTTTTGTGAAAGGGGTAGCTCAGGTTTAGTTCAAATGTTTTGGTTTATCTTTATTAACAGGCAATCAGGTCTAAGAACTTCATGTTTGCATGCAGGCGTTGATCCTTGCTAGGCTTCTGGGGCAACAAATCAGCATGGACAATATCAATGTATTCCTATCTATATTCTACACTATTTCTCAAATTTATGACTTTAACTTCGATAGCATTGTTTTTTACAATCATGGTGCTTCCTACACTGGCTGATTTTTCACTATTAATGATTATAGCTGAACTTATATGGTTGTGCTACTTCACTGTTACTTTGGCTATTCAATGTTAACAGTAATAACTAATAAGTAGGCCTGGGCAAAGTTACTTCCTGTTTCACATGCTCAACTAGTCAACTTGAGGATAGTCTGCCTCCTATTCGTTTGAATGGTTACATGGAGCCATCTTTTAGGCTTGTGTTTGGTTTACACCTTTACAGTAGCTTAGATATACTTGTGTGGATTTGTTACACCAAACCTATGCAGATATGCTAACTCTGAAATAGTACCTACACTAAACAGCCTCCGAACTTGTAAAGTTGTTCATTTGTTTCTTGGTAGCGCAGTTTGATTCATTTATATGGCATGGGAGCTTTTCTCTAGATTTTGTATGGTATGAGAGCTATTAATTTGAATGTTTTAACACCAAAAATCATTCCATACTTTAGAGTCCTTTCTTTTATTCAAGGCTACATCATTAATATAATGTCCTACAATTAAGTGAATCATTGAGATTGTAATCAATCAGGCACTGTGTTTTTGACAATGTCTAAGTGAGCCAATTATGTATGTTCCTTCACTCTCAGGTTGAGAGTTTATATCCTAGTGAATTAGGACCTGATGCAGTATCCACAGAGGACTTCCTTGAAAGTGGTTTAATACAACTTGATAAGAGCATGGAAGAAAGAGTCAAAGCAGCAGCATCAAGAGGAAATGTTCTTCGCTATGTCTGTGAGATTGAAAGCTCAGGGTATGCATCCAGCCTAACGTGTTAGTACTGTGCATTACCCACTTGCATCATAAATCAGGGTCCAATCTGTTTTCTGAATCTACAGCATGGTTTATTTTCATTGTCATTATTGTTGTCTACACTTGTTTACTTTACTTATTTGGAACTTCCTCCCAACTTGTTTCTTGCTGGTTCGTTTTCAATCTTTTTGTGGCCTAACTCCCCAGTTTGCAGGTGTCAAGTAGGCCTCAAAGAGCTCACAAAAGATTCTGCGCTGGGTAGGTTGAGGGGAACTGACAATGTGGTATGTAGCCATTCTTCCTCTTATTTTCTCTATTTTTGTTTGACCACCTGTCACCACTGTCTGTTGATTCCTACTCGTAGAAACAAATCATTCTATGCCAGGGTAATATATGGTCATTTTAGCTAGAAACATTAAGGTCTATATTGTATCTGTTTCACTGTTTCCACAGTAATGTTTTGTTTTAGCACCATATAGAATGACAGTCTTTATGAGGACAATCTCACTATGGAAAATACCTTTTAGTTCCCAAATCATCAAGACCCCAACTGGCATCCCTGGTTTGGGAATTCACAAATGGGTTATGTGTGGGTGATCAGGTGGAGATATACAGCCGATGCTACGAGAGCTCGCCTCTGGTGATCCAAGGGGCAGGAGCTGGCAACGACACCACTGCTGCTGGCGTTCTTGCTGATATAATTGACCTCCAAGACCTGTTCCGGAAGGGGGCATGATTGGCATCAACGGCATCTTATTAGTACCAGAGCGTTTGATTGTGTTGTGCTTTACATCCTTGAGTTGTCGTGTCCGTTTATGGGAGAGATCCAGTGAACATTTTGTTCATTCAGTCGCTGTACTATACGAGCAGATTGGTAAACTGAGATGCGCGAGAATAGATTTTGAGACGGCATATCAAATCTTAATGGAGAAAGAAATATTTACTCATATTCCACTGAAAATAAGTTTCTGTTCTGTAGTGGCGCTTGGTGGGCACTTTTTTAATCAAATTCTTGATTTCATATTGGATATTTATCTGATGGAAAAGCTTGTGCATAAGCTCTAGGGCTAAATAAGTTCTAAACTTTGACATGTTCACTCACAAACTTATGATCCACCGGCGGTGGTTCCACTTGCTCTTGGCCTTTGAAGTTTTTTTTTTCGAGCAAATCTTCGCCTTTGAAGTTCTTGTAGTTCCTGAATCAGCGGGCCACACTTTGAGGCCCAGAGAGACGACTAGTCCACAGCGCGGCCCATGGAAACCTTCCTCTTCCTCTCACTCCATCCTATCCCATCGAGGGAGGCATCGACCCCATCGAAGAAATCCAATGCTGCGCCGCAACCCCACGCGCATCGAGCTCCGGTCCTCCGACCGCGACGAGCTCGAAGAGCACCTCCGCGCCGCCGCCGGCAGCACCCCAACTGCCTCCACCCCCACCGGCTACACCACGCCGCCCCCAGCCCCGGCCCCGCAGACCTCCTCCAACCCCCTCATCCACCTCCTCCACCCGCAGCCTGGCGCGGCGCCATCCAAGGCCCAGCGCATCGGCCTCCCCACCCCGACCCCCCCGAACCCCAGACGACCCTCCTAGTCCTTGCTCCCCTCCCGTCGAGTCGATGGAGGTCGAGATCAAGCTCCGCCTCCCCGACGCCGCCGCCCACCGCCGCCTCTCCTCCTTCCTGGCGCCCCGCCTCCGCCGCACCCACGCCCAGCGGAACCTCTTCTTCGACGCCGCCGGGCGCACCCTCGCCGCCGCCACCGCCGCGCTCCGCGTCCGCCTCTACGGCCCCGACGACCGCGCCCCCTCCCGCGCGGTGCTCGCGCTCAAGCGCCGCCCGCGCCTCGACGCCGGCGTCAGCCGCGTCGAGGAGGTCGAGGAGCCCCTCGACCCCGCGCTCGCCCTCGCCTGCGCCGAGGACCCCGCGCGCCTCGGCGGGGTCGACTCCCCCATCGTCCGCCTCGTCGCCGGCGAGTACGGCGTCGGAGGGGGCGCCGCGCCCTTCGTCTGCCTCGGCGGGTACCGGAACACGCGCGCCGTGTACGAGCTGGAGGAGGAAGGGCTGGGGCTGGTGCTGGAGCTCGACGAGACGCGGTTCGACTTCGGGACAAGCTACGAGCTGGAATGCGAGACGGCGGAGCCTGACCGGGCCAAGGAGGTGCTGGAGCGGCTGCTCACGGTGGCCGGCGTGCCGTACGAGTACTCCCGGAGCAATAAGTTCGCCTGCTTCATGGCAGGGAAGCTGCTTCCTTGATTGATGACTAGGCATGGGCATGTCATGTGTGTGTGCGCTTGCTATTCTTCTCTCAAGCTGCATAATAAAACAATGGCAATTCGAGTGACAGTAACATTTTGCTGAATAAGGAAGGGTTCTCATGAAATTGGGTGAATTTGGTGTAATGCTTTGGTTTTGTGGCATATGAGTGCCATTTATCTAAATCGATTTCACGCAAACCCTCGGTGTCATCTCATCTAGCATACCAACTTTGGCAGTTGGTATCTCAGTACAAGATCAAGATAGATAGATCCCTGGTAAGTGGTAACTGATCTCTGTTTAGCAAATTGACAGACAGACATGCGACACTGGAATAGATTTTGAGACGGCATGGTGATTGACGAGTTGTCTTAGAGATCTAGAACTAGCGCAATCTGATGGGCACTGTTTTCTTTTTCCAAACTGAATTATCGTGTTCGTATTGGAAATCTTTACTGTCTCTAGGGGTAAACAAGCTCTACACACTGATACAACTCGTAACCTATGATCGTGATAAAATTTTTGCCACATTTTCGACGCGGATCTTCTTCTATCCTGACCGTGGGAACCGAGCACCAGTAGCAAATTCAAAAAAAAAAAGCTCCAATAATGGTCTGGCAGGTGGGCCGTGAAGTAGGAATGACAGGTGGGCCTGCCCCTACCATGGCCGTTGCACTTCGGAGCGAGATGAAATAATTCGAAATGGGAATCGCCTCCTCTCTTTGCTCGTCTTGTCGGCACGCCGATCCAATCGGAGCCATGGCCGCCGCCACAGGCGCAGAGCAGGAGAAGGAGCTCCTGTCGTCGGTGGTGGGCGACATCCGGTGCTACTCCGGCTCCGACCCCCTCCGCCCATGGCTCCGGTACGACACCACATCGCTCCCTTCCTTCATCCTCTGTTCTCCCTCTCCCTGCACCGCTTCCTTTGCCGATCGATCAATTGATCCGCCCCGTTGTTCGATAGGGGCATGCGGAAGATGGAGCGGGCGCTGCCGCCGGCGACGCTGCGGGAGAAGCTGCCCAGGTTCCTCCAGAAGTGCGCCCAGGAGTTCCAGGACGATGCACGCTACCGCGATGACCCGCGCTACCTCCGCGTCTGGATCCAGATGGTAAGACAATCACAACCCCTATTATTGCTGCAACCAGCCATATCCATCCGCTTCCCCCTGTTACTGTTGACTATTTGCACTTCATTGACGGTTTATTGAGAGAGGACAGCGATTGATTGCAGTTCCATGTTAACCTTGATTGGTTTGGGGTTTTGGGGGGGTGTTTGTTTTGGAGTGACCTCCTGAATCTGCACTAGTTCGATCGAGATTTCCATATGATATACTGATATTGTACTAGAGCTTTTGTTTGCTCATACTGTAAATTGCATCATATCATAGAAGGAATCTTTTCCTGAAAAATCTTGGCTTTAAGAATAGGCTCGCTCGAAACTTTCAACGTCATTGTGGCTTTTGAGGACATAGCTCAACCATAATAAGGGTCCTGGTTATAAGAAATGGCTTTAATGGCTTAAATTGTGTAGATGGACTATGTGACGGATGCGAAGCCTTTGCTCAAGAAGATGGAGAGGAATGGAATAGGCCTCAAGAGAGCTTCATTTTATATGGCTTATGCACTATATTACGAGAAGCACAAGAGGTTCACTGACGCAGAGAAGATGTACTGTTTGGGAATCCAGAAGTAAGCTCTACCTTACCTCATTTTTTTAATGATACCATGTCCTGCTGCTACAACTGTTATGATTGTGTGAGCTCAAATTCCTTTAGCTAGGCATAGTCTAGCCTGTACTTCCATCATCTGGAACTAGGCATATATCAGGTCCACCTACTACAGATCGGCTAGTAGTTACTTTAAAAAACAGTGTCTTTTCATTACGGATTTAACTACAGATACTAGGATATTATCTTTTTATGAGATGCGCTGTGGTAGGTTGATAGCCAGTCTGAACAGCTCTATTAGAAAAAAAAAAGGGTAGTACATGGTTATGCAACACTTAACAACTGAGACAATTAGGGAATAAGGATTGCATGTAACACTTAATCTTAAAAGCTAATTACTTACTGAAATGTTTAATAGCCTTGCAGAGCCTATCGGGGAGTTACACAAAGCACATGAACAATTTATTGTTCGCATGGAAACATACAAGAGGAGGAAAGATAAAGTATAGCTCCTTATGTATTACTACTTCAGATCAGATCATGTCCAATGTTGGGTTTGTTGACCTCCCTTTTTACTTATGCACTTTAGCTGCAGGAGAGAATGCCTAGGAGAGCTGGGTCGGGTGCTACATCCATGAACCAAATCAAAGGTAGGCCTGTGAAAAAAAGGTCCACAATAGATTGATCAATGAGCTTGTGGTAGAGAGAAAAGTACATACAAGATTCTGTTTTCTGCAGATATCATAATCAAAAGTCAGGCCTTTGCCACTTTTCTTTCTAATAAAAACTTATTGGTCAATCTTTCCCAGAGTAAAAGAAATATACTTCTTGTATATCCTTAACACATTTGCTGATTTAATTGAGACACAAATATAATGGCGATTTGTTTCAGTGTTTCCTTACTTATTTTGGAATATGTCGCAGATGAAAGCAGAAATTGTAAGCTGAAATCCAATACAATGCAAAAGTCAGGAAGCAGTTCTACTACTTCATTAGGTGGTTATCCTCCATTAGGGCCTGCTAAAGTTGGTATTCTATCCAGAGGCAACTCAGGAGCTAACAAGAATCTGTCCCGTTGTAATAGCGATGATACTGTAGTTGTACGGTTTGTAGGATCTGCATTGGTTGGGAAGTCAGAAACTGAAGATGCCTGCCATCATGGCCTAGTGGAACCAACTATAAACACTAAGGAGGCTATGGATGCCATCAATAGCATGTTTTTGGAGCCACTGGAACCTGAGACAGCGCTCAAGAGACGATCAAAGCGTGAAAAACCAAATTGTAATCAGCAAACAAGTGCATTTGATATCTTTGTTGATGAAGATGAACCTAACCGTAATGATCCAAAGATGCTCCACAGCAACAGCATGAGGCAAGACCATCCAAAGTTCAGTCAGCAAACAAGCGGGTTTGAGATCTTTGTTGATGAGGATAGCCCCAATGGCAGTGACCATAATGCGGGGCAGAACAAGAACTCTAAGAAGGAAGCCATGAAGTTAGATCAGAAAACAGGTGGGTTTGAAATATTTGTTGATGAAAATGAGGCTAATTGCAATGTCCAGAATGCCATGTGCCACAAGAATAATAGGTGTCCTCCAAGACCATTGTGTGATTCATCTAGGCATAAAGGCGAAGATGAGTTCCAGAAGCCATTTGTTGGAGGCTTTGCAATATTGGCTGATGATGAAGAAGAACCATGTGAGAAAAGTGATAATGGTGTCAAGTTAAATTCCAGAACTGTGCAGCCAACTGATGGTTATAATACTTCCCTCTATCCAGTTCAAGCTGATTCAGGAACAAGATATCGTGAAGGTCCTCATCCAGCGAGTTCTGGGCTTCGAGAAGACACTGTCATTCATAGGTTTGTGGGATCCACTATTGATGATGAGTCTAAGGTGGAACATGCATGCCACCATGGGTTAGTCGATCCAACTATCAATCTAAAGGAGGCTATGGATGACATAAATAACATGTTTGGAAGACCACTGAACTTCAAGGGTGACAGAACAAAGCGGAAAACCAATGCACTTTCAGATAGAAAAACAGCTCCAGTTTCTGGATTCTCGATATTAGCTGATGACGACCTAAAAGAAAACCCCAACAGCAAAGCCAATCAGGACAATTCTTGCAAAATTGATGCTGAGGATGGTCTATTTGAGCCTACAATCACCACCCGTGATGTCATGGCAGAGATCAACGATATGTTTGGAATCCCACTGGACTTCTAAATTCTTATATACTTGGTTAGAGGAAATTGTTTAACTCAACACACAGAATTTGCCCTTACCTTTTAAATGTTCCCTTGTGAAATATGCAGGTAAGCTTTTCTTAAGTTGATGTTCGAATGTTTACAATTCATGTTTATCACTCTTGCAAACCTAGTAATTTTCTTATCAGGTTGAAATCCAAACATAAAAATGAATTTTGTATGTCGAGTGGTGCTTGTGTGGTATGTATCGGAATGGGGGGAAATGGACATTTAGGTTCACATGAATCTGCTACTTTGCTGGAAAATGCTTCTCACTTTATCTCCAGAAATCCTAACTTGTCTCTGGTAATTAGTTGTAACTGATAAAAAAATTACAAATTCATTGCTTCTACAGGTGCAGGTGGAGATACATCCCAGTCCCCAGATGTTTCTGTGTTATGGTAGAGCTCGCTCCCTGGGTGATTCAGAGCGAAGGACCTGGCAACGATTCCACAGCTGCTGGAGCTGTTGCTGGTACAGTTGATCACTATGGTCGTCTCCAGAGAAGGGAAAATGATCAGCATCCAAATCTTATTAGCACCGCCTGAACAGTTGAGCGCTGATATTGTGTCATGTATTGCTGACATTTAATGTTGGCCTGGCTTCATTTTCCAGTTGAAAATGTTGAGACTTGTATATCCGATGAAATTTGTTTGCAACCATGGGCGTGTTTTCTTCTGCCTGCGCATGTACCTGCAGTTGGGAGTTGCAATGCCTGTGTTGGGAGAATATGGTACTGATTGTCGAATCATTATATAGTCTCGGTATGATGAAGCAGCAGCTTAAACCACCGTCCAAGAAGTCTGCAAATGTTTGAGTTTGAGAATCATAGTAGCACTAGTACCTTTATTAGTATTAATTCGCATCGGATAAGTCATATGTACAGCTTGAACAGGTCGCCACGGAACAGCTTAAACAAAGACCAAAGACCCCAGAATGATGATGACGACGAACTAACTGAAACCTAGATCAGCTGTGGCATGTGTTTGTTTCGAAGCTTTCGCCAACTCGAAAACTCCATCTCAGTTCAGTACTTGAGGTCATGGGCGGGCGATGCTGAGCTGCGCGAGCCGCGCCGCGATGTCCCCTCCGCTGGGCGCCGGCGCGCCCTCCTCCCTGGCCACGCGGAGCCCCGCCAGCATCTCCGCGACGCCATCGACCGCCGAGCTCCTCATCACGGGGGCGATGGCGCCGCACACCGCGGCGCACGCGGCGTCGTCGAGGAAGCAGAGCGCGAACTCGTTCCCCGACTCGGGCTCCGCCCACCAGAGCGTCGAGCCGTCCAGCCTCTCGAAGGCGTCGCCCGGGAGGATCGGGTACACGAACACGATGCGCCGCGGCTGCTGCTGGCCGTCGGGGCCTGCCGCGTACAGGACGAGGGACTGCCCCTGCGGGCGGAGGAACGTCACGGCAGCGTAGGCGGCGCCGAGATTGCGCCATTGGCCGCCGCCGCCACAGGGGAGGTGGAGGAGCTGCACGGGGTAAGCGCCGCTCGCCATCCGATCGGCTCGATCTGTCGTTGGACGGTGGCTTCTCTGTTTCTGCCCCGAGATCCGTCTTTCGATGGTGAAGGAGATCACAGGAGGTGGGGAATACTGTCACCTGGTGAGTCTGGCTGATCTCGACCGTTCGGTTTCAATCCAGCGTGTACAAAATTTTAAAGGTTTTGTCCTTTTCTGGTAATAAAATACCTGAATTTTTGAACTTAAATTCAAACTATCAAACTTTGCATAAATCAACAAATTAGCTGCAACCCACTGATTCCAGAATTTCGAATCTTTAACTAACATGGCTACTTGCTTGCAAATCCTGCCTATAGAGAATGCTGAATAGGGAGAAATGGCAAATCAACAGTGTCCATATCCAAATAAAATGGGTTCTCTAAACTAGCATCACGGTGCCTCGTCGTTTTGTAGTACAAGAAAAAGAAAAGAAAATCAAAACAGTGTAGTAAAATGACATCTGAGAAGAGCTATCAGTGCTGATGGTATGTGTTGATGGTGAGATTCTATCCTTCTCTTCTCTGTTGAAAAGAACTTCATTTCTGAATTATTAGAGTGACAACAATTACCAACCAACAAAAAGTTGGAATGAATAGTCTCTTCTATCACAATCTACAAATCAAATATTTTTTCTTCAAAGACAAAGCATCAACTACAGTTTGTTGGAACAGATTACTAATGCTTATGTAGGGAAATCCTACCATCCTATCCTCATGTAAATTGATCTAGGGAGATGATCTCATAACATTTCAAAAATATTTGGAACTCCAAGTACTTGATAGGTGCTAAATCAAGCAATTTAATCGATTTAACAACTTTTAACATGCTGTGCAGTATGCATTAGTAACATGATTATGCTTTCCTGAAAGACTAATGTCACATCGGGTTAGTATCATCAATTAACCTGTAGAAATGGTTGCACACCTACCATGTCCTATTTCCCTTAAAAAGGAAAAAAAAGTGTGCCTGCCGACTCTTATAGACCACTAATTCACTAGCACTGCACAGACATATCAATCTCTCACCTTATGTACTTAAAACAGTAACCCACAGGCAACCGGACAAGAAATATGTATACACACACAGAGAGAAGTACACAAACTAAAAAGTTATCAGTAAAGCATTACTATGCCATTCCATTAGAAAGCTTGACCACCATACCCTCCATGTCGCAGAATCTTGCTCAGATGGCAGAAACAGGTAGGGATGAAACACGCGGCCACCACAGCCCTGAGGCTGGTACTTGTGTTTGTTCAGCGCCATCTGCTGACATGCAGGTGCAACCCCTACGCTTTCTGCAGTATTGGGCTTCATGCAACCGTACACTTGGCCCAGAAGTTGACATCTACATTGACAAGTAAGTTCCTTGCAACTTCATACCTAGATTCTAGAGACTTATGGTGTTATTCCAGTCTTTTGTTTCTTATCTCTAAATACTATGCTAGATTTTAACCAAGTTAGCTTTTTTTCGCACTTGCTAGCTGTTAATTCTTAAAATTTGCAAAGTTCTAGTTATTGGGTAAGGTCGTAAGGAGGTTTGAATTGATTGAGTTGATTTCATCAGAACTTGTTTTCTTATGTAAGAAAGAATTCAGTTTGTTCATATTTGTACAAATGTCTGAATTCTTGTACCATTCTTCATAACATATAGCTGTTCTCCATTTATCCTTGCCTTATAAATCTTTCCCCCTTCCTTCTGTTTAATCCCTTGATGCTGCAGGGGAGAGAGTGCCTTCTGTAGTACTGAATGCCGAGAAAAAGGAATGAGGATTGACCATGCTCGAAGGAGCCATCCATCTTAAAAATATTGCAACCATATATACCAACAATTAAACAATTTGAAATTGTATTCAGAGAAAGTATACTCTTATACTCCATAACATAGTTGTTTATTCGACTATTCCTGGACTATGTCGATATCATGAAATGAAACTGGAACTTTTGTGTTTGATATGTTTGTTTAGTCAACACCAACATTGCAACATGAAAAATGATCAATCAAGAGGCATGTAGACATGTAGTGTTTGAGCATTACGGTTGGTCATTAGCACCATTTGAAACACTGGACACTTCAATTATCTGCTACCAAATGAGAGCCTTTAATGCTTCATGGATTTACTGCTTGATTGACATGTGCGGAACACAGTACAGAGATGCATATGACTGCAGATATTTAACAACTGAAAGTTGTTGACACTATGCCAGTAGCCTCCTTAATCTTGCCACGAACTAAATCAGGTTAATTATTGTCCACGGATTTCCAACCCAATGTGGGAGGGGACAGTCTTGATTCTTCAGTTCAGACTCAGTTACAGTACTATGAATTATACTCATGACTTCATCAAAACTATAGTCAACAACGCCTAGTAAGAGCAAGCACTTCAGGTCATGCTTCAAATTGCCTCTCATGAATATTTCCTAATCTCAGTAGTGTACACGATGTTTCAAGTTAGTGTTCCAGTTCCAGGTACTTGGGACGAGCTGTATATGATCTTGAGCAAAATGTTGCATTCTTTGTACTGCTATCTGTTATTTGGGGGGAAATAGGAGTTCTTCCACGCCAACTTTCATGTTGGGACCTGATGCAAACTTGATGAGTTTGTTGTCAGGAACTGCAACCTCAACAATGAACACGCTGCAGACGGGACGATGGTCTGAAAATTTTGACTCCCCGCGGATGTAGGACAGCTGCACTATCCCTTCACCATACCAGAGAATCCGGTCACACCTACAAAACGTTTTTTGGTTGATCCACCACTGAACATTTTAGTCCCCCCACAATGTTCAGACAACACTGTATGCAGAAACTGAAACAACTGCAGGCGTGTTCTGAATTCTCAAGATCATTGCCTTACCATGCTGGTGTTCTTCGCTTCTTCTTCGATGTGGTGTCTTCACCAGCATAATTGTCGGAATTCCAAGAGTACTTGTATGTGGGAGCAAAGAAGATCTTGCCCTCATTCCACCCTCTGAAAACTCCACTCTCCCTTTCAGTCTTGAGCTGTTCAGTTCAGAAAGCCAGATGAACACTTGCAGAACTCTGACAGAGAATGTTCAATACACTGTCATGAATTTGATGATCGGTTACCTGATCCTTCTCGAAGAGAGTACCCCAGTCGTTGGCCTCGACGAGCTTCTTGGCCTCCGAGTAGCTCAGAGCGATCCGGTAATTCAGATCACCGAGCCAGACCACACGACTGCATACAACCATTGTCACTCATCACTTCACATTTCTGAATTCTGGCATCAAGTGTATCACAGCAAGTAGTGTATGAGAAATTACTCGTGGTCGAGGATCCTCTCCGGGATCCTGCGGCCAGATCTCTTGCAGAGCCTGCGGAACTGCGTGTTCTTGAGGATCTCGACGACGTCGGAGTTCCTCCTGAGCTCGTCGCCTTCCTTCTCCCCTGACGCCAGGTGGCTGCACACGAAGCACAGGCTCGTCTTGTGCAGCGACATGCTCACAGAGATGCATCCCTGCAACCGTACAAATGATTGAATTTGAATGTCTGATCTTGACGAATTAGGACATGGCATTTCAGACAGTCGAGCTGCAATGGACTGAATCGACTGAATCAGCCTGACCTTGTTGCCGAGGTAGCCCATGATGCCGCGGCCGACGCAGGAGAATCGGACATGGCCGACGTGCGGCACCAGCTCCCGCCTCACCCACACCGTCGCGAACAGGCCCACCATCTGCTTACACGCCACCAGGCAGTACCTCTCGCGCCGGCTCGCCACAGCCGCCGCCGCCGGGCTCTTCACGTCGGACACCGCGAAGCTGCTGGTTCTGACCTCCTCGTCCTCCTCGTCCGACGTCGACGTGTCGCCCTCGACGGCGTCGGTGTTCTTGCCGCATCCCATCAGGCACGGCGCCCTGTACGACCTCCGGCTCCGAGGCCGCTCCGACGGGCAGGTGCATGTCTTGAGCCGGCGGCCGCGGGTGATGGCGGCGCGGCGGATCTCTCTGTTGGAGGACTTGTGGAACAGCGACGGGTCGAGTGGACTGGAGCTGGGCGTGGGCGTTTGGAGAGCAGAGACTGGAGATGCAGAGGCCGTCGTGTCTACTGATCGGCTGAACGAGAAGCTCGCTGCAGCTTCAGAAATGGCAGATACGTAGGCATCAGAGGGAGGTGAAGGCCGGTTCAGCGCCTGGTTAATGAGGGCGAGCCATCTCGACGCCGGCTCGTTGTCCTCGATCACCAGGACGTTGCCGGCGTTGAGGGGGACGACTTCTTGGAATCTGCATTGCAAATTTGCAATTGTGGCGGAAAAAAGTCATATCAAGCTACTCTTTCAACCTCAAAGTAACTTGGGGTTTTAGTGGTACTTAATCTATGGACAAAATTGCAGATTTTTCTTGTTGCATAAGGATGTTGATCAAGTTACTATGGTAACTGATTTTTCCTTGATGAAATTAGTTACGAGTAGATAGCTGAGGATGTTAGTTGCTAGGTAACTGTCAATTGGATAGATGTGCAGGACAGCCACAAAAAAAATGAAATTAAAAAAATTGTGATTGGTTTGCATGATAGGAAGCTCAAGAGCAAAAAATTAAATGTGCTGAAATCTCTTGTGGTGCAGGAGGTATGAAAGGACAACGATTTAAGCTCAAAAGGAAACGTGTCAGAGTCTATGATGTTCAAAGATGTGCATAGTGTAGAAGACACTGAAATCTCTATCTGATAAGACAATAGCAATAATGCAATTTTGTGATGTTCAAATTTGTGCATACCCTAACACATAAATGTCTGAGTAGTCATCAGAAGGCAGGAAATCATTCAGATTGAGACCCCTGTCCGGGGTTTTTCCAGCTACGTTCCATGTGGCTGCAAATACCCTATGAAAATCAGAGCAAGAACAGAATAAATATCTAAACTTGAGATGATGAAAATATTCTATTTGTGACATGTAATGAAATGAATATTTGAATCTTGTAAAAAAAGTGAGTACAGCTTTTGAAAAGTAGGGACTTTACTGACAACTATGCTCACCTGAAAGCTTCTGTATGGGTAACATTGGTTGTTGCTGGAGAACTGAAGCCACTGAATTTAAGACTTCTACTTTCTATTTTGGAACAGGATGAAATTAGAAAAGAAGAAGGAAAACTACGCTTAGAATCAAAAGTCAAAGTAATTAAGATAATACACAGATAATACACAGAAATACCAATAAAAGTAGTTAATGCTCGTGTAGAAGACTAGAAGTAGTGGAGCAAGATAAAAAGTAGATAGGTACTACATAAAAAAAATAGATAGATACCTGAAAGACTTCTGAAGAAGGATGAGGATGATGCTGACGGGGAAGCCATTGATGACCTCTCTGGGGACTCTTTCAAATCAACTGGAAATCATAAATGATAATTTACTCTGACTAATCAAATGAAATCATTTTTAGATCAGGCAAAAAGTAGTATGCTTCCACTTGCCAACTTGAAGTTAGCAATCATGGCCATGGGCTAAGCTTCAATTTTCCAAGGTTCACAAGGAAATGGATTCTCTTATCGTCATGTAGAAAGAAAGTGGTTGCTTTGCCGTTACAAAGGATGATACGAACTCAAGAACCAACCTGTAGAGTTGATGGAGTACTCAGTACTATGCCTTGACAAGGCATTCCCATCCTTTGCTTTTGGAAAGAGACTGAAAAGTAGAGGGTACATAAACTTACTTGTACTGTTTATCTCAAATGATGAAACTTGCCTGAAAGAAGACAGAACTTGTTACCTTGTTTTTTCTGTTGGGTTTCTGCTCCATTTCTGCACACAGTTTGTGCCTCCAGCATCAAATGCACAGTTTAGGAAACAGGGTAATCATAAGCAATGAACAGATGTAATAGAACGCCTGCAGAAGTTTTTTTAGAGAAAGTCAGGTAGGTAGAAACGAAGAAGTTTTCATGTTGCACGACAGTATGTAGAAGAGTCTAGTGATCAAAAAAGGGAAATCAAAGGTAGCCACAGAGTTTCAAGACTTGTTCTTTTGGACAAAGACTCATGCCAAAAGAAATTCAAAGCCACAACGAGAAAGTGAAAAGACACCAATAGCTCATTTAGAAACACTACTTGAATAGTAGTATGAACCTAACTGGACCTGAGAATCTGGTCACATCACCAAACAGAACAATATTTATTTTCAGCAAGAAACCTCCCAAAATTGATGAGCAAACCGAAACATTCAACCAAGCAGGCAAACAAAAGAAATAGAACTGAAAAGCTATTCAAAAGAAAATCTTTTTGTCACAGCTAACAATATACAGCATAAAAATGTTTGACAATTTATTGAGGAAGCTGGAAACAAGGCTTTTCACTTGTGCATTTCAAGGATGAACAAGTTATTCTTTTTACCAAGAATGTGGCATAGACGATGATGAAGCATGTATATGATCCGATCCAATGGAACAGTAGTAGATGACCAAAACAAGTTTAAAGCTGCTATAGGGAGTTCCAAATGGGAGGATACAGTCATACTGCTGCTACTATGGACGTGTCATTGAGAAAACTGAAATCTTTGAAACATTATTTAACATGCTGGAGAAAACGAAACAAACCACAGGAAACTTGATCAAAATAATGGACAAGATAATAGGACAGACTCGCATTTGTTCGCACAAGAAGAAGCATATTCCACCAACCTATATCCTAACTCCTTGGTAGATCGAAACGGCCATTTCAGGAAAGGCGTGTTCTGTCATGTTTGCGATGCAATACAATCACTGGAGTTTGGAAAAGAACCATCAAATGAAACTCGGAAGAAGGCAGAACCCAACAAAGAAATTATCGGTTTTTTTTTTTCCATTCGGGAAAGGCAAAGTGGAGATCTTGCAAACCTTTGGGAAGCACGAAAAGTAAACGAACAGACTGTTGGAAACCAAAGACGCTTCAGAAAATTGGAGTTTGACAAGCTGTCTTCCTGTAATGAAGGAAAAGTTGTCACGAACTGAATAAACTAACCTATATATAAAGCAAGGCTGTCCAAGACTGCATTAAGAAAACATAGGAAGCATCCAAATGAGTACAGTGGTTGCTCTAGGAACGACCGGAAGCTAGAAAATAGCTGAAAGTTTTGAAACAGAAGGTTTTGGAATAGTGAGTATAGGAAACCTCCAAAACCGTTTCAGATATAGACAACGGGAAGAAAGCAATGCTGGACAACATACTTTGATTCATAATAAAGTAGTAATCACACGTCTAATGACCAGTCGCACACGACAACCAAGAAGGTGAAGACTAAGGCCACATTATTGATTCTCCAAGGTGGCCGTTCTGGCTTTGGAAGCATCCGAAACAGATGTTGAGGCTCCAAGGGAAAATGACAGAAACGGATGGTCCAACTTTCATTGGGAACTTAAGAGCATGGTTGTAAGTCTGAAGAACCAACAAAGCTCAGAAAAGAGAATCAAAGCATGGCAACCTTATGTGGAAGATATATTGAGTAATTTTCAGTAAAAAAATGGGGAAAAAATTTCTGCCATTGGTGTCATCAACTGAAGACGTAAAAGGAAAACTCTGTTACTGCATTAGAAGCATGATAACCGGAAGAAAGGTTCGAGGGAAGACAGAAGCGAGTCCAATGATTGAGCTAACAGTTAACTCCGTCAGATAATTAGAAATGAAAGGAAATCGAGACGAGAGAAATTGGGATCGAGAACAAAGAGATGGAAGTTATCTGATGATACTCATACCGCAGTGAAGAATTAAGCCGATAGGTGAGGTGGATCGCCCTCTGTTGATTGGATTTAGTTTCAATTCATGGATCCCCTGCCACTTCAATGGCGGCCGGCATGGCCATGGCGATGGATGGGGAGAGGCGTGCTTGCCAAATGGAGAGAAGGAGCCCTGAATGCAAACCGGAGAAGAAAGAAACGGTCGTTTGAAAGGGGAACAAGTGGTTAAAGGAACGAGAGATGGAGCGTACTTCTTTTTTTAATAAAAAAATGTGATGGTGGTTTGGAAACCGCCGGCTCTGCGAAGCAAGAGGCGATGGCGATGGCGATGCCGTTGTGGTTCATGCCTTCGCCTGCCTTTGCCGGTGAGGTTGACGAGGAGGGAAGGGAATGGAGAGGACGTGGAGGCTGCAGTGGTTGGTGCGGTTGGTGCCTCCGCCTGCCTCGGTCAAACCCAAGCCCAAACCCAAACGGGGCTGCCTGGTTCCTGAGCTCATGTCGTCTCCTTGTCTGCTGCGGCGGCGTCTAGCTGCTTCGTGCACGCCATTACGGACGAGTGTTGGTCTCGATCATCGGATCCCCTGCTTCATTCCGAACGAACAGATTGGATCTCCAAGGTAGTAGGGGTAGCTGACTGCATCATGTTGGTCAGACATGGACCACCTGACCTGACGGCCCGGGGCTACTTGTTTTACTTGCTTTGACTTCCTGTTTGGTTTGGGCCGGGATAACTACTTTCCATCCTATGGCCGTGTTCGGATGGGAGGTAAAAAAATTGTCTAGGGTATTAACCTGCTTGCTATCCTTCTTATATGATATGGCAGTGCTCCTGCCTTTGTTTCAAAAAAAAAATTTAAATGCTACTTTGACCACTAATTAAGGGTATTAAATAAAGTCAGTTTACAAAACTACCTCCACAACCCCCTGTCAAATTCGCGAGATGAATCTAATGAGGCCTTTGACCACGCGATTAGAGGATGATTACTGTAGTATTACTGTAGCAAATCATGAATTAATTAGGTGCAGTAAATTCGTCGCGCAAAGTTGCACTCATCTGTGAAAAGGTTTTGTAAATAAACTTCATTTAGGCCCTCATACACAGTAATCCGGGACAATTTTTTTTTGTCCCGGCCGCCGAACACGGCCTATGGATTACTCGTACATGCAGCCCCCAATACGTGGGTGGGCCCATGCATGCTCATACATGCATGCGTCTAGAAATGATTACACATCAAATACTGATGATTTTGTTTGTCGTCCAATTTGTGTGGGTGAGTATCATTCAATTCAATGCTCTGGTTGCTCATCATCCACGGTCGTCAAGCGTAATTTCGTCCCAGTTAGAGTTAAATTATACTAAAGCCATTGATCAAATTTTCGTTTGTGTTTTGACCTTTTAGTCCTGTACAAAATATTTTTTCGCCAAAAAACATGCGTTCATCAGAAAATACAAAAGTTTGGCTGAAATTCAGCATTTGCACGGGTGACGGACAAAACACAATGCAAAATCCTAGTCATGACCGGTAAGCTTGATTCAGCTTAAAAATAAGAAAACAAATGTCTCGCTTAATTTTTATTTATGAGTGGTACTTCTTACAATCTCCCATAATACGAAAGTTTATTTCACTACACCATATTCAACATTTGTAGAGTGTTCTCTCAAATGGTGGAGGGTTATCACTCTCATTCACAACTTCCTCAACTAACCGTAGGTTCTGTGGTCAATTTTGGAAAATTTCTTGGTCTTATTCGGTTACCTAGAATCCCTATGGATTTGAAGGGGATTGAAGGGGGTTGAGGGGGATTTTGACTTGTTGAGGATTTATTCCCTCCCAATCCCCTTCAATCGAACAAGGCCTTAAGGAAAAAAAACAAATTAGCAACTAAGAAGCCTCAAGCCCCAAACCAAAAAAAAAATTTTTTGAGCTACGCTTTCTTTTCATGTGCAAATCTTATTTTTCTTGTGTGTCAATCGGCAGCTTAAGTTGAGCTGCTGTACACAGGCCCAATGAGCCCATAGCTTGCTGGATCGAGTTGAAGATAGATTGATCGACTGAAAACTATCATTTGGGCCTCGCCTCAACTCCTGGGCTTCTTTGTCCCCTACTGGGCCCATATAGCAGGGACTCGAGAATCTGAATTTGATGCTTTACATGCACATTGAACACAAACAGACACTAGCACAGTAATGTCGGATCTAGTACAAAGATTTGTCCGGCCTTGTTTAGTTTATGAAAGTTGGTTGAATTTTATGTAGAAAAAGTGTATTGGGAAGCGTGTTTCAAAGAGGAGGACACGTTTTTCAATGCGTTACTTTTGGTTGAATTACATAAACTTGCTGGAACTAAACAAGGCCTCATTGTATATAGTATACTGTACCATACTGTACAAATCACAACTCAACTCGTGCTGGCAAGTGTTTTCATGTTCGAAAAGGACATACGATCGTCATAAAACTAGTGCAGCGATGGATGGACGTAGCTATTGGGCATACCATATATGTGCACGTAGGCATGATTTAAAATAAAATTTGAAGCTACTTAACTGTAGCACATACACATAGGGAATCCATGAAATAAATAGCTAGAGAAAGCACACAAAATTAACATATACTCACTCCGTTCCAAATTATAGTTCCCTGTTACATTTTTAATGCACATTTGACCATTCATTTTATTCAAAAAATTTCATTAGTATCATTTATTTTGTGGTTACTTGTTTTATTATGAAAGGTACTTAAAGCACGACTTACATTTCTACTTATTTGTACTAATCTTTTGAATAAGATGAATAATTAAAATTATATTTTAAAAGTCAACAATAAACTACAATTTGAAACGGAGAAAGTAGCGGATAATGCATGATCAGATATCACACAGGCAAAGCCGAGAGTTGGTGTTCGGCAACTTAGCTTCTCGATCCGTTGCTTGCATTGCATATACTAATACTAATATACTATCGATCAAAGTTATTTATTAGATAGCGGACAGCTGCACACACATAAGCACGTACGTGTAGTCATAGTGCGCAGTTTCAATGGATATTTTTTTGACACTAGTTTCAATGCAATGGATATTGATCATGCATGTATCATGTTGCATCCATGCATGTCAATGGATGAAGCAAAAATTAAATTAAAGCGTTAAGCGTGCATGCAAAGGATATATTACATTGATGATTGATCACACAAGCTAATTAGCTAGCTAGCCAGTGTGTACAGTAAAGTATAAATATATCAATGCATAAGTTTTTGCGGTAGATGCCTAGCTTGGCAGTAGCGTGCGATGCAAACTTGCCGGACCACGAAAGCCTATACAGGTACGTACAAAAAGAAAAAGGCAACAAGGATCCTCTCTAGTGTCCAGATCGAGCTAGATCATGGACCTCCTCGCCAAAAAAAAGAAAAAAAAAAGAAAAAAAAGATGATGGACCTGCCTAGCTAATAACTCAGTTATGAAATTAGGCGGTGTACAAGGGGTACGGTGTACATTTAGGTTCGAGGTCATATATCTTTGATAAGTTTAGCATACTATTCATTTTTATTTGCAATGCTATACATATATAGTTTTGATCAAAAACCATAACATAGGGGCTAATCAAGAGAGCTGACTAGCAAGGATATTATTTTCACGTCTCCAATAATTCAGACGACGATTCGACCACTGCTTTTCGTAATTTTGAGAACACTAACAAATATACTAACAAAAGTATCCTTCTACAAAATCCTTTTCAAAGATGACAAATCTTATCAAACTTTTTTTCATACCACTAGTGCGACACACCTATGAGCATTTCCGAGAGACTGACCGGTACATCTCAAGAATCGAGATTGAAAAAAAATCACCAGAGACATCTCGATGTCGAGTTTCATGGTGTCTACCACTGAAAATGAACACCCGACTTGAAACCAGATAGACAGACATAAGGAATCTTACCAGCTAAACTACAGTCAGTTCACAACAAATATATTTTCCTTACTTTGCTTCGTACGATCTTATTTGTTGCTTGTCCCAGTCATTCAGTTTCAACTGTTGTTTGGGTTTATTGGCTTCGGCTTCTAACCCAACATATATTTTCTAAAAAATTACCCACCTATGCCATTATAAAAATAGCTTAAAGTAACCCCCTAAATCTATATCAAAATTACCCACCTCTGCCATTATATAAAATAAACCAAAGTAACCCTAATCTTCATCAAAATTACCCACTATGCCATTATAAACAATATTTAAAATAACCTCATAAATTTGCAACTAAATTACTTGCTACGAATACTTAAAATAACTTAAAGTAACCATTTAACTTTACATCTATATTACCCACACATGACATTATTAAAAATAACATGAGTTAATCCTACTTTTGAATGCAAACAACCTTAATTAAAAATATACACCAATATAAGATTCTAAATCGTGGTATATGAAATAGAGATTAAGGTATATACGCATGATGCGTGTTGTCATTTATAAAGGTATAGGGGAAGTGACGAAAATATAGTTTTCTACGTTAAAATTATAGTTCAAACTTAGGATTTATTAAATAAATTCAAGCGCATATATGTGATGCAAAGTAAAAATTTAAAGATTATAAATGTGTATGAAAACATTATAGATTAATTAGTAACTAAAATCTATCACAATCGGATAAAAATAATAAGTGTATATATATATATGTATAAAATAATAAGTGTGTGTGTGTGTAATAGTTCGGTAGCAATGTAGCCTTAACTTTTTAATTGAAGACTCCGCAATAGTTTTCATGGTACACGCTAGAAAAAAAAGACAAATACTAGAAATTCTCACAAAAATCAGAAACATCAATCATGTAAACTCTAATAACCATACTCATTGGTCTATTGTATTTTTAAAAAGTTGCCCACCACTATCATTATAAAATATTCTAAAATAAACTCTAAAACTATATCTAAATTATGGAGATATGCCATTATAAAAAATAATTTAAAATAATCCAATAATCTTTATCTAATTTACTCATGCATATTATTATGAAGGATAATTTAAAATGGCATTCAAAATCTGTATCTAAATTACCCACGTATGTCGTTATTAAAGATAACTTAAACTAAACACCTAAATCTTACTCTAATTATATTCATGTGCATCCTACCGAAAAGTCCAAATGTAAACTAATATATGATTCTAAATTACCTAATTATCATTGTTAACATAGAAATAATAAGTTAAGATATATACGTGTGATGAGTGTCACCTTATAGACCACTTATACATGTATATGTGAGAAGTGATGAAAAATATCGATTTTTGTGCTAAATATAATGTAAGGAGGTGCGACACAAAATGAAAAAGTATGAATGTGGATGAAAAAGTGTATAAAGTAATTACTAATTAAAAATCAATTACAAATATAAAAATATAAGTACACATCTATATGAGTATTATGTTGAAGTATTAAAAAAAATAAAAGAGTAGTATATAAACAGTTTTGATTATTAGGTAGGAATTTAATTTCTGAATAATTTTTAAACACAATAGTTTTTAAAAATATTAGCCCGTGCGGGAGCACGGGTTGATGGACTAGTAGGGACTAATCAAAAGAGGTGACTAGCAAGGATATATTATTTTCACGTCTCCAATAATTCAGACGACGATTCGACCACTGCTTTTCGTAATTTTGAGAACACTAACAAATATACTAACAAAAGTATCCTTCTACAAAATCCTTTTCGAAGACGACAAATCTTGTCAAACTTTTTTTTCAAACCACTAGTACGACATACCTATGAGCATTTCCGAGAGACTGACCGGTAGATCTCAAGAATCGAGATTGAAAAAAAAATCACCGGAGACATCTCGATGTCGAGTTTCATGGTGTCTACCACTGAAAATGAACACCCGACTCGAAACCAGATAGACAGACATAAGGAATCTTACCAGCTAAACTACAGTCAGTTCACAACAAATATTTTTAACCTTTGATACCCTCAAACATATTAACCGGTTACTTGTCACACCTTCTTAATTAAGTTGTGTACGCCAGCCTCGATCTCCTGGGACTGCTAGCTGGTCCAAGCTTTTACTCACGCGTGAGTAGTACTAAGCATGTAGGCAATGCAGAAGAAAGATGAAGCTGCTGGTGGGTGCGGGGTGCCTGATGGTGGAGGGCATGGTGATATCGGAGTGGCCATCTCGATCAGATCCGCAATGGACCAATGGTTTTATACTTTTATTAGTAGAGAGACCTGTTGACGACCTGCACCAGGGAGTAGGGACCATCTCCTATCCATCGTCGTCGCCCAATCCCCATTTCACCGGCGCTAACTCAGAAGAAATCCACATGCGCCCGTCCATCATAATTAAGGACTTAGCATTGCCAAATCCATCCATTACAGTACAATCTAAAACGACATTTATTTGTGGCTAAAGGGAGTAGCAAATTGCGGTGTTTTATCTACTTGGAACAGTTTGAAACATCTAAAGCAATCGCTTTTAATTTGGTGGACACTAATCCAAATTGAGTTACCTTTTGAAATATCATTAAAAAAAAGTATGGGAGTTTATATTAACAAGGACCAATCTAGCTATATACAGCCAGCTACTGGTAGAGAACTGATTAATAGCTATAATAAGTTCACAAGCAACTCAGAACAAGAAGCTGGTTCTCGTTCATCTAGCCGGCCGGCCTCTTACTAGCTTGGTAGCATTAGTTTAGGGCTTTAGGCACACAGTCATGATCTAATTAAACAAAGAAACACAAGCGTGCACGTAGTTTTATTTGATATATATGCATGTGACAAGTGGTCAAGTGTCGACGATATGGGTCGACGACACAGGATTAATTAAATGGAGGGTATGAGACTCCTTTTCCTTCATTTAGTAGTGTGTTCCCCCTACAGTGGTCCTAATTATGAAGTATCACAATGGGATGACATATTAGTACGACTATATATATATTATATTGGTCCACACGCTGCTGCTGCTGGAGTACATATTTTTCCATATATATGCAATTAAGCCGCGAGTCCTTTTCACCTCTCCCATCGGTCCACCGAATTGATGCACACAAGCATTGACAACTGGAGATGATGCATGACTACTCACTGTGACTCCACAACTCGTGGGAAGAACTCTAGCCTGGAAGTCAAGGTCCTTGATTATCGTTGCACACAATTTCCATCCTTCCCAAATTGTAGTGCGTGGTGGGTTACAAATGCACTGACATTTTGGTTAGCCCTGGGTTACAAATTTATCCATGCTTATGTCCCTTGAGTTTTACATTCTAGAATCTCAAGAAACATAAGCATTAGAAGTTCACGGATAAATTCATACCCCACAGCTAATGATCAAGATTGGATATCTTTGTTTATTCTTTAACACAATATACCACACTCTGTAAAATATTCGGTTATGATAAAAATTGGTTACAATAAGATTTGGGATATTAGTTTGTTTTATAGTGCTATTTTTTGAAAAAAATATAATAGATCTAATGGCTATTATCAACAATTATTGGAGCGTACAAAATCAAAGCCCTAATATTTCTATTTTTATGATAATTATAGGATTTAACTTTTTTCTAGCTAGCACATCTAGTGAGAATTCGATAAATATGGATGATTCAAAAAAGATCTTCCAATTAGTAACCAGAGGACAAGAGAGCTAGTTGACATGTGGCTCAGTAAAACTATACTCAGTGCATTGAACTATATACTAGTCTGTCAACATGTGCTTCCTCAGACTAATAATTTTGGCAGACTAATGCATTCTCTCATATTTATTAAATATTCTAACACAATACTCATATAGATATATGGTTGTGATAGCCTTTAGTTTTTAATCACTCTATTTTTTTCATCACATTCGTAGTTTTCTCACTTTGATTGCACCTATGTGTATGTGTTTGATATATGTTTAATTGAACCCTTAGTTCGAACTAAGTGTTTAACATGAAAATTGGTATTCTCATCGCTTTCTCCATACATGTATACAAGCTCTACTTGGTGACACACATAATGCATATATATCTTAAATTAGTATTTTATGTATTAACAATGGTAGAAATAGCTATTGTATAATCATAATTGGTGTACTTTGGGATATTTTGTATAATGACATATGTACATTATTTTTAATAATTTAAGTTGTAGTGATTTAGATGTAAATTTGGAGGGTTATTTAATTTATTTTTTAATGACATAGATCGGCAATTTAAGTGAATATCAGGGTTGCTTAAGCTTATTTCACAATGGTAGAGTCATGCTATTTTTTCTTTTTTAGTGAAACACAAGTACTGATGCAAACGTTCACACACAATGCACACTTATCTCTATAAGCATCTTTGGTAGGCTAAGCCAGCTGTTCTGATATTCAGATTGATAAAGTCACCACAAACACATCGTTGTCGACGAGCACGCACCTACCATTGAAAGAACAACATCGATTAATTCCTGAAATAAATCTACGAAAATACGAGCACCCATGTCGAATCAGAAACTAAATCCCGTGGACACGTTCCACCACAAGGAACCTAACCGACTAAAGTACACCTAATTCGCACCTCATACTATTTTTATAGGCATGTGGGTAAATTTTTAGAAAATATAATAGATACATTGGCTATAATGATTAGAGGCTACCAATTGGCGATCAGATATTTCTGGTTTTTATGAGAATTTCTATATTTTTTTCTTATACATCTTGTGAAGATTTAAGAGTTTAATAAATGCTAGCTAGTGGAGTGGTGTGCACATGAAAAACGCTTCAACGGGTAAGTGTAGGAACAGATGATCGTACACCGCGTGTGAGGGCAATAGTATAATTAGTGGGCACGTGGAATTATAAATAGGGAAAAAAGCGACGGGTTGGAAGGCGTGGTTGCTGTGACGACGTGGAACCTCAAACTCCCACAAGCACAAGGAGATGCTACTGCAGGGTCGTACGCCATCGCCATGGCGCAGGGCGTGCGGACTGTATGCTCTGTGTTTGGGCCCTGTTTAGTTCGGTGAAAGTTACTAAAAAGTGGTAACTTTTTTTAAACTGACAACCGTGCTCTCTTTCACAGAACACGCTTCTCAATGGTAACTTTCTTTCCAAACCTTTTCAAACTTTCCCAACTAAACAGGCCCTTGATATTGGATTATTCAAAGGGTTATGTGCATTGATGCCTCTTACACTGTTGCACATACTGGCTGCAGTGTACATGCATGTTCTATCTTCAAGTTTTCAGCTAGAAATGCCAACTGACAGCCATCGAGCTAGCACGCAAACTCCTCAAGGGTGACGGGATGCTGATCGAATTTAGGCCTCGTTTAGATTGGGCCAATTCAACTGAATTCAATGATTGGAGATGCATTAGGAATTGAAAAAGTAGAGAAGGGCACGTAGTTCAATGCGTTGCCTTTTGATTGAATTGATGCTTTTTCGCGAATCTAAACAGGGCCTTATTGTGATCCGCACAGAAGGAAAAAAAAGACCACGTGGCTACCCAATTCTGACCACCGATGTGGGAGATGATAATTATAAATTTATAGGATCTCAGTTCCTCCATATATAATTTTGTTGCAGATGATGTGGCTGGTTTGTTAGGCATATTTGTGCCAATGCATGTGGACCTAGATTGCAAGCTGTCGTGTTACGTGAGTGGACCTACTAACTGCATCACTTGATAATGTCAAGTGGAGACGGATTTACTTGTTATACAGATAGACTGATTAACCAAAATCAACAAAAACATAAAAAACAGTCCTTCAGCTCAAGTTCTACCACTGATTTTATATGGGAAAAAGTCTAAATTACCCGCTCAACTATGGTCAAAAGTCTAGTTAACCCTCAAAACTATATTTTGGTTCAATTTACTCCCACAACTTTGCTGATTGGTACAATTTACCCCTTAGTGACATTTGTCTTTTTTTGTTCTCCACGCACAAATAAAGTTTTAAGCTCAAATTTTGTGGGATAACAGAGAACATCGTGTATTATGTTAAAACCATATCATATATTTTTTGTACTTTAAATTTTATACAGTTTATGATTAATTTATAATTACATATACTAGCCTATTAAAATAATACTAAAAAATCATAATATTCTTTTGACATAAGTTATGATGTCGACTATTACACCGCAAAATTTGAATTTAAAACTCTATTTGTATGTGGAGAAACAAAAAAGATAAATTCAACTGAGGGGTAAGTTAAACTAGTTGACATAGTTTAGGGGTTTATTTGAACCAAAAAAATAGTTCAGGGGTTTAGACTTTTTCCTTTTATATGTGTGTGCGCTTGTAAGTTCTTCATCCCTCCGTTCATAATAAATACACGTTGTGCTGGACGTACATTGCGATATATATATATGCCTCTAATGCACAACATTGAATGCAACTTTTTATATGAATAAAAAATAAGTATTTTTAAAATTACTATAATAATTATAGGACGGTCTCATTTTTCCATATAATTTTATTGCAGATGATGTGGCTGGATTGTATGGCACATTGCATGCCAATGCATGTGTGGACCTACATTGCAACTTGTCGTGTTATGAGGTGGGACCTACTAACTGCGTCACTTGATAAAGTCATATGGATTATTCATTCACTTAACTTAATGCTAATTAAGTAATTAACCAAAATCACGAAAAAAATAGTCATGCAACTCAAGTTATGCGATTGATTTTGCATGTGTGCTTGTAAGTTCTTGCTCCCTTGGTTTGTAAATGTATATATGCCAATGCATGTGTGTGTGAGCAAAATCCAATGATGATACTTTTAATATGCAACTCAAATCGGTGATCAAAATTAGAGAAATTTGTCTTCACACATATTTTAGGTCATGTATTTATAGGTGGAAGTAGTATATGCATGTGTAGAAACCATCCACAGTACCGCGCTGAAAAAATTGTCCAAATTTTAACAAATTGAAGGAACCTTTCTCTAGCTAGAACATACGTACCTGTCATCCAAGTTGGGTGACCACCGCTAGCTTATTGTTTCCTACACGCCGGAATAAAATGCCTTGAGTGAGTGCAAAAGTCTAGAAAGCCTAGCTTTAAATTTCACACAGTAGCCAACAGTAGCAAACAGTCCCTCTAGGTAATCCTTGCTTTAAAAGTGGGCCTGGGTCAATTCCTCTGATTCATGTGATGTCCTTGACAGAAAGGGAAAGCATGCATGCACATAGCTAAGCTTGCTGAGTGAAAACAAATCATCAGCGCAGGTAGTTGCTATGATAGCTGGGTAGGTTAGTTAGATGATATAGCAAGTGAAAAGGAGCTCACTCACATTCACACCTCTTGCGCTATATATAACCGGCACACGCTTCATCGGACAGCTCACTCCACTGCAAGCAAACAGGCACCGGCCGGCCGGAGACGATGGGGAGGCCACCGTGCTGCGACAAGGTGGGCATCAAGAAGGGGCCATGGACGCCGGAGGAGGACATCATCCTGGTGTCCTACATCCAGGAGCACGGCCCCGGCAACTGGCGCTCCGTGCCCATCAACACCGGCCTCATGCGCTGCAGCAAGAGCTGCCGCCTCCGCTGGACCAACTACCTCCGCCCCGGCATCCGCCGCGGCAACTTCACCCCCCACGAGGAAGGCATCATCGTCCACCTCCAGTCCTTGCTAGGCAACAGGTGCTTCAATTCTTCTCATCATCACCTATAGCTATAGAAATATGGAAACAAGCATGGAGATGGTGATTGACCTTGGCACGCATGTGAATTGACGCATATGCAGATGGGCAGCCATAGCTTCGTACCTCCCACAGAGGACCGACAATGACATCAAGAACTACTGGAACACCCACCTCAAGAAGAAGCTCCAGAAGCACCAAGCCATCGGGGCAATCTTCGCACCACCACACCCGGACTCTGAATCTTCCATCATACCAACAACCACCGGCGCCGGCCATGTCGATCAACTTCATGACATGGTCGTTAATCCGCTCTCCAAGGACAACACACACTCCCGGCCTGCAGCAACCCAGCCGAGGTCAGCCAGCTCATCGCCCGGCGCTCGCCGTTCGCCGCCACCGACGGTAACAGCTCCTCCTCGTCGTACGCGTCCAGCATGGACAACATATCCAAGCTTCTCAACGGCTTCATGAAGAGCTCCCCGCCGCAGAACGACATCAAGCCCTCGGCCACCGAGGTCAACCCGTTGCTGTCGTTCAACCACATGGCCGGCAGTACTACGCTACCGGCCTTCAGCGACATGATGCCGTCGCCACCGCCGCAGCAGCCGGCGTTCATGGGACACGGCAGTCTCCACCACGAGCCCAAGCAGCTCCACCAACAGGCGCCACTGTCTCCGATCGAGAAGTGGCTGTTCGAAGAGGCTGCCGAGCAGGTGGTCGACCTGATGGATCTGTCCGGCGACGGCTGCGGCTGCTCAGTTCCAATGATGTTTTAGATCAAACAAACAAGAGATCAATACTCAACACGCGTCAGTTATATAGGTTAATTTGTTGCTGCAAGTTACTTTTAGGATAAAGCTATATTTGTTACATGGATGCATATGAGAGAGACGATACATACATACATAATGGTCACAGTCAAACTCCCCTGTGAACGCCACGCGGCCATCTTACCAGTCTAGCTAGGTGTAGAAACCTTACTTGTGGTAGATTTGACACTGCAAATCAAAAAGTCAGAAGAATAAGAGAAAGCAACAGGAACAAGTGTGACTGAATGACATGCAAGCATGTCAGCATGATGTAATTACATGATTTGTAATTGATATTTTTTTTTTGTTATACATATTGGTGTGCACTCTGATAAGTTTACTGAACTTTTGTGTATTTGACATTCATACAGAAGTAGAATTCTTCCATATTTTTTTACAAAAATATAACCAGACTTAATTTTGTCAGGAGCAGTGAAAGCTTCTACCTGTGTCCAGCAAGCAAGCCGCATGGTATGGAGTCTGCCATGACTTCTTGCTGTTCTTTTTTGTACAGTACTGAAATATGAGAGGCAGAGTTGCAGTCCTCAAGTCATCAGTAAGAAAAAATGAAAATATGAATGGAGTGTGGTCTTTTTGCTACATATAAGGTGAAGAGAGGTGTACTCAAGAAAAATAAGGAGAAAATGAAGCTGCAGGATGTGGTCCATGATGTAATTGCAAGTCTCTATCGGCAAGCAGATGGTCCCTGATCACATTCAGTGCTGAAAGGAAACACAGCTCCTGATTTTAGCTTATTTTTTCCCCTATCCCCTTCGGCCCCTCCCATTCATTTAGCACAAATCATTTCATTTCTTTTCAAATGCTTTAATGCCGCTTCCATGGAAAATTGAACAAGTGTTAAAACATTAATGCAATAGCTTTCAACGAAAAATAACACATATTTGCAACCATGGTGCAAAATATTGGCATAGTTAGTTGCTAACAAGCCATCAACATAAGTGGAAATGCATTGCTAATTTAGTCACATATCAACATAAATTCTTTTTTTCTCTCTGAACACGACATATCAACTTAAATCAGTATACAGGGGAATGTTAGTATTCTATGATTAAGACATATCTGACGTGTCCTTCTGTGGTACACGTGCCTTTTATGTCATTTGCAGCCAGAAAACAGAAGCCTCTGCATCCATGTTCACTGAACTTGTGCACTGGTATTTCGTAAAGGAGAGTTTTTAGAGACCTAAAAATGCACAACAGGCAAACAGACCTGCTGGCCAAAAACAGAGACAAGATATTGCATACTACTGACATAAAAACAACAACAGCCAGAAACAAACTGCTGGCATTATACACTATAAGCCTAACATGATATTGATAGAAATATGAAAAAAAATTATATAGATAGAAATACAACAAAAGGCAGCATGCAAACTTCACAAGTCAATGGTAGATTTCTTGTTATTTAAAAAAATGAATAATACAAATGGTATATTGACCGTTAGATGAGGTCAAAACCTCAGAACGAGGTTAAGCTGATGATGTCTCGACCTTTGATTGCTCTGCCTGTACAACGCCTAGTCTGTCGCAGGAATCCTGATGTTGCACACCTGAGTACAGAACGCTGGATCCAGCTTTGCTTGGTGCAGATATATGCATGCCTCGGATCAGGTAGAGCTGGACCAGAGATCATATCAGCATAAACCGTTCAAACTTGTCCTATACCAACCACAACCAGGAATGTTCAGTCCAGTCATTAAGTCTTCAACCAAATGGAAAGACGACAACCTTCTGTCCCGCCAAAAATAGGCAATCAAGGGCCATTCGCATCAAGCTAGAAAAAAAAAACAGCAACACTATGATAACTGAATGCTTAACTCGTCAGTGATTCAGACTAAGAAATATCAAACACCAACTGAACTTCAATCAAACTTCGTCTGCATATGCTGTATGTTTAACTGAAAGCAGCACTATGATAACTGAATGCTTAAGTGCTTAATTAATTCATCTATGCAAAAGCATCTAGTAACCTCATACACATCTGGAGAGCACAATAAGCATCGATTAGAAGCATACATCTCAGTCTTGGTATAGCCATAGGTGCACAGGAGGGACCAAGGCAGCAGGACCATACGCCCCTCACGTGTAACTGAACCGCGCCAATGGAAGAATGTGCCAGCACAACCAACCCACAAGTATGAAAGGCCAAATTATGTTACCTCTGGACAAAGCTCCATTGCCTTTCAGGAAACTTCTTGCAGCATAGTAATACAGATAAGTTCTCAGTTTCCTCGAAAAAAACTGCTTTAATAACAGGAAATCTCAATCCTTGGTTCTGGAGCTGAAGTGATCTGAAAAGTGTTCCTAAAATTTTTGCAGCACATGGTTAGGAGAGTTCGAGCATTGGGCTTCTGTCCAGAACTCCGTATGCACATTCCACATAACGTCGTCAATTGACAGACACAAGTTGCCATCACTATTACTTCTGCACAAAGGCAATAGACACAAAGCTGAACCTTATTAACACCAGGTGGCCCCTAAAATAGATGATATCCTCCCTCAGGAAGAAGAAATACAAGGCGACTGAAAATGACACATTCTGTGGCATAAGGATAGTGTCATCATCAGTTCTTTAATTGCTCTTTAATAGGCAGATGATGTAACAAAAGAAAATGAAAGATCTGGTCACCTCAACAATGTCATCCATGATTATTTGAATTGATTAATTGAACAAAGGGTTCAGTTCACTCAAAAACACTTTCCAGTCAAATTTTTGTAAAACTCACATATATATATAGAACTGTGACAAGATTTCTGAAGTTAATCTGCAGACATCTGCTGAAAACAGGCTAAGTTTTTACCACCGGTAAAAAAAGATTCTAGTCATTTAAGTGGCTTGATGTAAAAGTTATTTCAAAAGCCCCTTCCTGAAAGGGAGTATGGCACGGGAATAATGATTGATTGATGGAGAGCCAAGGCTCGTGTTGCATATATATAGGTAAGGATGGCCTAGGGTTTGGGGAACATACCAAACAGAGTTTGGGAGACATACCAAACGTAGGAGATCCTTGCCTATCCATCTAACCATATCTAGACATCCCTAAAGGGGAGTTGCCATATCAGTACAGAGGCAAGCGGCCAGCCAGAGAAGGCCGGCATACGCCCTGACCATTAGGCCAGGCGCCCTCCACCCTTTGGCTCTATGGGCCAGCCCACTAATATACCTCGCTAACACGCCCCCGCAGTCTGATCGTCGACACCTTGGACGTTCAGACTGGACCTGAACTCCATGAACATAGTCGAAGGAAGACCCTTGGTGAAGATGTCAGCGTATTGAGATGAGGTAGGCACATGTGTGACACGCACGTCTCCAATGGCGACAAGTTCCCGGAAGAAGTGGAGGTCAATCTCGATGTGTTTGGTGCGCTGATGTTGCACCGGGTTGGAGGACATGTAGACGGCGCTGATGTTGTCACAATAGACAAGTGGGGCACGCCGAAGAGGTGCATGGAGCTCCTGAAGCAGTTGTCGCGGCCATGTGGCCTCAACAACGCCGTTGGCCACGGCGCGATACTCGGCCTCCACGCTGGAGCGCGAGACAGTATTCTGGCGTTTCGATGACCAGGAGACGAGGTTGTCACCAAGGAAGACGGCGTAGCCGGAAGTAGACTTCCTGGTGTCAGGACAACTTGCCCAGTCGGCGTCAAGCTCATTTGTCGAGGAGGGGCGCAACACCAAGCCCAAGTGAAGCGTGCCACGAATGTAGCGAAGGATTCGCTTCAAAGCGGCAAGATGCGGCTCCCGAGGGTCGTGCATGTGGAGGCACACTTGTTGGACAGCGTAGGCGATGTCTGGCCGAGTGAACGTCAGGTACTGCAGAGCCCCAGCAAGGCTATGGAAGTCGGTGGCGTCCTCAACAGGGGGCCCATCGGCCGGCAGCTTAGGGTTGGTGTCGACAGGAGTGGAGCACGGCTTGCAAGCAGCCATGCCTGCACGATCCAGAATGTCCAGCATGTACTGTCGCCGGGACAAGAAAAGATTGGTGCCGCGACGTTGAACATGCATGCCCAAGAAGTGATGAAGTTCGCCGAGATCCTTCATGGAGAACTCTCGCTGCAAGGCATCGATGGTGCTGCGCAAGAGTGCCAGAGAGGAGGTGGTGAGCACAATGTCATCCACGTACAGCAGCAAGTATATAATGTCGGAGCCGCGACGGTAGACGAAGAGCGAGGTGTCAGACTTGGCTTCCACAAAACCGAGACTGAGAAAATGAGCTGCAAACCGACTGTACCAAGCGCGAGGAGCCTGCTTCAACCCGTAGAGTGATCGGTTGAGGCGACAGACGTGGTTGGGATGAGCAGGATCCTCAAATCCGGAAGGCTGAACACAGTAGACTGTCTCCGAGAGGTGGCCATGAAGAAAGGCATTCTTCACATCGAGCTGATGAATTGGCCAGCTGCGGGAGAGAGCCAGGGAAGCACAGTGCAGACTTTGGCTACCTTGACGACGGGGCTGAAAGTCTCATCGAAATCCATGCCAGGACGCTAGGTGAAACCACGAAGAACCCAGCGAGCCTTGTACCGCTCCAAAGACCCATTGAAAAGGAACTTGTACTTGAAGATCCACTTGCCGGAAACGACGTTGGCGCCGGGCGGGCGCGGCACGAGATCCCAGGTGTGGTTCTGCAGGAGAGCGGCGTGTTCCTCCTTCATAGCAGCCCGCCAATTGGGATCGGCTAAGGCACTGCGGAAGGTCTTCGGCACCGGCGACAGGGTGGTGGCGACAAAGAGAGCAGGTAGACGAAACCCGCTTTTGGCGCGCGTCGTCATGGAGTGCCGGTTTGCCACGGGCGGTACCGGTACAGCCCCTAGCCCCCCTGGGTAGAGGAGCGGGAGCTGCCTGGGCGGTGACTGTCGGAGCAGCTGGGCGACGATGCGTGTAGTGGTACGGGAGGGCCGGGACGGTGCGGGGGACCGGAACCAGCAGACGGGCGACCGAGGCCCCGGCGAGTCCACTCGGGGACGCGCCGAGTCGAAGCGGGACGGGCGACCGCGCAGGGTCGGCCAGCTGGC
>CM014277.1:3033594-3049737 GCA_004135705.1 Alloteropsis semialata | reverse complement strand
GGTCTTGGCTAAAATTCGACGTTACTCCATCGTCTGAAATAGAGCCGGCACAATCAAAGAGTAATTTAACTATTTTATCTCCTTGTCAATTTCAGGTCAAATTGACTGGCACGCTGCGAACCTAAACTGGAGTGTGGGCTGGTACTGGAGCGAAGCAGATCTCCCTGGTCTTCGTGTGCTGCACGCGGAGGATACGACCGCCGATTTTCCGCGTCAACAAGTACCTTTCTTTCAAATCCTGATACATCTTAGTGCTACCAGGATGAATAGAGTAAGCAGAATCATGAGCTTCTCTTAATATCTTATCTCGGAGCTGTGCCACATCGGGCACACAAATTCTATTCTTGAACCAAATAGTACCATGCTCATCTTCAGTAAAATCAGGGGCTTTTCCAATTGCCATAAGCTCCTTGATTTCCTTGATCTTCTCATCATTAAGCTGACCTTGGCGAATCTCCTGCTCAAGAGTAGACTCAACCTCCATAGTCACTCCTTCTGTATGAGCCACAAATCCTAGGTTCAATTGCTCAAACTCTTCACACAGCTTCTCTGGGATCTGATGAGTTAAGAGGGTATTAGCATGTCCCTTTCTACTCAAAGCATCTGCAACCACGTTAGCCTTACCAGGATGGTAGTGTGTCTTCAGATCATAATCCTTAATCAATTCTAGCCAACGGTGTTGCCTCAAATTTAGATCCTTCTGTGTGAATATATACTTCAAACTCTTGTGGTCAGTATAGATCTGGCACTTGTTCCCAAGCATATAGTGCCTCCATATCTTCAATGCATGAACCACTGCTGCTAATTCCAGATCATGAGTAGGATAACTCAACTCATGTTTCCTCAATTGCCTGGATGCATAAGCTATAACATGTCCTTCCTGCATAAGAACACATCCAAGACCCTGACGAGAAGCATCACAGTAGATATCAAAACTCTTATGAATATCAGGCATCACTGGCACTGGAGCTGTAGTTAGCCTTTTCTTCAATTCTTCAAAACTAGCCTGACATGCCTCTGACCACCTGAATTCTTTTCCTTTCTCCAATAATAAAGTGAGGGGCTTCACTATTTTAGAGAATCCTTCTATGAATCTCCTATAATAGCTTGCCAATCCCAGAAAACTCCTGATCTCAGGCACATTCTTTGGTGGCTCCCACTTCAGAACATCTCTAACTTTGCCTGGATCAACTTTTATTCCACCATCTGTGATAACATGACCCAGAAAAGATACTTCTTTCAGCCAAAACTCACACTTACTGAACTTGGCATAGAGCTGATTCTCTCTGAGCTTCTGCAATACTAGCCTCAGGTGTTCCTCATGTTCCTCTTCATTCTTGGAGTAGATCAAGATATCATCAATGAATACCACCACAAACTTATCCAAGTACTCCATAAACACCTTGTTCATCAAATACATAAAGTAGGCAGGTGCATTAGTCAAACCAAAAGACATAACTGTATACTCATACAAACCATATCTGGTAGTGAAAGCTGTCTTCTGGATATCTGATGGCCTGATCTTCAACTGATGATAGCCTGAACGCAAATCAATCTTGGAGAATACCTTGGCTCCTTTCAACTGGTCAAACAGATCCTCGATCCTGGGCAGAGGGTACTTATTCTTGATAGTAACTTCATTCAATGATCTGTAATCAACACACATCCTCTGTGTACCATCCTTCTTCTCAACAAAGATAACTGGTGCTCCCCAAGGCGATGAACTAGGTCGTATGAAACCCTTATCCAACAATTCTCTCAGTTGTTTCTTAAGTTCTTTTAGTTCATCAACTGACATTCTGTATGGCCTCTTGGCAATAGGAGCTGTACCAGGTAGAAGTTCAATGAGGAACTCGATGTCTCTATCTGGTGGCAAACCTGGCAAATCATCTGGGAACACATCTGGAAACTCACATACTACCCTGATCTCAGCAACTGTAATACTCTTCACTTGATTCGCATTTGCCTGTAGTGAGTTCAATTGCTTCTGGCTGACCTGAGCAGGGCTTTCAGCTTGAGGCTGCACTATGGCTTGCCTTTGGTTGTTCCCACCAAACAGACGCGGATATTTCTTTGGACATTTACTAATGATATGTCCTTTTTGCTTACAACAGGAACACACCTTGGTACTTAGAGCACTTGCACGACTGGGATTACTCTGTGAAGGCTCTAGGACTTGCTGAACTGATGCATGACAGTTACCAAGTTGTGGCCGATAACTGATCTCTGGAACTTGGGCTTGATTGGAGGGGCCAAACTGGTGGACTGGATGACTCTGCACCTCAGTCTGTTGAGCAAGATGGAAGCGAGTGCTGCGATCAGACTGCATCTGTCTCTGAGAGTTCATCTTCCTCTTCTTCTCATTTATCTCATCTCTCAAATTTTCTAACAAGAGCGCCTTATCCACCAACTGATCAAAAGTATGAAATATATGCGTTATCAGCTGGAAACGAATAGGCACAATCAATCCTTCCAGGAAGAGCTCTTGCTTCCTTTCATCCGTAGCCACCTGTTTTGGGGCATAACGAGACAACTGAATGAACTTGTCACGGTACTCAATCACTGACATCCTTCCTTGTTTTAGACTAAGAAACTCTTCCTTCTTATGCTTAATCACACTTACAGGGATATGATATGAGTGAAATTCATCCTTGAATTCCTTCCAAGTGATGCTACCTGAATCTGCATGAGCATCACAATATGCATCCCACCAATCTGAAGCTGCACCTTCTAATCTTCCAGCGGCATATAAGACCATCTCTCTATCGGTGCACTGAGTAATCAACAACTTTTTCTCCACTGTTTTAATCCAATCATCAGCATCGAGAGGATCTACAGAGTGAGAATAGGTAGGTGGGTCGTGACTCATGAAATCCCTGTGTTTGTCTCTCGAGGGCGGTGGAGGAGCTATATTCTGATTCAGCTGAACAATGGAGTTGGCCATATTTGTCATCAGCTGAGTCTGGGCAGCCATAAACTGTTCCAATGCTGAATTCGACATCTTGTTCTGACTTGAGTTAGGCTCTGGATTATTTTCACTGCTTCCAGCACGAGACCAAGCGTTCTCCATCTGATTGTATAGAAAACAAGAACTTCGAGAGATATAGAAAGATACGGTACTAGGGAAAGAACCAAGATAGGAAATCCAACACTAGCACTTGCATGGTCAAATCTCTTTATCCAATTCAACATGACCAATAAAAGAATAGCATCCATTAAGAACTACTCCATGTTAAGGACAAATTCTGATTATCTCGAAACAAAACAGATGTATCTCCTAAACAGAATACCCAAAAATCACGAAACTTTTCCAGAATGTAGATGATGAAATTATGAATCCAATGCAACTGGAATCAACTCATTTGGATTTCGGGAACTAAAAATATAAAGAAAACACTCTAGCTGTGTTGGAAGCTCTGAACAGATTCTGTATACTCCAATAAAAGGCAGGTATCTCTTTCCCAGAAAATTCAAAAACCTCAAGATTTTACCAAAACATGGTGTATTAAATTCTAGAACTAACCCAACTTGTTTCATGTCAATCGTAGTTCGGAAACTTGAGATATGAAATAAACAAGTCGACTGTGTCAGATTACCAAAACAGATTCTCTTTGTCCAACAAAAAGTCATTTATCTCTCTGTCCAATAATCCAAAAATCATGAAACTTTGCCAGAAAATAACTATGAAGTTATGTAACTAATCCAACTGGATTTGCATTAATCGGAGTCTTATAGCTCAAGATATGAATTAAATAGTACTGCTGTGTCAGGGGCTGACGAGAATAGATTTGTGCATGAGAGATTAAAGATTAGATATGATAAAGAGGGATTTGGAACTCACCTAGGTACTAAGACCAGGGACAAAGACAAAACCCAACTATCTAATCATTTAGTTGATTTATTAAGATGTAATTGTGGTCATCACTCCACAAAACATCACACTCATTACAAAGAAATCAAATCAAACATTTGCACACAACAAGGACAAAGCAAACAATCCTACACAAGAACTAAACATCGACCTCAACGACGACTCTTCTAACGGTGACATGAATTTAGAGGGGATGATTTCCTAAATCCTTATATTGAGATAAATCACGACTAATGGTGTTTCCAAGATATCCACTTTTCTCTTGTTTCCGATAATATCCACTTTTTCTTATTTCCAATACTTCAAAACTCATTAACTGTGGCCTCCAAAGTGACTTCATATTTTTATCTTGGCTTATAGAGAAACGTTAACTAAGAGCTGAAGAAAGAATGAAACAAATGTAATGTTGGAAGATGATTAAGAATCAAGGAGAAGGTAAGTCAAGGTTGACAAAAAACAACGAATTTAGATCAAGATTGGAGCGGAAAATGTTGAGCAAGTATAAGAAGGTATTTAGGACCCTAAAAAATGACCATTGCTACTCTAGGCTTACGTCCTACAGTCAACACAGCTCTGATACCACTTCTGTCACACCCGATTTTGTAAACAAAACCGAATGACTATCATATGTGCGCCAGGATCAAGTTTACACACATATGAGACTTCATCAGTGATATAAAAGACAGTGCAATAAACGTAAATAATATTAATCAACATTATTACACACATGGAAGTGAATTACTAGCAGCGGAACTTCAAAACTTCTCCACAGGCAGCTGACTAGGGGAACACGTACGCCTAGAAACTTCCAAAATACTCCACTGAAACTTCTGTCTAAGCCTGAGCCACAGATAAAGCAAGGTTGAGTACACTTATGGTTGGTACTCAGCAAATGTAGAGCAAAGCATAATGACATGCAAAGGCTTATCAAGGAAAAGCTGGCTAATTAAACTGCTTAAGCACTTTAGTTGGTCATATTTTATTTAGCAGCACAATTACTAAGATATAAGTATATACCAACCCAATTAAGCATATGGTAAACCATAAGCATCATCATCAACATAAATAAACCAATTTAATTCTTCTTTCGATATATTAATCATGTGAGGGTCCAGGCCGCTCATGACCGCGAGCACGGCTATTGCAATAGATTTTAGACACTCTGCAGAGGTTGTACAGCTTTCCCCACAATTCGTGTTTCCCATGTCGCCTGAGGTCGCGAGCCTCTTCAACACTTCCTTAGGTGAGGGGCTAGAGATTCACTACGAAGCCTTTCCAAAGACTCCCTCTATGTATGTGTTGGTCCCTGTCCGAATGGGTAATCGAAAGGCGCACCCTCGTTCCCCGCACATCACACACAAACCAAACATCCGCCCAACACACACCTCCAAACACAACATAGAGTTCATCTAGTTACTTAGCCAAGACCAGAGCCATGTAGTATTATGGTTGTACGGGAAATCCTGGGTGGTTCTCCATGTTCCGATTAATCAATGTGGTCTTGGTTTAACATTCTCATCAGATCAATATATATCATATATAAAAGATATCACAATATTATTATCTTCACATTTAGTGTAAACCAATCCCAAGTATAGCAACTAAGCAATTGCTACCCAACATTAATATTAAACCCAGGTTAACAAGGCATGATCAAAGAAAACTAGTCATCCTAAATATAGGACCCATCATGATTATAGGCATGCAAGCATAGCGTAACTATAATGTGAAAGCATGTCATATGGTTATTAGGACGAAAATATGATCAAGAGTACACTTGCCTTAAATCCAAATAATAACTGCTATGGCTCAGGAACTTCTCAACTGAATCCTCGAACCACACGAACGATCTTTGAAAACCACGAACGTTGCACCTTCTATTCGTAGCACAGGGGCACATAAAAGAAACAGTACAACAAATAAGAAACAATACACCAAACATGGGCAACAATACAAAAGAACGGTGCAAAGGTATAGATCAAGTCCTTACGATCACGTGAGCGAAAAGATCACTTGAAACGGAGTTGAAACGGTCAAGATATGGATAAAACGGGATTCCAGGAACTTATCTGCGAAGAATAGGAATTCCAGGGGTTAGATTGAGAGAAACCGAGGGCTAAAACAGCGGCCCGCGGCGGCGACCTCGCCGGAGACGCTCGATCCGGTGCTACGGTGCTCCAAACTCGACGTGGCTTGCACTGGGACGCAGAGGAGAGCACGGAGAACTTATCCGCGCTGTACCTGACGATGATCAGAGGACGATGGCGACGAAGGACGGAGCGGGGCGGCTCGGCTGTAGATGGAAAACTCCGGTGAGCAATAGCTTGCGAAAGAGGTCGAACGGGCGAACAAGTGCAAGTCCGGGAGATTCCTTACGCTCGTGCGAAACTCCGAAGGATGGTCTCGTGGTCAGACAGGCGTCGAGGGTCGCCAACAGCGGCGGCGGCGGCTTGGATCGAAGATGGCGGCCTCGGTTAGGGATGCGGGCGGCGCTAGCGCGGTCGAGAGAGACGAGCGGCTTGGTTAGGGTTTAGGGTCACGGGCGAGGCGACGGCTGCTACCATATAAGGCCGGGCCGAGCGCCAAGGCGTGCGTGCCAAGAAAGGGGACGCGGCGCGAGCTCGGGCTCGGTTTCGGTTGGAGTCCAGCTCGGGGACGATTCCGACGGTAGGGATGACAGGTGGGCCCTACACGTCAGCGAGACCAGAGAGGAGGCGTGACTGGGCCGGCTGGGCGAGGAGCTGGGCCGGAGCTGCTGGGCCAGGAGCGGGAAAAGGGCCGGGCTGGTGCGGGGAAAAGAGGGAGCAAAGGTGGACTGCGAAAAACCTTAGGGTGGAAACCCAGACTTAAACCTCAACAACCAAACTAAGCTTCAAACAATTGCAAATCAAATTCGAATTTAAAAGAGTTTAAACTCAAATTTGAAGAGCAACCAAACAAAAACAAATGCAACACCACAAAAGCAACAATACACTTATTGAGTCTATTAATGAATTATTTAATTGCAATAAAACCTACATACTTCCAATTAAATCCTAGAAATTTATTTCAACCTTTAATAAATTCTAGAAAATTATGAAAATGTTGCTACAATTTCTTGTGATGAAAATTAGGGTGTTACATTGGGTCGACCACCGCTTATTGTTTCCTACACGGCGGAATGAAATGCCTTGAGTGAGTCTGTGCAAAAGTCTAGAAGGCCTAGCTTTAAATTTCACACAGTAGCCAACAGTAGCAAACAGTCCCTCTAGGTAATCCTTGCTTTAAAAGTGGGCCTGGGTCAATTCCTCTGATTCATGTGATGTCCTTGACAGAAAGGGAAAGCATGCATGCACATAGCTAAGCTAGCTGAGTGAAAACAAATCATCAGCGCAGGTAGTTGCTATGCTAGCTGGGTAGGTTAGATGATAGCAAGTGAAAAGGAGCTCACTCACATTCACACCTCTTGTCCTATATATAACCGGCACACGCTTCATCGGACAGCTCACTCCACTGCAAGCAAACAGGCACCGGCCGGCCGGAGACGATGGGGAGGCCACCGTGCTGCGACAAGGTGGGCATCAAGAAGGGGCCATGGACGCCGGAGGAGGACATCATCCTGGTGTCCTACATCCAGGAGCACGGCCCCGGCAACTGGCGCTCCGTGCCCATCAACACCGGCCTCATGCGCTGCAGCAAGAGCTGCCGCCTCCGCTGGACCAACTACCTCCGCCCCGGCATCCGCCGCGGCAACTTCACCCCCCACGAGGAAGGCATCATCGTCCACCTCCAGTCCTTGCTTGGCAACAGGTGCTTCAATTCTTCTCATCACCTATAGCTATAGAAATATGGAAACAAGCATGGAGATGGTGATTGACCTTGGCACGCATGTGAATTGACGCATATGCAGATGGGCAGCCATAGCTTCGTACCTCCCACAGAGGACCGACAATGACATCAAGAACTACTGGAACACCCACCTCAAGAAGAAGCTCCAGAAGCACCAAGCCATCGGGGCAATCTTCGCGCCACCACCCCCGGACTCTGAATCTTCCATCATACCAACAACCACCGGCGCCGGCCATGTCGATCAACTTCATGACATGGTCGTTAATCCGCTCTCCAAGGACAACTACGCACGCCCGGCCTGCAGCAACCCAGCCGAGGTCAGCCAGCTCATCGCCCGGCGCTCGCCGTTCGCCGCCACCGACGGTGACAGCTCCTCGTCGTCGTACGCCTCCAGCATGGACAACATATCCAAGCTTCTCAACGGCTTCATGAAGAGCTCCCCGCCAGGGTTTACTTTACCGGTAAGACAAAAAAAACCGGAGGTGGCCGAGAAACACGTTTATCAGATTTCTCGGAATTTATCGGATTTGACGTTTTTCTTTCGGCCAAAATTTGAACAAAATTTTGTCTCAATTTCTCTAAAAAGTTACATATTTGTTTCCAAACCATTTAACATAACAAAACTACATGTAATACCACTAAAATGAGATAATATCATAAGTTTATGAAGAGTCGACCAGTGAATGCATGCGAATTCAACTGAAAGTTAAATTTCGGTGAGAAAAAATATTTAACCGGACCTTGCCGAGAAACGCGTTTATCGGATTTCTCGTTTTTTTTCACCGAGAAATTTAACCATGCTCCCCGCCGCAGAACGACATCAAGCCCTCGGAAGTCAACCCGTTGCTGTCGTTCAACCACATGGCCGGCAGTACTACGCTACCGGCCTTCAGCGACATGATGCCGTCGCCACCGCCGCAGCAGCCGGCGTTCATGGGACACGGCAGTCTCCACCACGAGCCCAAGCAGCACCACCAACAGGCGCCACTGTCCCCGATCGAGAAGTGGCTGTTCGAAGAGGCTGCCGAGCAGGTGGTCGACCTGATGGATCTGTCCGGCGACGACGGCTGCTGCTCAGTTCCAATGATGTTTTAGATCAAACAAACAAGAGATCAATACTCAACACGCGTCAGTTAGATAGGTTAATTTGTTGCTGCAAGTTACTTTTAGGATAAAGCTATATTTGTTACATGGATGCATATGAGAGAGACAGTACAAGATATATACATACATACATAATGGTCACAGTCAAACTCCCCTGTGAACGCCACGCGGCCATCTTACCCATCTAGCTAGGTATACAAACCTTACTTGTGGTAGATTTGACACTTGATATCAAAAAGTCAGAAGAATAAGAGATAGCAACAGGAATAAGTGTGACTAAATGACGTGCAAGTATGTCAGCATGATGTAATTACATGATTTGTAATTGATATTTTTTTTGTTATACATATTGGTGTGCACTTTGTTAAGTTTACTGAACTTTTGTGTATTTGACATTCATACAGAGGTAGAATTCTTCCATTTTTTTACAAAAATATAACCAGACTTAATTTTGTCAGGAGCAGTGAAAGCTTCTACCTGTGTCCAGCAAGCAAGCCGCATGGTATGGAGTCTGCCATGACTTCTTGCTGTTCTTTTTTGTACAGTACTGAAATATGAGAGGCAGAGTTGCAGTCCTCAAGTCATCAGTAAGAAAAAATGAAAATATGAATGGAGTGTGGTCTTTTTGCTACATATAAGGTGAAGAGAGGTGTCCTCAAGAAAAATAAGGAGAAAATGAAGCTGCAGGATGTGGTCCCTGATGTAATTGCAAGTCTCTATCGGCAAGCAGATGGTCCCTGATCACATTCAGTGCTGAAAGAAAACCCAACTCCTGTTTTTAGCTTATTTTTTTCCCCTCTATCCCCCTCGGCCCCTCCCATTTATTTATCACAAATCATTTCATTTCTTTTCAAATGCTTTAATGCCGCTTCCATGGAAAATCGAACAAGTGTTAAAACATTAATGCAATAGCTTTCAACGAAAAATAACACATATTTGCAACCATGGTGCAAAATATTGGCATAGTTAGTTGCTAACAAGCCATCAACATAAGTGGAAATGCATTGCTAATTTAGTCACATATCAACATAAATTCTTTTTTTCTCTCTGAACACGACATATCAACTTAAATCAGTATACAGGGGAATGTTAGTATTCTATGATTAAGACATATCTGACGTGTCCTTCTGTGGTACACGTGCCTTTTATGTCATTTGCAGCCAGAAAACAGAAGCCTCTGCATCCATGTTCACTGAACTTGTGCACTGGTATTTCGTAAAGGAGAGTTTTTAGAGACCTAAAAATGCACAACAGGCAAACAGACCTGCTGGCCAAAAACAGAGACAAGATATTGCATACTACTGACATAAAAACAACAACAGCCAGAAACAAACTGCTGGCATTATACACTATAAGCCTAACATGATATTGATAGAAATATGAAAAAAAAATTATATAGATAGAAATACAACAAAAGGCAGCAAGCAAACTTCACAAGTCAATGGTAGATTTCTTGTTATTTAAAAAAAATGAATAATACAAATGGTATATTGACCGTTAGATGAGGTCAAAACCTCAGAACGAGGTTAAGCTGATGATGTCTCGACCTTTGATTGCTCTGCCTGTACAACGCTTAGTCTGTCGCAGGAATCCTGATGTTGCACACCTGAGTACAGAACGCTTGATCCAGCTTGCTTGGTGCAGATATATGCATGCCTCGGATCAGGTAGAACTGGACCAGAGATCATATCAGCATAAACCGTTCAAACTTGTCCTATACCAACCACAACCAGGAATGTTCAGTCCAGTCATTAAGTCTTCAACCAAATGAAAAGACGACAACCTTCTGTCCCGCCAAAAATAGGCAATCAAGGGCCATTCGCATCAAGCTAGGAAAAAAAAAACAGCAACACTATGATAACTGAATGCTTAACTCGTCAGTGATTCAGACTAAGAAATATTAAACACCAACTGAACTTCAATCAAACTTCATCTGCATATGCTGTATGTTTAACTGAAAGCAACACTATGATAACTGAATGCTTAAGTGCTTAATTAATTCATCTATGCAAAAGCATCTAGTAACCTCATACACATCTGGAGAGCACAATAAGCATCGATTAGAAGCATTCATCTCAGTCTTGGTATAGCCATAGGTGCACAGGAGGGACCAAGGCAGCAGGACCATACGCCCCTCACGTGTAACTGAACCGCGCTAATGGAAGAACGTGCCAGCAAAACCAACCCACAAGTATGAATTAAGTATGAAAGGCCAACTTATGTTACATCTGGACGAAGCTCCATTGCCTTTCAGGAAACTTCTTGCAGCATAGTAATACAGATAAGTTCTCAATTTCCTCCAAAAAAACTGCTTTAATAACAGGAAATCTCAATCCTTGGTTCTGGAGCTAAAGTGATCTGAAAAGTGTTCCTAAAATTTTTGCAGAACATGGTTAGGAGAGTTAGAGCATTGGGCTTCTGTCCAGAACTCCGTATGCACATTCCACATAACGTCGTCAATTGACAGACACAAGTTGCCATCACTATTACTTCTGCACAAAGGCAATAGACACAAAGCTGAACCTTATTAACACCAGGTGGCCCCTAAAATAGATGATATCCTCCCTCAGGAAGAAGAAATACAAGGCGACTGAAAATGACACATTCTGTGGCATAAGGATAGTGTCATCATCAGTTCTTTAATTGCTCTTTAATAGGCAGATGATGTAACAAAAGAAAATGAAAGATCTGGTCACTTCAACAATGTCATCCATGATTATTTGAATTGATTAATTGAACAAAGGGTTCAGTTCACTCAAAAACACTTTCCAGTCAAATTTGTAAAACTCACAGATATATATATATATATATATAGAACTGTGACAAGATTTCTGAAGTTAATCTGCAGACATCTGCTGAAAACAGGCTAAGTTTTTACCACCGGTAAAAAAAGATTCTAGTCATTTAAGTGGCTTGATGTAAAAGTTATTTCAAAAACCCCTTCCTGAAAGGAAGTATGGCACGGGAATAATGATTGATTGATGGAGAGCCAAGGCTCGTGTTACATATATATATATATAGGTAAGGATGGCCTAGGGTTTGGGGAACATACCAAACAGAGTTTGAGAGACATACCAAACGTAGGAGATCCTTGCCTATCCATCTAACCATATCTAGACATCCCTAAAGGGGAGTTGCCATACTAGTACAGAGGCAGGCGGCCAGCCAGAGAAGGCCGGCATGCGCCCTGACCATTAGGCCAGGCGCCCTCCACCCTTTGGCCCTATGGGCCAGCCCACTAATATACCTCGCTAACACGCCCCCGCAGTCTGATCGTCGACACCTTGGACGTTCAGACTGGACCTGAACTCCATGAACACAGTCGAAGGAAGACCCTTGGTAAAGATGTCAGCGTATTGAGACGAGGTAGGCACATGCGTGACACGCACGTCTCCAATGGCGACAAGTTCTCGGACGAAGTGGAGGTCAATCTCGATGTGTTTGGTGCGCTGATGTTGCACCGGGTTGGAGGACATGTAGACGGCGCCGGTGTTGTCGCAATAGACAAGTGAGGCACGCCGAAGAGGTGCATGGAGCTCCTGAAGCAGTTGTCGCAGTCATGTGGCCTCAGCAACGCCGTTGGCCACGGCGCGATACTCGGCCTCCACGCTGGAGGGCAAGACAGTATTCTGGCGTTTCGATGACCAGGAGACGAGGTTGTCACCAAGGAAGATGGCGTAGCCGGAAGTAGACTTCTTGGTGTTAGGACAACTTGCCCAGTCGGCGTCGGAGTATACAACGAGCTCGTTTGTCGAGGAGGCGCGTAACACCAAGCCCAAGTGAAGCGTGCCACGAATGTAGCGAAGGATCTGCTTCAAAGCGGCGAGATGCGGCTCCCAAGGGTCGTGCATGTGGAGGCACACTTGTTTGGACGGCGTAGGCGATGTCCAGCCGAGTGAACGTCAGGTACTGCAGAGCCCCAGCAAGGCTACGGAAGTCGGTGGCGTCCTCAACAGGGGGCCCATCGGCCGGCAGCTTAGGGTTGGTGTCGACAGGTGTGGAGCACAGCTTGCACGCAGCCATGCCTGCACGATCCAGAATGTCCAGCATGTACTGTCACTGGGACAAGAAAAGACTGGTGCCGCGACGTTGAACATGCATGCCCAAGAAGTGATGAAGTTCGCCGAGATCCTTCATGGAGAACTCTCGCTGCAAGGCATCGATGGTGTTGCGCAAGAGTGCCAGAGAAGAGGTGGTGAGCACAATGTCATCCACGTACAGCAGCAAGTATATAATGTCGGAGCCGCGACGGTAGACGAAGAGCGAGGTGTCAGACTTGGCTTCCACAAAACCGAGACTGAGAAAATGAGCTGCAAACCGACTGTACCAAGCGCGAAGAGCCTGCATCAACCCGTAGAGTGATCGGTTGAGGCGACAGACGTGGTTGGGATGAGCAGGATCCTCAAATCCGGAAGGCTGAACACAGTAGACTGTCTCAGAGAGGTGGCCATGAAGAAAGGCATTCTTCACATCGAGCTGATGAATTGGCCAGCTGCGGGAGAGAGCCAGGGACAGCACAGTGCGGACTTTGGCTAGCTTGACGATGGGTCTGAAAGTCTCATCGAAATCCACGCCAGGACGCTGGGTGAGACCACGAAGAACCCAGCGAGCCTTGTACCGCTCCAAAGACCCATCAAAAAGGAACTTGTACTTGAAGATCCACTTGCCGAAAACGACGTTGGCGCCGGGCGGGCGCGGCACGAGATCCCAGGTGTGGTTCTGCAGGAGAGCGGCGTGTTACTCCTCCATAGCAGCCCGCCAATTGGGATCGGCGAGGGCACTGCGAAAGGTCTTCGGCACCGGCGACAGGGTGGCGGCGACAAAGAGAGCGGGTAGACGAAACCCGCTTTTGGCGCGTGTCGTCATGGAGTGCCGGTTTGCAACGGGCGGTACCGGTACAGCCCCTAGCCTCTCTGGGTAGAGGAACGGGAGCTGCCTAGGCGGTGACTGTCGGAGCAGCTGGGCAACGATGCGTGTAGTGGTACGGGAGGGTCGGGACGGTGCGGGCAACCGGAGCCAGCAGATGGGCGACCGAGGCCCCGGCGAGTCCACTCGGGGACGCGCCGAGTCGAAGCGGGACGGGCGACCGCGCAGGGTCGGCCAGCTGGCGGACGTGCCGGAGGCGCCTGTGGGCGACCCGGCCAGGGGTGACCGGCCAGGGGCAACCCGGCCAGGGGGGCGCCAGCGAGCCGGCGGGGCAGCGCCTGTGGGCGACCCGGCCAGGGGGCGCCAGCGAGGGGACGAGCGGGCGCCGGGCGGAGAGGAGGGCGGGACCGGCGCGGCGCTGGCTGTGGAGCGCAGCGGGCGTCGGGCGTCGGTCGAGGGCGACGAGGGGCCGGCCGGGGCCGGCCAGGCAGCTACTGCAGGAGTTGGCACCGGGGTCGACAAGGGCCCGACCAGGCGTGGCGAGAGGCCGGCCAGGGGCGACGAGAGGCCTGCTAGAGTCATCGTGGAGGCGGCAGGGCTAGGCTGGGGATCGAGGGAGCCCAAGCCAGAGCCAGCGCCGGCGTCTGGTACGTCGGGGGCCGCATGTGGCAGTGCGGGGTCGGCATAACCTGCAGGAGACAAAAGCGGTGACCGTCCTATGGGAACCGGCACACTGTCAGAGATGTCATCCAAAAACTCGAAGTCTGCAGGGGATGGTGGCGAGGACTGCACGACGAAGGGAAAGAGAGTCTCGTCGAATGAGACATGCCGCGAGATGATCACAGGATTAGTGGAAGGATCAAGGCAGCGGTATCCCTTGTGATGAGCAGAGTAGCCGAGAAAGATGCATGCAGAAGAACGAGGGGCAAGTTTGTGGATGGCTGTGGCCGAGAGGTTGGGGTAACATCTACACCCGAAGACACAAAATGGTCGTACGATGGCGCCGTGCCGTAGAGGGCTTGGTGCGGAGTGCGAAACTGTAGTGTCTTGGTGGGTAGGATGTTGAGGAGGTGAGTGGTCGTGCCAAGAGCTTCAACCCAGTAGGACGGTGGCATGCTGGCCTGAAACAGGAGTGAGCGAACAACATTATTGATGGATCGAATAATGCGTTCAGCTTTACCATTCTAGGGAGAAGTGTAGGGGCAGGACATGCGAAGATGGGCTCCATTTGTGAGGAAGAACGTGCGGGCGCTGGAGTTGTCAAACTCGCAGCCGTTGTCACACTGAACTGCCTTGATGTGGGCGCCGTACTGAGTGTTCACATGTATAAAGAAATTAGTCAAAGTAGAGAACGTGTCAGACTTCAAGCGGAGAGGAAAAGTCCACAGGTAGTGCGAGCAATCGTCGAGGATGACCAAATAGTATTTGTAACCAGAGACGCTAGTAACCGGCGAAGTCCACAAGTCACAATGTATGAGATCAAAATTACTACTCACGCGAGAAGTGGAAGCATGGAAGGGTAGGCGTACATGACGACCTAACTGACACGCATGACAGAGAGTGCTAATATCTTTATTACATGAGGGGATGACTGAGGCGAGCTTCGAGAGGGCCTCATGTCCGGGGTGGCCAAGACGGCGATGCCAAAGCGACGAAGTGGAGGAGGCGACCAGGGAGGTGGCAGCAGGAAGCTGCAAGGGGTAGAGGGGCCCAGAGCTATTGCACCTGGCGATCAGTCTCCGAGACAGCAGATCCTTCACAGAACAACCAGCGGGGTCAAATTCAACAGAGCAATTATTGTCAGAGGTAAACTTGCGTACAGAAATAAGGTTCTTGATCAGATTAGGTGAAACAAGAACATTATTAAGCGTAAAGGAGCAGGGAAGACGCGCACAGCCAATGGCGGTAACGGGCAAGAGAGAACCATTACCGACAATAATTGATGATGGAGAAGGATACCGCGGAAAAGATGAATGTGAGAGAGTACTGGGATCGGAGGTCATGTGGAAGGAAGCACCTGAGTCAAAGTACCACTCGTTGTTGGGCGGTGGCTGGTTCAATGTCATGGTGCTGAAGGTGGACGCCAGGGATTGCTGGTCCCAGGAGGGGAGGCCAGCAACCGGGTTGTAGAAGCCGGGGGGCGCCCACATGGCTCCAATGGGCACGGGCGTCAGGAGGGCGGCCTGCTGCTGGAGCTGGGCCCCTGCGTCTGCGCTTGGAGGTGGGCCTACGCCTGCAGCTGAGCCTGCTGGGCCTGCAAGGCATGGGCATGCGCCTGCTGGGCCCGCAAGGCTTGCTGCAGCTGCAAGCCTGGAGGAGTCGCCAGAGGACTGCGTGGGCCGGGCCACATGTGAATGGACCCAGTCCACGGGTTGAAGAAGGAGGGCCAGGCGCCATGTGGCGTGGAGGTGCCGGCACCTAGAGCCGAGGTGCGGCCGCCGCCGCTGCTGGTGCCGCTGCCGCCGGTTGAAGAG
>CM014277.1:2991604-3032367 GCA_004135705.1 Alloteropsis semialata | reverse complement strand
CGAGAGCAGCAGTGCGCGCAGCCTCGCGCTCTAGGCGCTCGGCGTCGGCATCGTGCGGCTGTGGCGCGGCGGCTTCGGCGTCCTTCTGCGCGGCAGCGGCAGAAGGGGAGGGAGGGAGAGACCCGACCATGGTAGTGGTGCTACCTGGGGAGGGCGCAGCCAGGGTGGGGTAGCGGAAGCGGAGGCCTAAGGTTTGGAACCTAGTCTCTTGATACCATGAAAGCGAGTATGGCACAGGAATAATGATTGATTGATGGAGAGCCAAGGCTCGTGTTACATATATATAGGTAAGGATGGCCTAGGGTTTGAGGAACATACCAAACAGAGTTTGGGAGACATACCAAATGTAGGAGATCCTTGCCTATCCATCTAGACATCCCTAAAGGGGAGTTGCCATACCAGTACAGAGGCAGGCGGCCAGCCAAAGAAGGCCGGCGTGCGCCCTGACCATTAGGCCAGGCGCCCTCCACCCTTTGGCCCTATGGGCCAGCCCAATAATATACCTCCCTAACACTTCCTACTTAATGTATCATATATACACATCACACAATCTCTTTTATTCCCATTTTGTCAATGCAGGTGTATTTTTATGTGCAAAGGCACATCTACATGTAAATCATGTTGCAGCATCAGTCTCACAGAAGATTGACTTGCTTACAAGAGAAGCAGTTTTTTTTTTTACAGAGAAAAAGGAAAAAAAGGAAGATAGCACTAATAGCCATATGTTAGCCTTTCCTGTACCTGCAAAGCTATGTTTTTGTGTTAGGACAGTGAAAAAAAAACAAAATAAACATGCCTTCGGGGACCTTGATATATCAATGAGTTGGCAATAGCATTCCAGTTCCTGGAAATTATATGCTCATTACTTCATACAAAAACTACCACCTTGTCTGCCAGGGAAATAACATGTGCAGCTATCAAGAAATTGCAGTGGCCTGCTTTAGTGAAGAATCAACTATTTCAGTCAAAACGCTTTGAAGTTTTAGTAGTTGAAATCAGAATATCTCCATCAGTTCTACTATAATAACCATCCAATAGTAATTTAGGTACTCAGCAGGCCTGACTCTACATTTAATTATAGGTGATATATAAGAGAGAATATTGCAAAAGCACGTGACTTTTAACAAGTTAACTCGAGATTGCTAAAAAAACTAGAACTACTCCAGAAATATGTGACTAAAAATTTAAATAGCTGCTTCAGAAAAACAAAAGTATTATTTATGTTTTAACAGAGAACACCTTGCACTTCCGCTATTTGTTCAAAAGATTGTCAACAACACCTTTAGACAAGTCTTTAACTTATCCATATCTTGGTTCACATGAAAGTACATTTGTACAGTATAATCATGACAACAAAGTCAGTAGCTACCTCCCAACTACTAGCCAGACTCCAAAAGGAGTCGGTCTCAAGGACCACCTCAGCCAGCCAGTTCTTTTCTTGTTGAGTAAGACCACCACAGCCATTGACTGCAACTAAGACTAACTGGTCCTGTTACGACCACCATATTGTCATGAGGACATTATGAATAATAAGCGCTTGGTAATTTTTTTCATTTCAGAATAATAGATATATCTGAGTAAAACAGACCACAAAGTGACCAGGAGAATTGTAGACAGTGCGATATTATCAGAACTGAGAAAATAAATGAAAGCCACATCAGCTATGATAGAAATGCCTGTATTTTGAGACTACAACCTATAGTCCTATACAAATGAATACGCAAACAAATGTTTCTTGCTTAAGAATTGTATTTATACATTTAGTACAGAGCACTTATGCAGACTAGAATTGTAGATAAGTTATAGCTTCCTAATTATCCAGGTTACACTAGCAAACTCCACTGCCATAAATTGTTCACTGCATATCTGGTATAGCTTGTCCAATAAAGGGTAATTCTGTTTGAGAATCAATATATGTGATTCAATTATGTGTATTTAGGCAACAAAGCAGTATAACTGTTGTAAGGCCCGTTAAGCTTTCAATAAAGCTGGGCTCAATGCCTTTGATCGAAAAGCGGTATAACTGTATCATCATTATTACCATGTTTATCAGTTCATAGTTTATAACTTCATGAGCATATATATGACACCATCCCATAACCAATTGCTAAATGCAGTCTTTCCCCACTAGAGCACAATTAATACTGTTGATACGCCATTCAAGAGGTTACGAGACATGCCACGTTGCCCGCTATGTTATCCAGATAATGCAAGAACAAAGAGCTCATGAAACCATTTGGCACAACTTAGTGCGACATGTATATCAAAGTAAAGATCGGCGGACAGCACTATTTGCAGACTGCAAGTTGGGAAAATAATATCAATTTTTCACTACAGGACCATCAATCAATTATAATATTGAGATAAGAACTGATATGATGGATGATTGCCAGCTAACAATAATCACAAGTCACAACGGCAACAAAAGTTAACAGAAAGTGGTTAGTTAAATTTCCTTTTGAGATCAAAACAGAAAAGAGCAGATATTTCTTTGGCTTAATGATTTGTGGACAATTCAAAATGTTCAATATTTTGAGCAAAACATTTTTTTTTATGTAAACTGATCGTTACTCCCGAATTTGAGTGAAAGCTGCTTCAATATCTATTTGTATTAATGTACAAACTACAAAAGCAAGGTATATAAGGATGTATGAGTGCAGTATGGACTAGCAAATCATGATAATTTACAGTACCCTTGTGTGCGCCTATCAACCAGAATTTTAAGCAAAGCATGGCACATAATGATGCTGGTCGTAAGGAAATAGCATAGGACCACTAGTTGTCTGCAATTCGTACAGGAATAGAAGTATCATTAGATTGGACAATCAATTTACAACTTCCATGATTGAGAACAGCCAACCTAACCTAAAGAAGAACAGCAGTCAATAAGTCATCGAACCACAATGAAAATCCCAGGGTGCTCTAGGGAACAAGTTCGATGTGGATTGTGTAGTAGAAAGCGACCTGTGTGATTGACGTAAACTAAACTGTACAGACAAAGCTCTCAGTTGAAGATATGGTCCGAAATTTTTCACCGGCTTGCAATCGAATTGATGCTATCTAATAGAAACGAAACAACACATAACGCCATTTTCAACATGAAAATCAACCAAAAGAGGACAGGACAGAGTAATAGAAGTACAGAACAGAATATATAGGTGGATGTCAAGTCATCATCAAAGATCCAATTGCTCATGGAGCCGATGTTTATGCATCAGCATCTAGTTAAACAGTTAGGCAGCAACCGTCAACCTTGATCTACCCTGGATAGGACATTATCATTAAACCTAAGTACATTTCAGCAGTGTTTTATTAAAGGGAAGATTTTGAAAAAAAAAAGTGACCGAAGGGAAGGTGAATCATTGAAGAAGATTAGTAAAAATGCAGAAAAAAATCACTTCCTTTAAATACCCAGCGAACTGTGATATTGAGCTAGTGATGCATAATAATGACCAATGATAACCAAATGAAAGCGATTCTTATTGGTATCAATAAATATCAAGCAGATGTCCAAAAAGGAGGGGAACTTACAAAACAGACAATGCAGGTGCAATGGCCAATGGACCACTTCACAGCGATGGTGGAGTTCCACACATGTGGATTGGTAACATGGTAGTTAAAGCCAGAGGCAGCTGCATAGTCAGGTATCGGCACTATCCCCAGTCAACCAATGGCATTGACCGCCGTCGCCATCTGAAACATGTGGAGGAATTCAGTTTCAGTGATTTGAATCGCCAGAAATTTGCAGGGAAAAGGGAAAATGGGCCGTCCTGCTCTCCCTGTTCACAGCCCAAACAGTTTTTAAGACCATTTGGACTTCAATTTAGGACCATAATTTATAAAGCCCACAGTTTATTGTTACAAACCGGTTCTGTATAATGCAGAAGTATACTTGCAGCAAAGAGTGAAAATCGCTGCAAATAAACAAAAGCTTTCAACTTGCAAGCAAAGTAGCAACCACTTGCAGTAGGAGGAAGAGGGAAGCTCAAACTCACTGAACATGTCTTAAGGTTATGCTGCTACTGCTATCAATTCAAAGTTCTCAGACTTGTCAGTTTTTTCTCTCTTTTTTTTGGACTATTTTTTTTTTAATCTCAATAGTGCTCAGCAGGTAACAGAAAGTACTATATCAATATTCTTTGAGGATAAGGATGATAGCAACAATGGATGCAGCAGCAGCACACACACACAGAGGAGGAGAAGAGGACTGGGGCTGCTTCTTCTTTATTTCTATAGCTCTAAGCAAGCAAGCCCAAATTTACAAAGGGGTACATGTCCTTATATAGACATGGGTGACTTAGCTCCTAAGCTAAGCGAGAGTACAAATCCTAATTTGCTACTCCTATCTACCTATTAATGGTAAAGTTGCTAAATGCAACTTTGCTACTACTAGCTATTAATGCTCTTGCTTAGCAAGCAAGGCATGGTTACAAGCAAGAGAGGGTAATTAACTAACAATTCTTCCCCTAATTGCACTACTCTTGCTTGATCTCCTGAATTCCCACCTTGCTCCTCAGTTCCTGGAACCGAAGCCGCCCAAGAGGCTTGGTGAGAAGGTCGCCAAGCTGTCGAGTAGTCTCGACATACTCAACCTTGATCCGCCCTTCATCGATGCAATCCCTGATGTAGTGGAACTTGGTGTCGATGTGCTTGCTTCGATCGTGTAGGACGGGATTCTTGGCTAAAGCAATGGCGGACTTGTTGTCCACCATCAGAACCGGCACCCGGAGCTTCTCTCCGGTGAGCTCCTTGAGCAGCCGTGCCAGCCACACTCCCTGGCAGCTTGCCGTCGCCGCCGCGATATACTCTGCCTCGCAGGTGGATAGCGCGACGATCTTCTGCTTCTGCGACTGCCAGGTGATGGGGCAATCGCCGAGGAAGAACAGCACGCCGGAGGTGCTCTTCCTTCCATCGATATCGCCCGCCATGTCGCTGTCGCTGTACCCCGTCAGCTCCAGCGCCGCCGTTCCTCGCCGCGGGTAGATGATGCCGTGTCCGCTCGTCCCTGCAATGTACCGCAGCAGGTGCTTGACCGCGGCGAGGTGATCCTCCCTGGGATCCTCCATGAAGCGGCTCACGTACCCCACGGCATAGCTGATGTCGGGCCGTGTGTGAGTGAGGTAGCGCAGGCCGCCGACGATGCTCCGATATCGCGTGGCGTCGACCTTCGCCGCCGTGCTGTCCTTTGACAGCTTGAGCTTCTCCTCCATCGGCGCCTGAGCTCCCTTGCAGCCGCTCATGCCGCTCCGCTCCAGGAGCTTCTTCGCGTACGCTCTCTGGCACAGGGTGATGCCGCGGCTCCCCTGCTCCACCTCGATTCCGAGGTAGTAGCTGAGCAATCCAAGATCGCTCATGCGGAACATCTTCGTCATCTGCTTCTTGAATACCTCGATGTCCGCCTTCTTCTCGCCGGTGATGACCAAGTCATCCACGTACACGCCGACGATGATGGTGCTGTGCGCCGCCCGCTTGGTGTAGAGCGCGTGCTCGCTGGGACACTTAGTGAAGCCCAGCGTCGTCAGACTCTTATCCAGCCTGATGTTCCAGGCCCGCGGCGCCTGCCGCAGACCGTAGAGCGCCTTGCGCAGGCGGAGCACCTTGTGCTCCTCGCCGGCGACCACGAACCCCGGCGGCTGCTGCACGAAGACCTCCTCCGCGAGCTCCCCGTTCAGGAAGGCGGACTTCACATCCATGTGATGGATTTCCCAGTCCTTGATCGCCGCCATCGCCATCAGCAGCCGCACGGACTCCATTCGTGCTACCGGAGCGAAGACTTCCTCGAAGTCCACCCCTTCTCTCTGCACGTAGCCCTTGGCTACCAGCCTCGCCTTGTGCTTCACGACGTTGCCGTGCTCGTCGTGCTTCTCCTTGAACACCCACTTGAGCCCAACCGGCCGGCAATTGGCCGGCGGATCGATGAGGACCCAAGTGTTGTTCTCCTCGATCGAGCTTATCTCCTCGATCATCGCCTTCCGCCAGCGGTGGTCGCGTTCCGCTTCGCGGAACGTCGTTGGCTCCTCCGCGCTGCCCAGGTGCAGCTCTTGATCGTCGAGGATGCGCTCCGCAAGCCCAGGCGGAGCACCATGCCCGACGATGTTGTCCACCGCCCGAAATCGTAGTGGCTCGCCGTCGTAGTCGTCGTCGACTAGATCAGAGACCTCTGGCGGCGGCGTGGTGAAGCGAATCGGCGAAGGAGTACTCGAATCAGTAGTCGAAGTACTCGAATCCGCCGATGCTGGCGTCCCCTGCCCAGCAGGAGTACTCGCGGCCGCCGATGCTGGCGTCCCCTGCCCAGCAGGAGTACTCGGCTCCTCTGCTTCAGCCGCCGCGCCCGCGTCGTCCGGCTCCTGCACCTCCTCTGCTTCTCGAGTCACCCAGTGCTCGATAGTGAAGGAGCTGTTCACCGTGCTTCTTCCACCTTCTTCCCCGTCGCCGTGCTCCGACCAGCGCCACCCTTTCTTCTCATCGAACACGACATCACGCGAGATGCACACCCGCCGTGCACGCGGATCATAGAGGCGGTAAACCTTGCTTCCCGCCTCGTAGCCGAGGAGCACCATTGGCGTGCTTCTGTCCGCCAGCTTCGCGAGGCCCGGCCTCGTCTCCTTCACGTGTCCCACGCACCCGAACGTGCGCAGGAATGACACGTCCGGTTTCCGGCCGTGCCATGCCTCAAAGGGGGTCATCCCCTTCAAGCTCTTCGTTGGCGAGCGGTTCAAGATGAACACCGTTGTGCTCACCGCCTCACCCCAGAACGTCGCCGGCACGCCCTTGGCCTTGAGCATGCTGCGTGCCATGCCGACGATGGTCTGGTTCCTCCTCTCTACCACGCCGTTCTGCTGCGGCGAGTAGGGTGCCGTGAGATGCCTCTGCATCCCTTCCTCTGCACAATACACACCAAATTCAATTGATGTGAACTCACCACCACGATCTGTGCGGAGGACCTTGAGCTTCTTCCCCGTCTCCGTCTCCACCTTGGCCTTGAACTGCCGAATCGCCGCCGCTGCCTCAGCCTTGCTGGACAGGAGCTGCAGCCACATGTAGCGGCTGCAGTCGTCGACGAGCAGGAGGAAGAAGCGCCTCCCGCCGTGAGTGGCCGGCTTGGCCCGCACAGATCACCGTGGACGAGCTCCAGGAGGTCCTCGGCGCGGTACATCGTCGTCCTGGGGAATGGCCGCCTCCTCTGTTTCCCGGTGAGGCAGCTGTCACACAGCTCCCTGTCGTGGTTGATCTCCGGCAGGCCGCGCACCATCCCATGGCGCGCCAGGTTCCTCAGCGCGTCGAAGCTGAAGTGGCCGAAACGGGCGTGCCAGAGCCACGCCTCGTCGTCGCCGTGCGCCGCCAGGCACACGGGCTTAGTGAGCCGTAGATCGATCTTGTAGAGGCGATTGGTGGAGCGATTGATCTTGGCGAGGAGGTGGCGATCCTTGTCGCGGATGCGGAGCACGCCGTCGTCGATGAGCACTTGACAGCCCCGCTCGTCAAGTTGCCCGATGCTGATGATGTTGCTCCGCAGCTTGGGGATGTAGTACACGTCGGCGAGGGCTCGGTGCGCGCCGTTCTGGCACTTGAAGACGATGGTGCCGCGCCCTCAGATCTCCACGCGCGAGCCGTCGCCGAACTTCACTGTTCCGACGACCCCGGTGTCGAGCTCGGAGAAGGCCTCGCGTTCTCCGGTCATGTGGTTGCTGGCGCCCGAGTCCAGGTACCACATCTTGCTCTTCTTGTCGCCGCCGCCGTTGCCGTCCTCCTCCTCGAGGTGGACTTGTGCCCGCCTTTCGTCGAGCACCACGGGGGCACGCGGCGCGACCTCTTCCTCGGCGTCGTGGAGCGCGCAGACTTGCGCCATCAGGAGCGCTGGCTCGTCGTCGTCCTCCTGAGCCAGGTGCGCGCGCTCGCGGCGCGGCTGCTTGCAGTCCCGGGACCAGTGCCCAATTTCGCCGCAATTGAGGCACTGATCCTTGGCGACGCGCCGGCTCCCGCTGCGCCCGCCACCGCCGCCGCGTCCGCGCGTACTGGAGCGACCGCGGCCTCTGCCGCGTCCTCCTCTGTTTCCGCCGCGCGGAGCAGAGGACCCTTCCCCTGCTTCACGCTCGCGGAACTGCACTGCCCGCGCGTCCTGCGCGGCGAGGAGCAGCTTCGTCGTGGCGGCTGTGGTCGCCGCCTTCGCCGCCCTTGCGGCGAATCGATCTTCCGCCGCCTTGAGGCGCCCCGTCACCTCCTCGATGGTGAGCGCCTCCATCTCGAGACAAGTCTCAATCGAGATGGCGATTTGGTCGTACTTCTCTGGGACGCAGCGCAAGAACTTGCGCACAGCGTCGTCCTCCATGACCGGAGCGCCCAGCGCCCCCAGCTCAGTCACCATGCTGGTGAGGCGCAGCCCGAAATCTTCGACGGTCTCACCGTCGTTGAAGTCGAGCGCCTCGTACTCGCGGCGCAGCTGCTGCGCCTTGGCCTTGCGCGCCCGTTCGCTCCCGAGGCGCATCACCCTCAGGGCGTCCCACGCCTCCTTCGCCGTCTCCTTCGAGGCCAGGGCAATGCGGTACTCCGACGGTACCGCCTTGAGGATGGCCTCCATGGCGAGCTGGTCTTCCTCCTCGTCGTCGGTGCCGACACTCAACGCCTTCCAAAGGCCGCGAGCCTTCATCATCACCTTCACGACGACCTCCCATTCGGCGTAGTTCGTCCGCGTGAGGACGGTGAACTGCGCGCCGCCGATGTCACGGATCGTCTTCTTCACTACGTATGTCGCCCCGCGACGTGGTGACAGAGAGGCATCCCGGCGGCCGGCGGAGTGGTGGCCTCGCCTACCACGGCCGCGGCCTCACCCACCGTCGCACCGGCGCTGCTCGTCCGCCATCCTCCGGCGAAGCTACGCCCAACCTCGGCTCTTGATACCAGATGATAGCAACAATGGATGCAGCAGCAGCACACACACACAGAGGAGGAGAAGAGGACTGGGGCTGCTTCTTCTTTATTTCTATAGCTCTAAGCAAGCAAGCCCAAATTTACAAAGGGGTACATGTCCTTATATAGACATGGGTGACTTAGCTCCTAAGCTAAGTGAGAGTACAAATCCTAATTTGCTACTCCTATCTACCTATTAATGGTAAAGTTGCTAAATGCAACTTTGCTACTACTAGCTATTAATGCTCTTGCTTAGCAAGCAAGGCATGGTTACAAGCAAGAGAGGGTAATTAACTAACAAAGGATATGCTTAAACTATTAGTCTATCAGTTATTTTGCATGATAAATTGCAATAAAACTGTCACACCCGATTTTAAGGACAAAACCGAATGATAATCATATATGCGCCAGGATCAAGTTTACACACATATGAGACTTCATCAGTGATAAACAATAGCAGTATCACGTAAAACAATACAAAAACTTACAAACTATCAGAGTTACAGCTTATCCTGGAAACGAAGGCTCCAACACTTCACAGGCAAACGACTGGGGGTTGCGTACGCCTAGCACCATCTTCAACAACTTCACATCAGCTTCTGAGCAGCAGTAAGCAAGGATGAGTACACTTATGGTTGGTACTCAGCAAGGCCACAAGAAATAACCAGAATATCGATTCAATTCCATCTTCAAGTTTATTAATCATGTGAGGGTCCAGGCCGCTCTTAACCGTGAGCACGGCTGTTATAACAGTTTTTAACACTCTGCAGAGGTTGTACACTTTACCCACAAGAAGCGTATACCCAACCACGCTGTGCTGATCAGGCACGTATCACACTTCCTTTGGTGTGACTGCATAGGGACGCTACAAGGCCTTTACAAAGAATCCCTCTATGTATGTGTTGGTCCCTGTCCAGACGGTTCCCAGAAGGCGCACCTTCTTTCCCCGCACAACCTACACAAACCTTTCCAGCCCATCATACACCCCCAACACAACATAGAGTTCATCTAATTAATTAGCCAAGACCAGAGCCATATAGTACTCGTGGTTGTACTGTTTTCCTGGGTGGTTCTCCATGTTCCAATTAACATCATCATCATAATATATTAACAGCATAGATAGGAGGATGGTTAGGGACACTTGCCTTTCTCCAACGCAAAGTTACTCTCACTGCTTGTTTGCTCTTGCTCACTTGGAATTCTTGATCTTGCACGAACAGCGATCCTTCTACTCGAAGCAAACAACGGCACGACATACAAAGCAAACAAATAAAAACTACTAAGAACAATACAGCAAACAATACTAAAAGTACAGAACAAGCACCTTAAACTAAAGAGCAAGCAAAGACGATCGCGTGGCCGCAAGAATCGCCCAAAACGGATTTAAAACGACGAAACTACACTAGATACAAGGTTGCAGGGACCTATATGCAATTAAAACTAAAGTCTGCGTACTGTTTTATTAAAAACCGAGGGCACAAACATAAATAAACAGATAACAAAGGGGCTAGCATGTGATAAAGCCATGTAAAGGATGGCGGGCGAGATTATTTAAAAGAACAGGGGCCTAAACATGATTTCTAAGGGCTTATGTATAAATATTTTATACTGCGAGTGGACTGCGGGTTGATTACTGAAAAGGACGAGGGCTCTTTAGCAAAAGTGCCAGGTTGACCGGTATGAGTCCCTGCTGACCGATTTGGGGGTTTTGATCTCGGCCGTTCATCTGAAAGTGGACGGTGGGGACGTGATCCGGCGGCCGACGACGGTCTGAGCGGCGGCGCCGCCATTTCCCACGGCGAAGTTCGCCGGAGAAGGCTCTGTTGAGCGCTACGGTGCATGTGGAGCTAAACAAATGGCATAGGAATGAAGGGTAGGCCATGGCGAGCTTACCAGAGGGATAGATGGCGTCGGGGAAAAGCCGAGCAGGGCCGACGACGATGATGGGCGGCGCCGGTCGGGTCGGACAGAGGGGATGGCACTCCGACGTCAGGTACGTCGCACGGGCGCCGGGGTTGTGCTTCGGATGGACCTGCGAACGGGCGAGCGGGACAGGGAGGGTCAAGGAGAGCTTGGACAGGGAGGAAACGAACGGCGGCGGTGCACTACCTCGACGGCGGCGGAGATGACCGAGCTCCGGTGAGCAATTGGTGCTCGACGAGTTGGTTTCGGGATGGAGGAGGTGTACGTGCGCGAGAGTTGTTGCCGGGTGGATTTTATAGAGGGTTGAAGGGGGAGCAGAGGGGCTCGAGGTGAAGGGGATTGATGAGGCGGCGTGGAAGCCGACCATTGATGGCATTGGAGGCCCGGGCGCCCGTTGCAGAGGGAGGAAAGAGGGGAAGCGAGAGCCGGGGTGACTTGGTTGAAGGCGTGATTGATTGACGAGTGAATAAAGGGAGGGAGATGCGGGGTGAGCGCGGACGTGGGCGCGGAGATCTCGGGCGCGTGCGGCGGCTCGGAAGAACGAGGGCAGCGGGAGGAAGAAGGAGGGGAAGGCGCCGACAGGCGGGGCCGGGCTGTCAGCGACTCAGGGGAAGGGAGAGGGAGAAAGGCCAAATGGGCCGGCCTGCTGGGCTGCGGGTTGGGCCGAGCGGGGAGGTGAGTTGAATCGGGCCGAAAAGGAAGAGAGGGAAGGGAGGGAAAAAGAATTGGGATTTGAACTTTGTTTGAATTTGGTTTGAAGAGTTTGAGAGATATTTGAGTGAGATTTGAGTTTGGAGAGAGAGATTTGAGATTTGACTTGGGGAAAAGAATTGAGATTTGGATTTGGAGAGGATTTGGGATTGGATGAGAATTTGTATTGGGACAAGAATTTACAAACAACTCAAACAAAAACAATGCAAAGAGCATGAATGCAACAACCTCATTTAATTTAAAAAAACAACCAATTATTTTTCCTATTCTAAATTTCCTGTCAACAAAATAAATGCTGGACAAAGTTTTAAAATTATGAGAAAAACATTGTTTAATTTCTCTATCTATTCACATCCTGAAATTCAGAATTTCAGGGTGTGACAAAAACTAATTTGAAAACTGCTGCATGCATATAATATGGAATAAAGGAGAAAGGAGAGAAAAATTTCAGTTCTTAGTTTTATGAGCAAACAGCAGTACAGTTAATTCAGTTGGAAGTGTTCCTCACTTCTGAGCACTTTGATTGGTGATACTGTATAAGAAAATATCTCACCAGTTTGTAACAAACTGCTAAAGTAAATGCAACAGAATTTTCATACAAGAAATCCATTTATTATCATTGAAAATGTTCATGCTTAAAGTCAAATTGAGATGACTAACGTTTTCTGCAGATAAAGTATACCCTAAATGAATCAGATAACATCAGCAATTTAGCATATCAGTTTACAACATGAAAACGAAACTATGCTGTACTTTTCTATCATACTCATCATAGAATCATGAATTTTGTGGTAGCTGGTCGAGAAATTCAAGTACTTGTAATGTAAAATCACCAAACTTAATCACATATTAATCTGTAACTATAGGATACAAATCACTCACTGAAATTGTACCACATATTAACCTATACCTATATGATATATTAGGATACAGTGCTATTCCAGTATTGAAGGGTTGGTTTGTAGCCTAGTGGATGAACACACCATTTACAACTCTACAACAATCATAGGACTTGTTACAAATTAGCACCCTCCTCTATACAGAACATATAAAGCTGTTCAGGAGCGCTTGTTCACTTCATTGAGGAAGTACAGCTCGAGTAGCCAAGTTACCTGAACTATATGGTCCAAGAGATGGCGTACCTGATATTTCTTTGAGCAGAGATCAACTGTGTAAATTTATTAAAGCATTGCAAAGATCATGAATAACGTAGTACACATTTACAGCTGTCAACAGTCAACACTGAAAAAATATACTGTGGCCATTTCCTTGCTTCAGCATTATTTGTACTACTTCATACATATAAGAGCAGGCTCACATACTAGATAAAGGTGCTTGTTATAAAGTTAAGAATTCCAAAAGACTTGTGATACAAAATTGAATACAACAAATGTTCACAAGCATGTTTATGCAGGTACAGATACAAACATCCATTCTATCAGATAAAGAAAAACAGTAAACAAATATACCTTTCCCCGTCTACACTAGAATCAGGTTTGCATCTGAAACTGTAGATCTATCATTTTCTAATGGGGAAGTTAGAAGAGGAAAATCCTCTTCTTTGTTTCTGAAGTCGTGATCACTGGGCATCTCAAACTTAGCAAAGCAGAATGCTTGTCAGGCTGCTTTCACTACGTTAGTGAAATGGCAGGTGTACAGGTATTTATGAAAATACATGTCATGTACCACCTGGCCTCAAGCACCATTATTCAGAGAGAATCATGCCTGAGCCTCCCATCTTGGGACCTGGAAAAGAATCATCCACGTTTACAAGCTCATGCCATCTGATCATAGCTTCTCCGTTAATCGAATCATGAAAGAACTAACAGCAACGACATCAAGAACAATCCATGATGACTCAAACATGTCATGGAAATAGTCTGCACCAATCTCCTCTGCCGCTGATCTGAATGCATTGCCAAACGCGTTACCCTGAACAGCCCCAAGCCTTGGCTTCCCACATACACCGACAACCAGCACCTTCTCAGGCTCCTTTGCCAGGCAAGCACAGATTAGTGGCTTCATCCTGGCACCCCTTTCCTTCAATGCATCCATCAGAAAGAAGCAGAACTTGGTGAGCGCCTGAGGGTGGCAAAGCTTGTTAGTGTCCACAGGATCATCAAGCTTCACCCACCGGAACTTCTTGGCACTCCGTATAAACCCAGTCTTAGTAATTGCCGAGCTTCCTTGCCTCAATATTGCCCGCTGTATCTCAATTGCAGATTGCATCCCTTTCCGCAGCTGATCAACATTGCTCAATGACAATGCAGAGTATGCAACCCAAAACTGCTCAGCAGCTGAAGACTCCTTTGAGTCCTTGGCGTCGGAATTGAGGGATTCGAGCAAAGCTGTGACACCATACACAACATCTGCAGCAGAAACCTTGGACCTGTACCCATGGACTCTCAAGAAGCTCCGGTAGTAGAACTCAGTGAGCCCATACTCAGGCAGGAAGCGATCAAACTCATCCCGCATCTTGCGCTTGACCTCCATGCTCATGTACTGGAAGTTCTTCTGGCAATCGGCAAGCGGGAACCCCATCCTCGCCAGCAGCAGCTTGAGCTTCTTGAGGCCATTGTCACTCCACGTCTTGAGCTTGGTGGCGACATAGGAGGAACAGAGCATGGAGTCGAACAAGCTCCACTCCCGCAGCAGCATGAGCCTGGGCTCGTCCTCGTAGGCTATGCGGGAGGTCTCCGGCGCCCGGATCTTGGTGCCGTCCTTGAGCGTGACGACGGAGCCAACGCCGGAGGGGTCGAGGTTGCCCGAGCCGTTGATGTGCTGCTCGAGCTCCATGACGGCGGCCTGGTATCGCTCGTTGGTGATGCGGTCGTGGACGAACTGGTCGGTGAGGGCGACGCAGGCGAGCCAGAGGAGCTCGTTGGTGTTCTTGCGGAGCGCGTGGGCGAGCTCGTACATGAGGCAGCCCGACGGCTTGCCGTGGAAGGTGCCGAGGCGGTAGTACTCCCGGCGCAGCTTCCCGAACAGCCTGACGGGGTCGCCGCCTTCGGCCTCCGCGTCGTCGGAGAGCCGGCGCCGCTTCCTCCTGGCGCCGTCCTCGGCGTCGGAGTCGGACTCCGAGGCATCGGAGTCGGAGTCGTCGTCGTGGTGAGGGACGCGGAGGTGGTCGTCCGCGTCCCCCTCGGCGGCGAGGTCGGAGGCGTCGGCGAGGGAGGATAGGTCGAAGTCGTAGGAGAGATCGGCGGTGTGCTCGTCGTCGGCGGTGAAGAGGACGACGACGCGGTGGTTGTGGGCGCAGAGGTTGTGGAGGTGGACGGGGCGGTGGGAATCGACGACGAAGGCGGTGGCGGCGGGGGGCAGGATGGCGCGGAGGTCGCGGTGCGCGCCCCAGTTGAGGAGGAGGCAGCAGAGCGGGGCGGCGGCGGAGAAGGAGGCGAGGAGGTCCCTGGCCCCGGCGGCGGAGGCGACGGGGTAGATGGAGAAGCGGATGGAGTCGGCGGAGAGGACGTGGGCGAGGACCCTGACGGCGCAGAGCGAGTCGGCGTCGGCGGCGGAGGGGAGGATCAGGAGCGGGGAGGAGGAGCCCGCGGCGGCGGCGGCGGCGGCGCGGAGGCGCGCGTAGAAGGAGTCGACGCGCAGCTCGCGCACCATCGCCGCATCAATCGGGATCGAGGGTGTGGGGAATCGGAGGAGCTCGGAGGGATTGCGAAATGGGGATCTGGCTGCTGGCCTGGGGTGATGAAGCGGGAGGGGTTTGGATTTGGGCGTTGGGTGAGGACGCGCGGGGATCGGAATTTGGAATTTCGTTTTGGGAGGGAAGCGCGGGCCGCCCAGAATTCTCTAGTTTCCAATCCCATCGCTTTCGAACTCGCTGTCTCACTGGCTCACCCAGACCAGAGAGTGACATGTGGGTCCTTCTGTTCAGCGCTTCACATTGACGTGGGCTACAAAGCCTCGGCCCAGAGAACGTTGGACCGGGCCTCAATCTTTTCTGATCAAAATATTTCTTGGGCTCCTACAGCTTCCTTTCTGTTCCTGCCTTCTTGGACACTCGTTGTGGATGACATCTTGAGCAGTTGACTTGAGGCTCACAATTTATCTGCACGCTGACCTCTTTTTCACCAAATCAGCGGGTGTTCAGTTCCCCAAAAAATTTTCACCAAAATTTTTCCCAAGAGAATCTTATATGCATGGAGTAGTAAACGTGTGTTAATGACAAAACTCATTCCATAACCCCTAGGTAACTTTTCGAGACGAATCTAATGAGCCTAATTAGGCCATGATTTGCAACAGTGATGCTACAGTAACCACTCGCTAAACATCCACTAATCATGAATTAATTACCATCATTAGATTCGTCTCGCGATTTTCAGGCGAGATCTATAATTAGTTTTATTATTAGTCTACATTTAGTACTCCTAAATGGTAAGATTCTCTTGCAAAATTTTTCACCAAAATTTTTTCACCCAATTGAACACCCTTGAAGCAACCTACAGTAGCAACACAAGTATTCATCTGCCTTCTTTAGCTCGCATGTCTATTTCAAACAAGCTCCCTAGTTTTTTGCTTTTGTAGAGCTTCTTTTGGCCGTTTCTCCATTTAGGTCCTGTTTAGTTCCAACAAAAACGCATAAAGTTTTCACCTAGAGAACCGTGTCAGTTCATTTCTTCTCTCTGTGCACGCGACCCAATACATAAACACTATGCGTAATGGGTGCATCTAGACACCCTCTTAATCATGTTTAGACATGCCGCGCTGTGAATTTTTAACTCTATAGTACCTTATTATTTTACCTCAATACAACGATACGCGCTCCTCTGCATCTGCAAGAACAAAATGTGTACCACCTCAAATGCACAATATATGAATTCATGCACAAAATTGTCACTAAATATATCGAAGGAAAGAGACATGTGACATGCATGCTGCATTGCAAAGTCGATCCCAATCAAACAACCAGTTTCTTCTTCTTCTTTTTTGAGGAAAAAAAGAGGAAAGCAACCCCAATCAACCAACAACGAATTGATCGAGGCCCAAGAACGACATCCACACATGCGTGTGATCCATGGATCGCGTGGCTGTTAGTGCTGGAGCTAGCGCNGGACTCTCAAGAAGCTCCGGTAGTAGAACTCAGTGAGCCCATACTCAGGCAGGAAGCGATTAAACTCATCCCGCATCTTGCGCTTGACCTCCATGCTCATGTACTGGAAGTTCTTCTGGCAATCGGCAAGCGGGAACCCCATCCTCGCCAGCAGCAGCTTGAGCTTCTTGAGGCCATTGTCACTCCACGTCTTGAGCTTGGTGGCGACATAGGAGGAACAGAGCATGGAGTCGAACAAGCTCCACTCCCGCAGCAGCATGAGCCTGGGCTCGTCCTCGTAGGCTATGCGGGAGGTCTCCGGCGCCCGGATCTTGGTGCCGTCCTTGAGCGTGACGACGGAGCCAACGCCGGAGGGGTCGAGGTTGCCCGAGCCGTTGATGTGCTGCTCGAGCTCCATGACGGCGGCCTGGTATCGCTCGTTGGTGATGCGGTCGTGGACGAACTGGTCGGTGAGGGCGACGCAGGCGAGCCAGAGGAGCTCGTTGGTGTTCTTGCGGTGCGCGTGGGCGAGCTCGTACATGAGGCAGCCCGACGGCTTGCCGTGGAAGGTGCCGAGGCGGTAGTACTCCCGGCGCAGCTTCCCGAACAGCCTGACGGGGTCGCCGCCTTCGGCCTCCGCGTCGTCGGAGAGCCGGCGCCGCTTCCTCCTGGCGCCGTCCTCGGCGTCGGAGTCGGACTCCGAGGCATCGGAGTCGGAGTCGTCGTCGTGGTGAGGGACGCGGAGGTGGTCGTCCGCGTCCCCCTCGGCGGCGAGGTCGGAGGCGTCGGCGAGGGAGGATAGGTCGAAGTCGTAGGAGAGATCGGCGGTATGCTCGTCGTCGGCGGTGAAGAGGACGACGACGCGGTGGTTGTGGGCGCAGAGGTTGTGGAGGTGGACGGGGCGGTGGGAGTCGACGACGAAGGCGGTGGCGGCGGGGGGCAGGATGGCGCGGAGGTCGCGGTGCGCGCCCCAGTTGAGGAGGAGGCAGCAGAGCGGGGCGGCGGCTGAGAAGGAGGCGAGGAGGTCCCTGGCCCCGGCGGCGGAGGCGACGGGGTAGATGGAGAAGCGGATGGAGTCGGCGGAGAGGACGTGGGCGAGGACCCTGACGGCGCAGAGCGAGTCGGCGTCGGCGGCGGAGGGGAGGATCAGGAGCGGGGAGGAGGAGCCCGCGGCGGCGGCGGCGGCGGCGCGGAGGCGCGCGTAGAAGGAGTCGACGCGCAGCTCGCGCACCATCGCCGCATCAATCGGGATCGAGGGTGTGGGGAATCGGAGGAGCTCGGAGGGATTGCGAAATGGGGATCTGGCTGCTGGCCTGGGGTGATGAAGCGGGAGGGGTTTGGATTTGGGCGTTGGGTGAGGACGCGCGGGGATCGGAATTTGGAATTTCGTTTTGGGAGGGAAGCGCGGGCCGCCCAGAATTCTCTAGTTTCCAATCCCATCGCTTTCGAACTCGCTGACTCACTGGCTCACCCAGACCAGAGAGTGACATGTGGGTCCTTCTGTTCAGCGCTTCACATTGACGTGGGCTACAAAGCCTCGGCCCAGAGAACGTTGGACCGGGCCTCAATCTTTTCTGATCAAAATATTTCTTGGGCTCCTACAGCTTCCTTTCTGTTCCTGCCTTCTTGGACACTCGTTGTGGATGACATCTTGAGCAGTTGACTTGAGGCTCACAATTTATCTGCACGCTGACCTCTTTTTCACCAAATCAGGGGTGTTCAGTTCCCCCAAAAAATTTTCACCAAAATTTTTCCCAAGAGAATCTTATATGCATGGAGTAGTAAACGTGTGTTAATGACAAAACTCATTCCATAACCCCTAGGTAACTTTTCGAGACGAATCTAATGAGCCTAATTAGGCCATGATTTGCAACAGTGATGCTACAGTAACCACTCGCTAAACATCCACTAATCATGAATTAATTACCATCATTAGATTCGTCTCGCGATTTCCAGGCGAGATCTATAATTAGTTTTATTATTAGTCTACATTTAGTACTCCTAAATGGTAAGATTCTCTTGCAAAATTTTTCACCAAAATTTTTTCACCCAATTGAACACCCTTGAAGCAACCTACAGTAGCAACACAAGTATTCATCTGCCTTCTTTAGCTCGCATGTCTATTTCAAACAAGCTCCCTAGTTTTTTTCTTTTGTAGAGCTTCTTTTGAAAGCGAGATGGCATGCAAGGTGCTCCGTGCGGGGGGGTGGGGGTGGGGGGGGGTGCAGGGGCCTGTGCTTCCGTGACATCTCAAGAGGCCCTTAAATAAATATGTGCTAATCACTAATATTAGACTTAATTGCCCAGCTCAAGAGTCTTTATTGGCCCAACAGCAGCCCACTGGCAGAAGTAAACTTGCACCTGTATGGTTTTGTGGCCTGGTTTCTTCTGGTTAGTGCGCCTGCTTCTTCGCTTAATTGCTTAATTTGATGACAGCAGATCCAAAGCATTCCCTTTTAGTTGTTGCTGCTGCTTCCAGTGAAGCTAATTAAATACTATCAGTAGCTAGCTTTGCGACAGCGATGCCACGAATGATTTTGACCTATCTTTAATTTCACAATGCTTTAAATGTTTATCCTACGGATAATTATATATTTTTTTTGTGTACATGTACAATAGTTTTTAAGATCTAATCCCCTCCCCAATTTAATTTTTGGGACATTGCATCCTAATTTTGCAGTCATGAAGAGAAATAAAACATTTATTTTGAATGTACCATACTATTCTCTGCTTTTATATTTTGCATTCCTAACCCATTGTACTTGAGAGTGTTGACGCACATACATTCCTATCTGGTTTCTACAGATCGGTAACCAATACGCGATGGACCACAACTGGCACTATGCCAAAAATGATCAATGCCAATGGGATATTTCAAATGGTGATAAAAACACGTCGGCTAGTTAGATACGACAAACGATACTATTTTTTCACATTTTATACAAAACCCTTGAAAACAATTTCTTGATGCAAGACCGTCTATTTTTTGCATATATAGTGTAAGTAGTACTATGTATCTGACTGACTATCTACTATAGAAGGTAATGGTTATGCGCGCTCTCACTCTTTAGACCTCTTTAGTGTCTTCACCCCCCCCCCCCATGGTGAAATCCTAGCTCCGCCCCTGGCTCCGTGTACCTAGCATAAATTGGAAAAGTTTGATCCGGCCTGGAGAGCAATAAGGCACATGGGAGTGACTTACTTTGACCTAGCCCCTGTGCTCACACGAACTCACTCACGCACACCTGAAATGGATCGGCTGACGTTTTTGTGATCGACAAACGACAATCTCAACGTCAAGAGTAGTAGTCTAGCAGAAAAAATCATATAAATATTGTCTCCTATAATCATATAATTGCTCACATTTGTTGCCCACTATTCATTGAAAAATCGGTAGACTTAATCCATGATATTGGAAATTGGTATCATAATTGGACTCTAGGAGAAGAGAATTGACTGAACCCAGTTTTTATCTTCAACTCTGATTAATTTGACAAGATTTTGGGCGTGTTTATTTCCGTTTTTTCTCAACCATGCTTAGATTCTTAGATAAGCGAAAATTTTCTTGATTCTCGATTATTGTAGTTCAAATATCTAAAATGGATTATCAGAGAATCGAGAATAAACGAAAATAATCAAGGTGTTTGGGTGGGATTCTCGCTTATTTTGACCGATAAGCTGATTATAAGCGAAAACAAACACGCCCTTTGAGTGCTGGTTATTCACGCGGCTTCGGGTTTATCATGACTTGAAATTAATAAATCTTCTTCTTTCTAAAAAAATAAATTGACAAGATCTGAACCAAGGTTTGTTCAAATACTGGAGCTCATAAGTTTCATGCACGAGTGAATGTCAACCTTATGTTTTGTGAGTAATGGTTTGCGAGCTTTGCGTCAGGTAAATGAGGAGAAAATTTGGATGGCGGCATATCTGTCCAGTGGCCTAGGCCATGGACAATTGGACAGCACCAGCGGACCAGCCGCGGCCTGGGCAGCGGGGCCCCAGCAACAGCGCACAGCAATAGAAGGCGTACGGCAATCCGACGGAGCAGTGCGGATCCATGGATGAGGATCGGAGATGGCTGGCGGCTGGCTCACCGCCGGCCCGCCGGGCGTTGGACCCGCCCTGCCGGCCGCTCGTGCATATCAGGATCACAGGGAACCCTGCCTTAAATCTCTCTGAATTAATGCCGCAATATTTCAGATTTTGCTTAGTTAATTTCACAGTCATATATCTGTCGCCTGTCGATTAAACATGCAACGTACCCTGCCGTGAACCTGAATGTCTCTGAATTATATTAGTGCATAGTGGATTATATAATTTCGGAAAAAAGTCGATCTTGAAGAATATTAGACATTAGTACATTGGAGCTAGTAGGCAGCAATGGCTGATGGACAGCGGTGAAACAACTGAAAATGATGCCAAGATCGATATGGCGGCAATGTTGACATTACATTATTTGACACTAGCTAGCTACTTGACAGCAACATGCAAGTGCCTCCAGCACAAGCACACAGTAGTAGTCCACTTTTTTCATTCCACCAGCCCGATCATTAGCCTTCAACAGTAGTGTAAGGATACCGGCCGGATATATCTACAGCAACACCAACCATGAAATTGACAAATGGGTGACCATGGACCAGAGAGTCCTGAATCCCCAAACATATGCATTTCCCTAACAAAATGATCCCAGCTACTATCCTGGGCTAGTGGGGAGGATAACATATCCTAATAATAGAGAAGTGATCCCATTCAGCTAAACAAACACAAAGTGCAGCATGGACGTGCTGATTCCTTTCAGTTCAAGGAAAAGGCATCATCAGCTCGATCGATAGTGCTCCGCTAATCCGCACTTTGGGTCATCAAAATAAGATCAGACTTTCCATGCGAGATATCGCAGTGAGGAATAAAGAAAGTAAGGCTCAACAACAAAAGCATCAACTAATGCAGAATCATCTCCCCCAAGAAAAATTCAATTGTGATTCAAGGATACAGGTCCCAATCAAGAAGCATACAGCGCGGTGTATCTACAGAATATATTAAGGTGTTCATTTCTATATGGAGAGAGAAAGCACTCGAATATGTACATAAACATCAGTTACAAGCAAGCAACATATACCAACGATCAACACATCTGACATGTTTCACTGAAAATCCTAGACCAAGAGAGAGAAAAGGGAAAGAAAATAAATATCGGTCCATATATTTCGGCTGAATATAATGCACCTACCAATCATGCATATCAATGCCTTGCCACCCCCACCCATGATCGATCTCATCACCTCACCCATGCATGTGCAAGCCAGCAAGAGCACCGATCGAGATTGACGATTCAGCCGGAGGTGGTGGTGGAGCAGTCGCAGTCGGCCTCCACCTCGCGCCTGTGGAAGCTGCGGTGGCACCCGCAGGCGGCGCACATGAGCGCCGCCGCCGTGCCCTCCGCGCCCGACGCCATGAACTCGCGGCACCCGTCCACGGCGTACCCGCCGATGGACGCCGCGTGGTTGCGCTGGCACTCCCGGTAGTGCACCACCTTCGTCTCCTTCCTCGACGCCGTCCCGTTCGCCATGGACCGCCGATCTTGCTGAGGCCCCATAGCTAGCTTATTAGCTAGGTGCCGTGCGTGCGTAGCTCCCCTCCTCGAGCTCCCGGCCGGCCTCTCTCTTGGTCGTTGAATGTTTGGTGGTGGATGGTGAAGATGCTGAGACTTTGAGATGGAAGGAGTAGAAAAAGGCACAGCTCTATTGATATCACGGCTTGGAGGGTGGGACTTTTTATATGGGAAGCAGAGGGCTACTAGCTAGCTTAGGTAAGATCACGGGTTATTGGAACCAACCTTGCCTGCTTACTTGGCGTGGCTTTCTATTTTGCAAAATACCAAAATGGTAATGGGTTCACTCTTTCGTTTATTTGTCGCTTCAGGTATCGCTGATTTACACTCTATCTGTTTTTTTTTTCTAAAGAAAGATATACATAGTGAGTCATGAAGTAATCCAGTACTAATCTTAAGTATCACGCATCATATATAGAATTGGCTATCTTAGTGCGATGTTCCATTTCACAATGTAGTATTGCTTCGTTTTCTCCGTTAACTTTCATTTACACAATTTTTTACTTTCCAAGTGGATAGTCACCGAACATAATCATATATAAACTTTATGATTCACGCACCATGACAATTCTTTACCTTGTCTTGGCACGGCCATGCCCATTGTTTCTAAAATAATAATGCGTGCACTCTTTGTTTATTTTACTTTTCTAGACGGGTATGGTAGTACATTTGGAAACTTGCACCGGAATAATGTTTTTATGCTTATTTATTTGAATCAATCTTGCTGAGTGAGTACATTTGCGCATTATGCATGAACTAGCCTGGTCGTTATTTCTGTTGGCAGTGCTAAATTATTGGCAATAATATAAAGCTAGTATACCCTATCTTGTGTTGTTGCACTAGCAGAACCCCCTGGGCCACTAAAGGTGGCAGTTTGGTGACTCGTATTATTATTTGTCAAAGACCAGCATGGCCAACTAACCAACATTTTTAGTAGGTCCATTAGTGGACAAGATTAGATCTGAATTGACTTGACAAAACGTCAGGGGCGTCTTCTCGACTCGGTAGATCGAGACTCATAGCTGCTAGCGACGAGAAAGGTTTTCGTTTTACTGATACTGACACCTTGACAAAGAAACATGAAAAGAAAGGGAAAAATGGCACATCCAATTTGTTCAGATTTGGGAGATTCAGCGACTTGTGCAGGAACACGGTCACACGGAGCAGAAGAAGAAAATCAGGCATCAAAAAGAAGGTTTTCTGGAGGCACATGACATCGGAGGTTGGACAGAGAAGCACTCCTCTCCAATTGACTCTTCGTCCGTCCTTCGGCTTCTCGTCTGCTACTTCCATTGCTTGTGGAACCTTCCCTCTTTTTTTCTTCTGTTTGATTGACATCTGACCAATTGCACAGTTTAATTTACTCATGTGCTCCAATTCATCAGGTCACCTTTGGTCAATGATGCTGTGATGTTGTATACATAGCTGTGTGATATGAACAGCTTATCTTGACGCAGGTCCAACGCATTTCCTGGAGGTAGCTACAACATTGTGGGGTCTGGCACCATACTTCAGAGTTCAGGGTTCTGTGCCTATTTCCCCACATCTGAACCTGTGATATGTGTGCCTGATTTGTCGAAACCTAAGCCAACGATGTAGGTAGGAACTTTAGGCAGATTCTTCAATACTGGGTAAATGGACACGAACGAAATGAAATGTAGGTTAGTGATCTTTGTTTCCAAAAAAAAAGTAGGTTAGTGATAGTTCCAGAGCAAGGTTGGATACATGAAAGATACCATGATACTGGCTTCTCAAGGTCGAGAGATCTCTTCAGGAAACAGGAAAAAGGATCTGTAGTGCTGTAGTACAATCGGCTAGATTGGTAGAGTAGTATAGTTCGACCATTAAAACAAAGATACAGAACGGTCGTTTTCAGCAGCCGAACTCTGGTGGAACCGGTGGACAAACAGTTCATGTTCTGTTCTGTCAAAAAAAAGAGAGACTGAGCATATATTCACAGCACCGGTGCTGTACTGATAAAAACATGGTATATATTCCTACTCTGCCTGACGACTTTCTAGAGTGAAAAGCGAACATATTCCAGTTAGAAAATGCCATTGTTCGTCATCTCATAGTTATGAAATAATTAAAAGGGTTCAACTAATTAAATTTGAACTGAATTTGTTGGAGCTCTTTTACGGTGCCCTATACTACTACTCAGTAGTATAGAGTATAGAGGAAGGGTATTCTAGTAATCTCCTTCTATTGAGATTTTTTCCCCTTTTTCCGTCCCAGATTCGAACCATATTGATGTCTTGACATAGATTGTTAAAAAATATTTACAGTTGTGCCATTACGATATTTTAATAATATTATATTTGTGCAAATAAAATTTCTTCAAAAAATTACATTTGTGCCAATTATAATTTTTTCCCTAAATACCCATACTAGACTATACTACCGACCTATATCACTATACCACAAGTCAAGTTTTCACCAGTATACAAAAATTCTGAGCCGTCCGATCCTTTCATATTGGTCCTTTTTTATTCCATACTGGTCCATCTTTAGAGTAGTATAGGGCACTGTAAAAGAGCTAATTTGTTAAGTTTTCACCTGCTCAGTACAGCTGTAAGTCTAAGCATTACTTTTCCATTTTGCACTTGTAATATCAACATCATGGGAACGGACCATAGTAAATATTTCTCTGGATCCTATTGACAACCTTGCATATCCAATATTTTTTTTCGGAATAGACATAACTGGAAAACAGAGGCGATTTAGATGCTAGTACCTGAAGTCTTTTTTTTTCCTCAAAAATACAGTAATTGTTTTGCTCCCTCTATTGATTGAAACTAATACACGTCAAAGTGGTCAAACTGTTGCGTTGCACTTGTATAAAGTTGAATTGTTTGTGTATTTTGTTGTTTGCTACATGTCATAAATCATAATCACTGCTCCGAATCTTTCTTCTGAGTTTTATGTTTTAAATAAGCATCGACGATTGTACTAATCTTCTCAGGATGTGCAGTGCAATACTTAAAGAGTTAAGACCATATCCACTTGGCAAGTTGATGGACTTCTGTCAACCTAACAAAACGATGCTCAATCCTTTTTTCTTAGTCAGTAGCCTTAAATATCGAGTACTAGCATAAAATGCTGCTTTCATCATCACAAAGCAACAAGAATGAACAAATGGTATATTATATTAGGAGTACCTTGGTACCCCACAGCTGCACTGGATCAAAATCTTGAAAAAGTTATGCAAGTACATTTGGCTAAATTTATTGCCAATTTACAAGTACTAGTCAGGAGGCTCAATTTGTTTGACCTTATGAGTTTCCAGCTGATAGAAGGGACCCTACTAGCTGGTGGATAATGTGATATTAGGCTCCACCTATCAAATCAAATCATGCAACGAGATGCCATCATGGGACACACTGTCACTGAAGCCTCATCAGCTCTGCCATTTCCCTCTGTCCTCTGGCCAGCAGAATGTCTGTTCTCCAGGCCACTGCCATCGAAGATCAGATGTACAGTGTTTCAGTTGCCATCAGTCAGTGGAAGAATCATCTGCCACTTATCATGTTTATAAATCTCACCTTGGCTAGCTAGCATCAAACAAATGGGACACTATTTGAGAGAGAGAAAGGAAGGTCCCCTACCAATTGTTGGTGTGTGTTTCATGTGGGCATGGGGAACAGTGGTTGAGGCATTGGCTGAATTGGCTGGCACCCTTTGCGACAATTGTGAATCTGCATGTGAAGGAGTTGCGTGCAATTGAAGTCCTCTTCCTTTCGGCCAGCTTGGCTCCAAGCACCGCAAACTTGGTTGGATCGGAGCTAGCTGTTCTCCTCTTGTATCAATGTTTGACAGATCCACGACGAGTGCACGTTTGTCGCAGCGATTAGATGAACAGCTTTGCAACAGCGACTTGAGATGTAAAGAACAAGAAGACCAGGGTGAGTTTGCGAAGAAAAGCTAGCGCAAAATAGTCAGAATTCGGAACCTGTTCTCTGAAAACTAATACACAGAATTCAGAACTTTGTATGCAGCGCAAATATATTTGTGACTAGTTGAGAAGAATCTGCAGGCATCAAATCGATGGATCGATGCAAGTTGTTCGTGACCAAAATTGGCACAGCTGGACAAACCGGTATAACTGGGTTGTGTAAACCGGTCAGACCGGTTTTGGCAATGTGCTCCAAATGCAAATTGGACTTCACCATTGCATAGATCTCGTCGAGGCGATCGAAATGCATATATAGAACGTTCAATTTGGAGTTCGGATGAGAGCATTATAGCTTCGGAAAGACAGACACCCGGAGAAACCAGTCAGACCGGTGTACGAAACCGGTCTAACCGGTTTTGTTCGTATAATCTGAGTTAGGAATTGTATTTTCACACGGGATTTATGTAATCTTTGATTCCTAATGGTGCAAGACATCCCCTCTCTATAAATATAAAGGGTCACGGCCGATTGAGGGCATCCAATCGACAAAAACACATTTATCTTTTCTTTTACCTTTACTTTTTGTTTCTCCAAATCCTAGCTTTTCCAATCTCCATACTTGTTGTTCCTCCTTCGTCTCTACGGCATTTGAGGACGTTCTAGGTGGCCTGCTGACCTAGAACAACCCTGCGCACGTTTGCCCCGATGGGGTCCCTCCTGGGCGAGCGTTCGTTGGTTCATCGTCGGGCTCTCCGGCGAGAAGCGGTCTAACTGGTTACCAACACCGGTCTGACCGGTTTGCTCAGAGGTGCTGCAAGGAGCCCCTCTACACGTGTGTGAGTATTTGGCGCGCACGTTTTTGCATCAACACAAGTAGATGACGAGCGACCAGAGGGGAAGGCGGCAACTGGAGCTAGGGGCCAGCGTGTTTGCCATTCGTGGAGAGATGGTGTCGTTTTTCTGGTTCGCGTCCAATCGGGTGTTGCCACCAGCGACACCAAGAAAACAGATGTGCTGACTGAAAGATACAGGCATTGAGTTGATTGGCTATGCAGGCCATTGCAGGTACACCGAATCACAAAGTCGGAAAGGAGACGGTGGAATCAATGGAGGGAGGGATGGAGATTGGCAGAGAGCACTGGAGCAGAGGTGTGGTTGTTCTTGAAGGACTAAAGGCATCGTCCATGTCTGCTCAATGGCTAGTGCCTGGCCTGCCTACGGCAATGGTGCGTCTTGGAGCACCTCCGATTGCACTCCCCCGCGCACTCTGCATTGCATTGCACTGAGTATGCAGTAGTGGAGTGGAGTAGCATGGCATCTGATCCTGATCTATTTGTTCCCAAGTCAACTGTTACTCATGTAATCCTGATTGATTGTAGTTGATAGCAATCAGTCAATGATTTGATGGTGTGAAGGTTTTGGGGGCTAGTCCTAGTGTTGGATCTCTACTCTTTAATGAAGAGAAAGCAACCTGTGTCTGGGAAGATTAAGTGAATAAACAGCGAGTCGGAGACTAGCAAGCAAAGGATTAAGAAAGAAAAGACACGTCTAGTCTCAAAATAAGAAAAAGAAAAAGAAAAAGACACGTCTCAGTCATTCAGTCTAGCTCTGCTCATCAGACTAGTAAAATTCGGAGAAGATAATAATTCTAGGCACAGACCTATATATCCGACGCAGCCCACCAAGTGATGGGCCAAATCCTGGCTTCACACTAAACAAAGTTATTCCTACAGGCCCAGAAAATCTCGGCCCAAAGAAAAACGCAGCTAGCTAGATTTAAGGGCACTTGGGCCCTCCTTTCTTGGTCTTCCAGTTGTCGTAGCAGGGGCAGGTGTCCTTGTTGCCGTAGGTGCCGGGCGGGACGCAGAGGCACTTGGCGCAGCACTTGTTGCAGAAGAAGAGGCAAGGCTTCTTGTGGCGCGTCTTGGAGCATCTCCGGCTGCACTCCCCCGCGCACTCTGCATTGCATTTGCAGTACATACGTATGTTGTTTATTTCAGCATTTGCATTTGCATTGGTCTCACCAATATGATTAATTCAAATGTTTTTCGTTTCAGCAAAGAGCACCAATTAATCCAAACGTGTATATCTGATTCATCAGACGTAAAAATACTATGACTTACGCGAGGGCTTGAGATTTCCTTTGCCATCTTTGTTGCCCTGCAAACCCCAAGACGGCGTGCACAAGGCAGCAAATAGATGAGATTAAGTTTCTATTTGATTTGGTAAATCCAAAGGATCTTGTGATGGTAAATCCTTTTTGGCACAGAATTATCGCTGATGGGTTACCTTGTGGCTGTCAATGTCGTCTTCACCTTTGTTGGGCTCTTCATCAACGCCTCCATTGTCAAGGATCTTCGGTCAGATCAACATTGGACATGTGAATAACACGTAGAAGCCGACAGAGAATGGTAGCTAGAGAGAAGAAGGGAAATGTATACATACCTGGGCGGAGGCGAGCGCAAGCAGGAAGAGGAAACAGAGGAGCAGCGCCGACAGCTTCTTGGCCTTGGCCATGTGTCTTAATGAGCACCTACTGGACTGGACGGGCGGAGGATCTCAATTCGATGCAAAGCTCAAACGGTTGTGCGGGTTGATGGAGATTATTTGAGCAAGAATTAGGGATCGTATCGGAAGAGCAATCGGATCGATCGAAGAAGAGTTAACAGATATCTCATATATACGAGATCTGATCCGATGACGATATATATATAGAGACCGTCGCCGGCCGCGCTACAGAGGAGAGGACCTAAGAATAGACAGCTTCAGCTGGCAGATGGATCGGAGGAGTTGTAGGCATGCTGCAGCCGGCTCTGAATTAAAGCAGTTAAGACTCAATACGACTGTAATTCTGTCTTAGTTTGGCCGGTCTCTGCTTGATAACGCAGTACTGGCGGCGCGCGGGAGTCCAGTCTCTACTGCAGGTAAGACTCGATAGGAAGGTGAGAGAGGTTCGGTGCTCTAGCATGCATGTCATATGCATGATGGGCACACGCGCCTCTCGTGCAAACGGCACCGCATCAATTGCGCTTTCCCCAGCTCAGCATCACATCAGGGTTTGTTTGGCAGCAGGTGAATTGAAGGGGAATAGGTAGTGGTGGAGCTAGAGAGAAATTTAAAGGGGGTCAAACAAATGCATACAACATTCGTCGGTTCAATCATTTGAAAATTTGTACTAACGTTTTTATTGTTCATATGCACATACACTAGCTATATATAGTATTGAGCAATGATAATGCTCAAAAACAAATAGTTTGTATGACGGGTCAATATTTTTTGCTTGTTTATTTCATCTTATCTGACCGAGTCTTTACTTCATCAGAACCATCAATACTCGGATATGCCGTGACTTCATCGCAATTTCTCTTAATACAAAGTACCAAGCAATATATTAAGAATATCTCATTATCTTATTTTTATGTTTTGCGTTGGTTTCCTAAAAGTATTAGATCTAAGGCAACATATCCTATGCAAACCAGCTTCGTGTGCAACCTATGCAAACTCCAACCACAATCGCAAGATCTGCATCCGATGGCTAGATTGAGAGGTGGGACATTTTATCACTTAAACCCTCCCACCATTGCATTTGTTAATCAAATGATCCCTAATCCCACCCAGGAAAACGGCGCCGACGCCGTCACGTCCGTCCGTCGTTCGCCCCCGCCCCCCTTTTTTTTTCCGACGCGCGCTGGAGGACCGCCGCCGCTCCTCGGGCTTCTCCGCGCCGGGCTGTTCGCTGTGCCCCGCGCGGACTGGACGCTGGCCAGGACACGCGCTGGAGGACTGGACGCTGGCCAGAAGCCGGGTTGCAGACCGCCGCCATGGACGTGGACGCGCCCGCGCGGGACATGCGGGTGGCCTCCCGCAACGCCACGCTCCGGGGGCTCGTGGACGTCGAGGAGCGCTGCAGCTACACCCGCAATGATATCCCACTGGGAATAGGAGGATGAAAGAGAAATTAGTTCATTCCTCTCTCAATTCCCTCCAATCCACCTCTATCATGGCTAAAGATGGTATTTCCTATTTAGACATGGGGATGAATCAAATGTTCAAACTTGAAGACAATGCCGCAATGATATCCTTTCCCTGTGGTGCCTCAACTTCCAAGATACAAAATTGGTAGAATGGATCAATTTCTTTCCTCTCTAGTTTTTTTTTTCTTTCTCACCCAATGAATTTTCAGAGTAGTCTTGGTAGCTTTTTAGCTATCTTTTGTTCTTCCTCCCTATTCTTCTCATGTATTGTGCCATTGTATCCCTATCCCTGCAAGCTAGTGCTTTTTTTTTGAGAGGTTGTCTTATGTAGATTGCAAACCCTGTAAATATTTGTTTTGGGTTTTTTTTGAGAATAATATCTGTTTTGGACTAGCGTTGCATGCTAGTACTGTTTAGATGGGCTAGCATTAAAATTTAGCATTTTTGACTTTAGTAAAAATCGATCCAATATAGGCCGTTATTGGGTTATTCCATATTTCCATCCCCTTAGATGCTTGCCTGGGCCATCGGGCTTACGGCCCACACGAATGGGGCCACGCACCAAACCAAATCCAAGCTTGTTCTGGAAGCACAAGCACGGCAATCGGCAACACGCGCGTCCTTCACTCCTCCTTGTTCTGCCTTTCCCTTGTTCGACGTTGTTGCAGGCGGCGACTCCACCACTCCTGTCGTGAATCAATCAGATCGATCCGCCGAGCCATGCCCCCTCCATCATCTCCAATCCGGCGATGACCCGCGTCGGCCCCCCACCCCCATGGCGCCCCGCGGCCGCACGCTCCTCCTCCCGCTCGCCGCCGCCACCGTCCTCGTCGCCTCCACCATCTTCCTCTTCGCCGCCGCCGGCGCGCGCTGGCGGCCCGCCGACACCGGCCTCCCCGTCCCGCCCCACGCCTTCTCCGGAGCGGCCGTCCCCGTGACCCCCAGCGCCTCCTCCAACGCCACCGGCGCCCGCAAGGAACTCTCCTTCCTTGACGAGAACGGCCGCCCCGACGACCCGGCCTCCGATTCCGGCTCCGGCTCCGGCTCGGCTGGCGGTGCCACGCGATGCGACCCGGGAAGCGCTGCCGTCAGGGTTTTCATGTACGACATGCCGCCAGAGTTCCACTTCGGCCTCCTCGGCTGGTCCCCGCCCTCCCCCGACTCCGTCTGGCCGGACCTCACCACCGGCTCCGCCCCGCCGCCGCCGCGCTACCCCGGGGGGCTCAACCAGCAGCACAGCGTCGAGTACTGGCTCACGCTCGACCTCCTCTCCTCGTCCTCCGCTCCCTGCGGCGCCGCCGTGCGGGTCGCCGACTCCCGCGACGCCGACCTCGTCTTCGTCCCCTTCTTCGCCTCCCTCAGCTACAACCGCCACTCTAGGCCCGTGCCGCCGGAGAAGGTCGGCAGGGACAAGGCCCTGCAGGAGAAGCTCGTGGCCTACCTCACTGCCCAACCGGAGTGGAAGAGGTTCGGTGGTGCTGACCATGTTATCGTCGCGCACCACCCCAACAGCTTGCTGCACGCCCGGGCGGCGCTGGCACCGGCGGTCTTCGTGCTGTCAGACTTCGGGAGGTATCACCCCAGGGTTGCCAGCTTGGAGAAAGATGTCATTGCTCCATACAAGCACATGGCCAAGACGTTCGTCAACGACTCGGCTGGGTTTGATGACCGGCCGACGTTGTTGTATTTCAGGGGAGCCATTTACAGGAAGGAGGTAACTGTGCTCACTACTAATCTGGCGCACTACATTGCAACCTTAGTATTCTACTTGGTGCCAATCATAACATACCACTAGTTTGGTTATTAATTTTGTTGGTTCTGCGATGTAATTAATCAGTATGAAGCCGTCAAGTATTGAACATTTGTTGGTTCTGCGATGTAATTAATCAGTATGAAGCCGTCAAGTATTGAACATTCTACTAGGAGCAGTAGTTTAATACCGTCACAAAAAAAATTTCTTTTGTGCTAAAGACTCCCTTTTTTTCTAGCAAAACTTGTAAAACATAGTAAATCACATTAGGAACCGGCTGCTGTACAGTGAGAATAGTGTAATTTGGATTTTTTTTTTCTGGGACATGCGCAATTTGGAATTCGGTGAAATTAGTTATGACTAAATGGTGCTCAGATCATGACTCTGATTGTTATAAGGGGGTATTCACATGTAACAGTTTGTACCAAATCTATGAAATCACTACAATTTTGGGTAGCCTGTGCTGATAGTAATTATTAGTAAACTTATTACGTAGCCATACATCAAATTTTTCTTCTGAACAAAATGGTTATAGGTTCTGTTGTTTGTACTTTCAGAATCTTATATCTACCATTAGGGTGACTAGACTTATGCATACATGCTATTTCTTTATTAATCTACATCCATTACCTTATTTGAATGCTTCAACTTCTGGTTGAAGTTTGTGTAATTGATAATCTTCAGTGAGAGGGTTACACAAGGCTTTCTTGATCTTCCATCCTTGTCAGAAAGGCTCCTGATTTATGCAGTTTTCTCAAATTAGTTCCAGTGATTGATGGATTAACATATGTCCCTGTTTCAACTCTGACATTAACAAATGCTATTAGTATAGGAATATACCAGCCAATTTCGTTTATGAATTTATGCCAATTATGAAGTATCTATGGAAACAAACAAATTTGTTCTGCCAAAAAAGACTGTGAACCAATTCCATTGCTGCCATCTAGTTGTGATTTTCTTATTTAAGAACTGTCATGCTTCCGGTTTTCAGCATATTCTGTCTCTGTCGTTTAGTGATAATTGGTGATTCATAAGCTAATATGTTGCATCATCCATGCCCAGGGAGGTAGCATTCGACAGGAGCTATATTATATGCTCAAAGATGAAAAGGACGTTTACTTTTCCTTTGGAAGTGTCCAGGACCATGGGGCCAGCAAAGCCAGCCAAGGAATGCACTCATCAAAATTTTGCCTAAACATTGCTGGGGACACCCCTTCTTCCAATCGCCTGTTTGATGCGATAGTGAGCCACTGTGTCCCTGTTATTATCAGTGACGACATTGAGCTACCTTATGAGGATGTATTGGATTATTCAAGGTTCTCCATCTTTGTCCGTTCATCTGATGCTGTTAAGAAGGGTTACTTGATGAGTCTGATTCGTGGTATAAGCAAGCAGCAATGGACAAGGATGTGGAAGAGGCTCAAAGAGGTGGATAAACACTTCGAGTATCAACATCCATCCCAAAAGGATGATGCAGTCCAGATGATCTGGCAGGCATTGGCTAGAAGAGTGCCGGCAATCCAGCTGAAGGTGCATAGATCTAGGAGGTTTTCAAGATATGATAGAGGACACAAATAGACAGGAAGGGGTGTGTCTGTCTCGTTTCTGTAGGCTAATCTAACTCATCGTTGACTGACTATAAGCTAACATCAATAGGTTGTCTGTTGGTTATTCCATACAGAAGCTGAATAACTTAGGATTTGCTGGTCCAGCTGAAAGTGTATACTTGCATGTCAAAGGCTTGTTGTTTTTGTAACATATAAACTACATAATTATGAAAAGGGACATTGTTTGCTGTTTCTGAAGTGTGGGATCAAGAAATGTTTTTCGGCCATGTATCGAATTTTACTTCATCGTGCGTATTCAGCAACTGTTGCCATTGTCTGCTGCTGGCATATACTGGGGAAATTACTTCAATCTCTACTCTGAAGAAATCCAGGTCAGCATTAACCAAATATTGCACTTCTCTTGCTTGTGAATAAATGCTTTGCTTCTGAAGAACTGGATATGTTATGGCTTTCAGGCAAGGGCTTGAAGTGCAAACTGTGCTTCCTTGTAGATTAAAAAAGCAAATATTTGGAGACTTTCATGTTTCATGCAAAGCTAATAACTTGTAGAATGCTTTGGACATTCAAGATGCAGGGTCGTGATGAGGTCAGATATGTTTACAACAACGCTTTCAACAAGCAATTTGTTTGCAGTGTATTCTGCACTGACACTAAGCAAGAAATACAGCAGGCGCAAATCTCACTGAGAATTGGACCATGGCCTCTATGTAATCAGATTTGACGCATTTTGATAGATTTACTCAGAAGAAGCAACAAATTCTGATTCCGGACATTCTTGCTTGGCTTTCTCATCAGTCGATAAATGCTACTTACATGCTTATTGATGCCTATGTTACTTGATAACTTTTGCTGCATTTCCATGTGAAACCGTGAAGACGATGTGACCATGGCGTGTAGGTTTCTATTACAATCGAATTTCTTTTCTCGATGCGCCTTCCCTTATGGCTTCAGATGTCTGTCACTCTTTTTGTGGAGCTGCTGCTGAGAGACGCCAACACCACACAGTACGTGTGTGTGTCTTTGTTCCTAACATTCTACTAGTACTGGGCACCGCATGCAGAAAGCTTCAGAGCTTTGCTTAGCTTGTAGTATCTTCAACTGCAGCTGATACTACCTCGGCCTTGGTTTCTTGCTGGGCTTCGTCGGTCTGGCTGGGCAACTCAACTATCATCTTTCTGACACGAAACATGGCCAAGTGAATGTCACCTGCAATAGACGATGCAAAGTGCATATATATTTTACAGTTGAGAAAACCCAAAAAGAGCTTTTTCTAACAACTGAATTGTTAGATGGGGGAGTCTGTGGTGCTTACCGAAGATGAGTAGGCTGCCGGGGTCAATGGGGATGGGGAAGCCAGGGTTGAGCCGGCGCTCGTTGATGTAGGTGCCGTTGGTGCTGTCCAGGTCCGTCACCAACAGTTTCCCGTCTTTCTTCTCCAACAGAGCATGCGTGCCAGAAACTGCATGGATGCAGCAAATGCAACATCAGACTATTCCATTGCATCCACGCACGGTTTCTTATCGATTCCCATGCGAAATTGACAAAGAGTACCGACAGAGTCAATGACTGAACTTTAGCAAGAACTGACCTGTGGCAACGGGGAGGACGATGTCAGCCTTGTCAGCAACCCGACCAACAGTCACCGCATCCTGGACAGTGTGGACACCACAATTCTTTCGTCAAGGTGTTCAGTAACATTTGGCAGTTAGTTGTTCAGTGTACAAAGAGGATGATGATGATGAGCAGCACATACGGAGGTTATCTCGATGGCGCCGGGGCGTGCAACCTTGTAGCCGATGTGGCGCCAATCGCCGTCGCCTGAAATTGACAATGCAAAGTGCATATCTGAGTTTTGTTACGCAACAGCATTTCCATGTATCATTCCAGCAATGGGAATGTGCATGCAAATGCAGGCCACTGAATACTGACAAGGCTATGGAAGAACACTAATCTGATAGAGCTGGTGAAGGACACGAGAAGGATGTTCAGAGGCGCAACTATAGTGCTAAATTGCATGAGAAGGACACAGAGCTACTTGCTCTCAAAAAAAAAAATCAAGGAATAAATGATGTAGGCTGTAGCAAACCTGCAGGATCCAGAACCCATCTTACTGAAGAACCAATGGTAGATGGGCCATCAGCGAGGCTGGAAGAACACCTCAGGGTGCTGCTCCTCTTGCTGTTCAGCCATGGCACAGCCAGGAAAACCAGACTCTGCTGCTGCTTTATTGCAATGGAGGCGGAGCAGCTGGAGTTGCAAGGAGGCCGAAGCAACGAAGGGGAAGTCAACCTCGTCAGTGGTGATGATCTCCTGGTGGAGAAGAGGACCAGGGAGGAGGTAGTAGCCACCGTGGCTTCCATCAGATCAGGCACACACCACACCACACAGGCGCCGCTAGGCAGTGGAGGAAAAATGGGCTCGGGAGGCCTTGGTTTTGTTTGCGAATTGAATTATCCCTTGTCCGTTGCTTTCAATCGAGTTCTTGTGTGGATCATTGGGGATAAGAATTGAGGCTGCTCTTTGTCCTGTCTCCTGTGCACAAATCCTACACCCTGGCCTGGTAGCCAATCGTTCCGCCTTGTCATATCTGCTGCTGCATCTTCATCTGTGTCTCACCATCACACATGTGTACAGTATGATTTTACATCTACCACCTCGCCAACTTTTTTCTTTTCCAGAGTTGTGCACGGTGGTGACACTGACGCCATCTCGAACTCGGACACATAAAGACAGCCTCTGTTATCCGGGCCCACAAGTCAGCGTCTCTGGAGTAAGCGCGGTAGCAACCAACCAACAACGGGCTGGCCCCCGTCGTCTCCAGAAAATTTTAGCGATACCGAATTACCGGTTCAGATCGAGGCCGCGGCGACCCTGAGTTGCGGACCCCAACCGAGCGAGGCAGCACAAATTCTCCATCTCAGATCCCTGCTCCGCCCAAAGGTAAGATTTTTCCGAGATCTCTGCGTTCAATAACCTAGATCGAATTTTCGTTTCGACAGTTTCCTCAACTTTTTGGCCTCTATTTTGCCGATCGGGCGGGTTCGATTGGATCAGATGGCGGCGGTATGGGCGGTGCTGGCGGTGATGCTGCTCGCGGCGCAGGTGGCCTCGGCGGCGCCTGCTGTGGCGCCAGCGTTCCTCTGGGCGCCCAAGAACTACGGGTGGGTACCGCGCCGATCTTATCTTTTCTGTCTCTAGCTTGAGATCTTGTGCTACATAGGATGCGTGATGTTAATGTTGGTGATTCCCGTTGTTCTGCTTCATTAGAAAGTAGAAACCATTACGACTTGGCATACAGAGCATGGCCACACTGATACACATGAATTTTCCTAGTCTTTGTTCAAGGAATAGTTTCTTTACTTGCAGTCTGTTCATTGTTACCTTGTTAAATATGTATAGGATGGCCAAATGTCCTTGTCAATGGGACAATTAGCTCTTGTATTTAAGACACTACATTGTTGGTCGGCTTCACCATGTGCTGTAGAAGAGCATATCGCATCTTATTGGGCGGAAATAACTGCCCGCTGCAGCTTGGTTTCTGCATTACCACATTATGTACCAGACATTTTATTTCATTTCTCTCTTAAAACACATCTTTGTCCAGTCCAGCATACTGTTGAAAATTCGAGATTCCGACTTTAGGCCTAGGGAACTCATAAATTTGATGGCCCTTTGAGAAGTTGAAAATCTAACATCAAATTTGTGTCTTTGATGTCCCACAGTGAACATTGTGGCATAGTATAGCTTGTGCGCAAAACTATTTTATGCCCTTATTTTGGGGCCTAGAGTATGAGCCTGGGGTACTTTTGTTTCTTACTTTTTTGGGACCATCTCTGCCTTCTAATTGCAATGGAATTTAAAACCATGAGTTCAATTAAATAAAACAATGGATTTTTTGTCATTATGATGTTTTTACATCCATGCAGTAATACATCTTAATCATTATCCAACCCTCACTGCCTAGGTTACATGCTGCATCTGGATTTTGATATATGTGATGGATGCCATACTTTTCTTTCCGATACTCTGATGTTCCTAATTAGCCACATGTCTTACTACGTGATCTGAGATCAGTTACTGAGTTACTTGCTGAGTAGATCCAATCCAATGATATGTACAATTTTGGTGTCTTATCAGTTCATTAGTTCCTGACTTAAGCCCAATGTACTAGCTCATCTTAAATATTTCTTGTACCTTCAAATGATTCTTTTAGCAAGAACATTCACTACCCTAGAATTTACCTACATTCCGTTGACATTTTTATCCCAGATTCCGTTCTGATGCTACTAAGGAAGTAGTATGCTATCAGACCATGTCTCCAAAGAATTTAGCTAAATCTGTTCTTGAGGAAGGTGGCTGGTCAAACTTGATAGTAAGTATCCCCAGCTGAAACTTAAGCTCTCATGCAACTTTTAAATTATCAGCTTCTGCATGGAAACAAGTTTAATAAGTTCCCTGATGTCATGATTTATTCTTAGTGTTCAAGGGAGGATGCTCAGAAGACCGTTGATGTTGCCATTATTTTCATTGGCTCAAAGGTACTTATTGAATACTCATATACTATTTACTGGTTTCAAATACTCTGCTTCTGCAAATATTGTTTGAATTTAATAGTTTTTTTGAGCTGAGGCAGTTGCACATATATAAATTTAAAGTTGATATTTCTGATAAATAGTGTCGGTTGCTTCCATGAATATATAAACTAGTAAAGTCTCCAACTTTCAATCTATTTGGTGAAGTTATTACTGAGACAACCATTTGCTTCAGTTGTCGCTGATCACTGACTTGTTCTTTTTTACTTAGCTACAATCGTCAGACATATCTAAGGATAAACATGTTGATCCAGCTTTAGCAGATACATTGAAGGTAATCATAGGACTCTTTTCTCTCTCTCAGTTATTACTTAACTAAAGCATCGAATTTTCAGTTGCTTATAATCACTATGCTTCTACCAGCTCTCCTTCACAAGTTCAGAGTTTTCTATGGCATTCCCCTATGTTTCCACATCAGATGATGAGAAATTGGAGAACTCATTGCTAGCTGGCTTCGCTGAGAATTGTAACAATGGTTTTGAAAGAAACCATATCACCTACACAGACACGTGTAATGTAGGTGGTCAAGATCTGGAGAAATATCACAACATGGATGCTGTCAATGTAAGTTATTATATAATTTTTCTAGTTCTGCTTCTGTTCTATATTTGCTCCCTATATTGACTGCACATGTGCTGCAGGACTTGGTAAGGTATGGGAGAAGCAACCCAGATGGACAGACTGATCTAATCGTCTTCTGTAGTGGTGGTTTTGAGAATTTAGACCCTGCGAAATCAGAAGGTTAGTTTAAAGATTACTAGCATTGTTATTTTCCTTGTTGAAAGCTAAATTTCTATATTGACATGGCAGGAGAGTTGCTTTCCCAACTGGTTTACATGCTGAAGGAATTGGGAGCTAAATACACCATTCTTTATGCTTCTCAACCATCGGGTTTACTGGAGAGCCCTTCAAACCTGCCGTTAGGCAGGTATCTTGCAGAGAAGACCAATACTACTACTAAAGCTGGCCTGGACAAATGTGATGGCGAGTGCCTAGTCAAATCAACTCTTCTGGAAGGAACTTTTGTTGTAAGTTGTTACTTCAATTCTGTTTCAGTATTGGTTAGCTCTACTCTGAAATGTGGTCTCTCCTGTAAAATAATTGTTTGCACATCAGTATACCTGGTATCCTTGCATTATTTTCTCACACTTATATACTATTTGCAGGGCATAGTGCTTCTTATCATCTTGATATCAGGACTCATGTGTATGATGGGCATTGATACTCCCTCAAGGTTTGAAGCTCCCCAGGAATCTTGATTGCACTTTACTGCAGGATATGGGAGCTTGGCAAGGCACGTGTAGTTTGGTGGTCTGCACTGTGGATATTGTTAGTTTCCTGTTCCAAAGTGCCTTGTATTTTTCTGAGCCAACTGTTATTTACAATGTGCTCAGTTTTTGGTGTAATATTATTTCTCGTGTCCACAGAGATCTAGCTGAGCTATTGCAAACAAATACATGTGAGGCTTGTGTTGTACCAGACATAGCATTGCCTCCAGTATTTTCTGTGAATAACCTGAAATCCAGGTAACCAATAAGGGCACTGTGCAACAAATAAAATGGAATCTTGTCATTTATTATACCAGATATTGCTGTACTTAAACATGTTATTTGCATGTTGTGCCTCAACGGAAACCGTAATTGTTGGAGTGCAGTACTGTGTTGTCAACATCTGTGGTTTGGAACTGCAATGCACTGATACTCTGTATGTGAAACGCAGAGGCTGATTGATAATATCCTTGGTCGTTGTGCCTGATGGAGATGTTTGCTTATTTTCTGGGTCGTTACTGCTGAGGATTGCGTGTGGGGCCCAACCTGAATGCCGTTTCTTTACTTGCTAATGAATCAACAGGTACAATTAGACCATTTCAGTCAATCTACTTGGCTGATTAGGACACAAATAAAAGCCACTTTTGTAGCTTTCACTTGTGATGAGGTTACTGTCAGCCTGTCAGGGCAACATTATCGCGCAAGTGATCACTTGACGCAGCAATAATCTGCTCCGAAAACATGTCCAAAGTCTTTCACTGGGGTCAATCTGTCCTTTATGCTGTGGGGTTGCATGCCTTGGCTTAGAAGTTAAAGAACCGAAGCAAATGGATTTTTTTTTATTTTGGAGAGAAAAAAATTTGTGTGGGAAGCATCTGGAAATTTGCGGTACCTAAAGACGAAGCCTGTTCGCTTGGTTTATCAGCCACCAGCCAGCAGTACTTTTCTCTCACAACAAATCAGCACCAGCCACCAGCCAGCCAGCAGTACTTTTCTCTCACAACAAATCAGCACCAGCCGCCAGCCAACCGAACAGGCTGGAAATATTACAATCGAAAAAAAATAAGGACCCGTCGAACTACAAGTACAAGCCGCTGCGATGATTTTAGCACTACATCAGCAGTAGCACACGGAGCAATTTTGCATGCTCTTTTCCTGGTCCTTTTTGGTTAGCACTTTTGCATGCTCTTTTCCTTCCTGTTGTGCAACTTTATCTTGCTCTTTATTTGGTTGACCAACATCCTCCTAGCTCATATATATCCGCCACTTGTTCAATACGTACACACTGGGTTGAACTACTAGATTGATCCATCGTCCCATGCTTAATTGTTGTCATATCTATGATTGATTGATACCAATCGGTTTGATACTGCTCTGAAAATGACGTTCAGAGAGAGATGAAAGCAAAATTGTTGAAGGCAACATATATGATGCATGCACCAGATTTTCTTGGTATGGTCGGTGACGAAGACGACGACATGCATGTTGGCCATACGTTGGCTGCCAGATAAGCTCATGTTAGGTTC
>CM014277.1:2967532-2983557 GCA_004135705.1 Alloteropsis semialata | reverse complement strand
TAAAGCATCGAATTTTCAGTTGCTTATAATCACTATGCTTCTACCAGCTCTCCTTCACAAGTTCAGAGTTTTCTATGGCATTCCCCTATGTTTCCACATCAGATGATGAGAAATTGGAGAACTCATTGCTAGCTGGCTTCGCTGAGAATTGTAACAATGGTTTTGAAAGAAACCATATCACCTACACAGACACGTGTAATGTAGGTGGTCAAGATCTGGAGAAATATCACAACATGGATGCTGTCAATGTAAGTTATTATATAATTTTTCTAGTTCTGCTTCTGTTCTATATTTGCTCCCTATATTGACTGCACATGTGCTGCAGGACTTGGTAAGGTATGGGAGAAGCAACCCAGATGGACAGACTGATCTAATCGTCTTCTGTAGTGGTGGTTTTGAGAATTTAGACCCTGCGAAATCAGAAGGTTAGTTTAAAGATTACTAGCATTGTTATTTTCCTTGTTGAAAGCTAAATTTCTATATTGACATGGCAGGAGAGTTGCTTTCCCAACTGGTTTACATGCTGAAGGAATTGGGAGCTAAATACACCATTCTTTATGCTTCTCAACCATCGGGTTTACTGGAGAGCCCTTCAAACCTGCCGTTAGGCAGGTATCTTGCAGAGAAGACCAATACTACTACTAAAGCTGGCCTGGACAAATGTGATGGCGAGTGCCTAGTCAAATCAACTCTTCTGGAAGGAACTTTTGTTGTAAGTTGTTACTTCAATTCTGTTTCAGTATTGGTTAGCTCTACTCTGAAATGTGGTCTCTCCTGTAAAATAATTGTTTGCACATCAGTATACCTGGTATCCTTGCATTATTTTCTCACACTTATATACTATTTGCAGGGCATAGTGCTTCTTATCATCTTGATATCAGGACTCATGTGTATGATGGGCATTGATACTCCCTCAAGGTTTGAAGCTCCCCAGGAATCTTGATTGCACTTTACTGCAGGATATGGGAGCTTGGCAAGGCACGTGTAGTTTGGTGGTCTGCACTGTGGATATTGTTAGTTTCCTGTTCCAAAGTGCCTTGTATTTTTCTGAGCCAACTGTTATTTACAATGTGCTCAGTTTTTGGTGTAATATTATTTCTCGTGTCCACAGAGATCTAGCTGAGCTATTGCAAACAAATACATGTGAGGCTTGTGTTGTACCAGACATAGCATTGCCTCCAGTATTTTCTGTGAATAACCTGAAATCCAGGTAACCAATAAGGGCACTGTGCAACAAATAAAATGGAATCTTGTCATTTATTATACCAGATATTGCTGTGCCTCAACGGAAACCGTAATTGTTGGAGTGCAGTACTGTGTTGTCAACATCTGTGGTTTGGAACTGCAATGCACTGATACTCTGTATGTGAAACGCAGAGGCTGATTGATAATATCCTTGGTCGTTGTGCCTGATGGAGATGTTTGCTTATTTTCTGGGTCGTTACTGCTGAGGATTGCGTGTGGGGCCCAACCTGAATGCCGTTTCTTTACTTGCTAATGAATCAACAGGTACAATTAGACCATTTCAGTCAATCTACTTGGCTGATTAGGACACAAATAAAAGCCACTTTTGTAGCTTTCACTTGTGATGAGGTTACTGTCAGCCTGTCAGGGCAACATTATCGCGCAAGTGATCACTTGACGCAGCAATAATCTGCTCCGAAAACATGTCCAAAGTCTTTCACTGGGGTCAATCTGTCCTTTATGCTGTGGGGTTGCATGCCTTGGCTTAGAAGTTAAAGAACCGAAGCAAATGGATTTTTTTTTTTATTTTGGAGAGAAAAAAATTTGTGTGGGAAGCATCTGGAAATTTGCGGTACCTAAAGACGAAGCCTGTTCGCTTGGTTTATCAGCCACCAGCCAGCAGTACTTTTCTCTCACAACAAATCAGCACCAGCCACCAGCCAGCCAGCAGTACTTTTCTCTCACAACAAATCAGCACCAGCCGCCAGCCAACCGAACAGGCTGGAAATATTACAATCGAAAAAATAAGGACCCGTCGAACTACAAGTACAAGCCGCTGCGATGATTTTAGCACCACATCAGCAGTAGCACACGGAGCAATTTTGCATGCTCTTTTCCTGGTCCTTTTTGGTTAGCACTTTTGCATGCTCTTTTCCTTCCTGTTGTGCAACTTTATCTTGCTCTTTATTTGGTTGACCAACATCCTCCTAGCTCATATATATCCGCCACTTGTTCAATACGTACACACTGGGTTGAACTACTAGATTGATCCATCGTCCCATGCTTAATTGTTGTCATATCTATGATTGATTGATACCAATCGGTTTGATACTGCTCTGAAAATGACGTTCAGAGACACTACGGGAAATCCCGAGTTTGCCGAGTGTCTTCATGTTTGCCGAGTGTTTTTTTTCGGGCACTCGGCAAACAACTTGTTTGCCGAGTGTTTTTCAAAAAACACTCGGCAAAAAAAAAACACTCGGCAAAAATATGGTTTGCCGAGTGTAAAAAAAAAACACTCGGCAAAGATATTCTTTGCCGAGTGTCAAAAAAAAACACTCGGCAAACAATATCTTTGCCGAGTGTTTTTTTTTGACACTCGGCAAAGGTCCTGTTTGCCGAGTGTTTTTTTTTGACACTCGGCAAAGTCATAATTAAAACCACATTTTGAAGTAGTAAATCAATTCAAATTAAAAAGTTTTGAACTACAAAGTTGTATAACTTCTCAAGATGCTGAATTTTTAGTTTGGTCATTTCTTCATTCGACAAATTCATATGAATATTGTTCACGAAATCTAGATCTCTCGTAGAGTTTCCTGAAACTATAAGAGAGATCTATAAGATTTGTGAACAATGTTACTCTCACTACATCGGATGAAGAAATGTCATATATCAAAGTTGTAGATCTTTAGAAGTTATACAACTTTGTAGTTTAAAATTTTTTAATTTGAATTTGTTTTGCTAATGAAAAGTACGTTTGTAGTTCTCAAAATTCAAAATTTGAGTTTTTTCAAATGACCTCGGATGAAAAAACAGTCAAAATAAAAGTTGTAGATCACAATAAGTTATGAAACTTTGTAGTTGACAACTTTTTCATTTGAAATCATATAGTCAACGAAAACTAAGTTTGAATGTTCTCAAATTTGAAATTCAAATTTTGTAAATGACCTCGGATGGAGAAACTACCAAAATAAAACTTGTAGATTTCAAAAAGTTATAAAACTTTGTAGTTGACAAGTTTTTAATTTGAAATCGTTTACGGCCTCAAAGAAGCAATTTACACTCGGTTTAGTATAATATGGTAGGAATCAGAACGATATCTAGTCACAACTGAGAGTGTGGTGCAGTGGTAGAGAAGGTTACGCGCGAGAGAGAGGTCGCGGGTTCGAATCCCGCCGACCGCGTAGCGCGCGAATTTTCCGCGAAAAATGGCGCGACTTGCGACTTGATGGCTTGGTTGGGTGCCTTCCCACATTTAAATAAATTTTTTTGCTATTTGTTTTCGGTTTTTTTGTGCTCAGGAAACCGGCTGTTTGCCGAGTGTCAAATAGCACTCGGCAAAGGGTTTGCCGAGTGCCCGAAAAAATACACTCGGCAAACAGCTCTTTGCCGAGTCCCGGGTTACCGAGTGCTGTTTGCCGAGTGTAACACTCGGCAAAGCGTTTGCCGAGTGTATTTCGGCCTTTGCCGAGTGTTTGGGACACTCGGCAAACCCCGGGTTTCCCGTAGTGAGAGAGATGAAAGCAAAATTGTTGAAGGCAACATATATGATGCATGCACCAGATTTTCTTGGTATGGTCGGTGACGAAGACGACGACATGCATGTTGGCCATACGTTGGCTGCCAGATAAGCTCATGTTAGGTTCTGAGGAACCATGCATGCTGGACGAGGAGCCTGCAAAACATGACTTGTAAGAAAGACCATGGCAGTACAGAAATCAATAATGGACAGATCGACATGGAGTTGTTCCAAAATTTCTGGCTGGGTACGCAAGTGCTCAAGTCTCAAATGGAGATGTCAGATGTGACGTTAAAAATAGCATGCACTACGTGCTGATTTCTCTGATAAACTGTGCTGGTTGCAACTTTTCATGAATATATATATGTACATTGCGTTTCTTTCTCGAAAAGAATAATATGATTAAAGGACATATATATGTAAGACATGATATATATAGCACTGCTCACAACATGCATGGTATACACGTGCTAAAGCTTGTGTACGTGGTATATATATACGTACTGCCTGTGCTAGCTAGCACATGAAAAAGGATGGGCTAAATATAAAGGGACGTAACTTGCACCGGCTTTTGTTGCACAAAAGATGCCCAGATGCTGGTCGAAAGGTGATTCTTCTCATGCATTAATCTTTTCCTCCCATCTTGCCGCGCACTTTTTAACTATGAAAGCTGGACACCATGGGTTTGGAAACTTAACTTCAGACCTTCAGTTGATACTGCTTTTCCGGCCACCATAACTAACAGCTAGCACTGAACTAGTTTTACGCGTCTCTTTATTATTGAGGAATTCCAAGTTGTTGAATGATATTAATATTATGTGACTTCCTTGCTCTGTGTAAACACATTTATGCGCATTATTTGTACCAAACAAAAACGTTGAAAATTGGTAAAATTCATAATTTCAGCACAACACAGCTACCTAGCTACTCCCTCCGGTTTTTTTACATGTCATATTTATCCAAATTTGATCAAGTTTATACAAAAATATAAAAGTATCTACAATACCAAATTTGATTCGTTGAGTTCACCATAGAGTATATGTTAATAGTACATATGATTGATATTATAAATGTCACTATATTTTTTAATAAATTTGGTCAAAGTTTTATAACTTTGACTTAGGACAAAGCTAATACGACATCTATTAAAAAACGAAGGGAGTAGAAGACAAATGACCAGGACTCCAGAATGCAGAATTGCAGATGCATCATCACATATATATATATATATATATATATATATATATATATAGACCAGCTAGCTCAAGGGCTCAAGTCACAACTCACAACAAGAACAGTTGAGAGCTTGCAGTTCCAAGATGGATCGATATCCTGAATTAATTAATGTACGCTGGAATGCACATTAGTTAATTAATTAGCCAGCAGCTGGCATGTACTAGAGTACGCGCTTTCCGTAGTTGCTCCTCCATTTCTGTAAAGATAATGAGGGGGGGTTTAATTTCCCCGACCTTCCATTTTTTGCAAAAAGTTTTTCACACTGATAATTCGTGTTCTCTCTCACAGAACACGCTTTTCAATGCAAAAAGTTTTCACCACTTTTTCAATTTTCACTGGAATTAAACACCCCTTGATCGATCGGAGACGGAGCGGGTCATCTATATATTTGAGGCTGACGTCACCATGCCATGTGGGCTGCATGCGCCGTCCAACATGCTGTACCGACCTGGCGGCACGTGATACTTGGTGGTGCTGCCTGCTTGTGCTTGGCCGCCTCTGACACACCTAGCTTGCACCAAGCTGTAAACATCGAGGTCACTGCCGATCCTGACTTGTGCGCCAAGATTATTGCGAGCCTTCTTCTTTCATATACATATACAGGGGGCGTTTAGTTTACCCCCTCTCTCCTCTATTTTATATAATACGTGCTTCTCAATACACTTTTTTCTCTCTGTGACACGCAACCCAATGTATAAAAATACTATACATAACAACATCTAAATACCCCCATAATCTAGGAATCAAATTTAGTACCAGCTTTTCAAAAGGATCGGAGATTTTTTTTTAATTGAAAGCAGAGCACTACTAGCTATGTCATTTAAGAAGGAGAAGAAGTCCAGGTCTTACAAAAAGATCGGAGATTCAGTACGTAGTGCTTCGGGTACAAAAAGATTATGCAATTATTCTCAGTGCTACTAACAACACCAGCAGTATGGTGGTTTCTCAGTGCACGAAATAATCAAGGTATAAGCAACAAAAAACCTGCACAAAATGCATGGAGAAACAAGAAACACCATGGCCATTGGATATGGAAGGTCAGTGGTTAAGAAATCGAACTTTTGGCCCCCGGCCGGCGCCCTCCATCATATAGACAGCTCCTAAAACCAGATAAGTTCCAAAACTATGTGCCATGAGCCACATATCAGCACCAGCATGAAACAAATTAAATTCTCAGTTTGTCACAAATTAACAAACAAACGCTATTTTTAACTTGTCCTAATAAAACAAACAGTATATATCATCTCTCAATGTTCCAAGAACTAACTCAATCAACTAAGCAACCAACAAAACTGCCACAAAATAACTACAACGATCACTCAGCAAGTACTACTAACCAATTAGTAGCGCATGCACTAGCAAATCATCACCTAAATTCCTAACAGCTTTGTTCCAATATATGGTAGCAGCACCAGAGCACTACTTGTAAGATGAGTTGGCATAATTTTCCCCGTAGTTCCCTAGCTTATTCTGCTGCGGCATGCCCACTGAATTTTGCTGCAGCATTCTTGTCGGTGACGAACTCGGTAAGCCAGAAGCGAAATTTGGGGATATGACCCCTCCTAGAGCTTTCGCCACCATTGCCTGGTGATGCAAGTTGTAGCTTCCCACTGCTTGATGATTCTCTGCAAGAAGCATGTTCCACGAGGAGCTGTAGCTGTCGTTACTGCTGCTTCTCGGAGCTGCTGAATAATTTGCCACGGCCACCTCCTGCTGCAGATTGTTGATGATGCTTCTTGTGTCGTTGAAGCCGTAGTTAGGAAGGTCGACGAGGCTACTCGGAGCTCCCGCGGCGGTGGAAGAAATTGAGTAGTCAGCGTTGTGCGGCGCCGCGGCGTTGATGGTCGTCGTGCTGGTGGGCAACATGGCGGCGGAGTTGAAGAACGACATGGGATCGGTCAGGGAGTCCAGAAACTCATCTACTTCGCCGCCGGCGTCGTCTGAAACGACGGAGCTGACGTTGGGCGTTCCGGCAGAGTACTCCTCGCCGACAGGCTTCTTGGCTTCCCCATTCTTGTGGTGCACCTTGCATACAACCCATTCGTCCTGAACATAATAAAAAAACACACGTTGAGCTGATACTACAAAATTCCAAAAATACGTTCTGAACATGTAGAAGCAAGAACTGTTGTTCAAGTAGTACAGCGTATATATACCTTGGGATCGAAGCGTAGTTTGGCGTTGCTGTGCCTGGACTTGCCCTCGAGGCGGTACTCGTGCATCACCCAGTTAGTCTTGGATCCCCTTGGAGCCCTGCCCATGTAGAACACCAGCGTCTTCTTCATCCCTACAAGCTCACGGCCTGCGCCTCCAGTACCAGGAGCTGACTTGAAGATCTCCCTGTCCTTCCCGGTGGCCTTCCAGTATCCCTCCTTGGTGGCGCGGTTGGTGCGCATGCCCGTTGGGTATTTCATGTCCTTGTGGCAGAAGAAGTACCACTCCTTCTCCCCCATCTTCGCCTTACCTGTTGTTTGTATTGATCAACAGGGGAAAACATCAGTTAATTAATTAGCCCAAATTAATCTGAAAATAACTACTAATAGTACATGTTTATGATGCAACAGCTGAAGAACTAAACATAAAGTACATGACTTACTTGGGAGATCCCATGGCTCGCACTTGTTGAGGTCCACCTCCCCCATGGCTCGCGGGTCGAAGCTAGGGTTCAGGAACTTCTGCAGGAGATAGCTCGTGATGACCTCCTCGTCTGTGGGATGGAACCTGAACCCGGGAGGCAGGAACAAGTCGCCTCCATGCTCTGATTTCACAATACTACGTTCCACCATGATCAATCTCTACTAGGAACAGGAAGAGAAACCACAGGATCTCAGAGAGGGGGAAAAACAGAGAGAAGACTGCTATATGGTTGCTAGAGGAAGCTTGTGAACACAAGAAAGGTGGGGGATCAATAGAAAGGGGGAGAAAGAGAGGAGGAAGCCAAGTTTTATAGTGGCGTGACAAGTGAGACGACCTCATCTTCCTCTAGAAGAGAGGCCAGCCATCCAATGGCTTGCCTAGGAAGGAAGTCTTCAGTCCACTCGGTTTTAATTAGGACAACATAAGAAATACTAACAATTAGCTACTAAGGCCTTGTTTAGTTCGCTCGATTCGATCGAATTCGCGCTCTGTTTTACGCATTGAACAACGTGCCCCTTCTCTGCTTTTTCGATTCCTAATACATTTTTCTACAGTGCATTCGATCGAATTCGCGTGAACTAAACAAGGCCTAGGTCTAATTAATAATTACCTTTCATATGTGGCCATCTAATCAGAATTAAGAGGTGTCATCAGACGCATACTAATATGGTAATTTATTTTGGCTCTTTCATTGTTTCGTTTTTTTATTTATAGTGGTGTGAGCGACAGCTAATTTACAGCTAAGGGACTACTCTAACTGTCGGGAGGCTTGTGAGATACGGCACCTAACTTTTCTTAAGTTTTTTTAATGATAACCTTAATGTTAAATAAAAATTAGACAGTTTAAATTTTTTGCCCTCGTCACGGGTTGAGTGACATGAAATTTGCCATCACGTGAGACGGGTGAATATAATCACCCTGAGAGAATCACTACGGGAAACCAGGGGTTTGCCGAGTGTCCCAAACACTCGGCAAAGGACGATATACACTCGGCAAAGACTTTGCCGAGTGCTACACTCGGCAAAGAGCACTCGGCACCTCTAGGGTCGGCAAAGGGGCTCTTTGCCGAGTGTAGTATTACGGGCACTCGGCAAAGACTTTGCCGAGTGCCCAGGGTCACACTCGGCAAATGCCGGGCCTAACGCCCCGCGGACGGCTCACCGCCGTCTGCTGACGTCACGCCGACGTGGCGGCGACGGCGGCTGACGGCTGACGGCCGAGCTTTGCCGAGTGCCAGGTGGAGGCACTCGGCAAAGCCTGGCCCTTTGCCGAGTGCCACGTGTAAGCACTCGGCAAGCATTTACATGAAATATGGAGCCACGGTTTGCCGAGTGCCAGATAATACACTCGGCAAAAGGGATCTTTGCCGAGTGCTAACCCTAGGGCACTCGGCAAAGTCCCCGACCGTTAGCCGCCGTCCAGACAGCGTGACGGCGGCTGCCTGACAAGTGGGGCCGGGCAGACGTTTGCCGAGTGCTCTAGGTCTGGCACTCGGCAAACAGGTGGACCGTTAGCCGCCGTCCGGACCGCGCGACGGCGGCGGCCTGGCAGGTGGGCCAGGTTGCGCTTTGCCGAGTGCCAGGTGGCGGGCACTCGGCAAAGCCGTCTTTGCCGTGTGCTCCGGGTTTGACACTCGGCAAATCGTGGGTTTGCCGAGTGTCATCTTTTCGCCGAGTGTGTTGTTTCCTACACCCGGCATATCCCGTATTTGCCGAGTGCCCGAAATTTTGCACTCGGCGAAACTTTAGGCACTCGGCAAATGCGGGGTTTCCCGTAGTGAATACTAAAAAGATAAATATCCCATAAAAATACATGCACATAAAAACGATGGAGTAATTTCTAAATGACAAATATATTAAGTTCCACACCTTGCACGATTTGATTGTGCTCTGAACTCCTACGCCATCGTCTTTGGCGATGTCTAGACAACCTCCGATCCACAAACTCCAATGAGGTCTATGATTTTTTGATTGGATTCTGAAATTGGGAATTTTTGTGCGGCTTCTAGAGATCCTATACCTTATAGGACATTATGGAAGGTCACTAGCTACCTTGGCGCGGTAGAAGCGGGCGAGGAACAACAAGGCGGCGGAGCCAATGCTTGTTGTGGTGGTGCTGGGTGACCGAATGGGAAAGGACAGCTATGGAAGCGGTGTAGTTACAGTGCTCAGAGTTCACTGCAAGGGGGGATGCACATATAGGCTCTGACAAGGTGGTCGCCCATAGGTAGCCGCGGGGTGGTGGTATGGCTCAGGATGGAGGCGGCTAGTAGAAATGGTAGGCTTAGGGTTTGGGCAGCCTTTTATATAAATTCAAGAATGATCTCGACCGTCGATTGAAGATCTAACACGTAATAAAATCCAACCAATTTTAGACCACTAAGTTTGTTTTTCTCTCCCTCGTTATTTTTATGTCCAAAATAGAAATTTTAGTTCTGTACTAATGAAATTGTCCATGTCACATATAGCCACACAAATTTTTTAAAATTAGACCATTCCGCAAATACTTTTGTCAAGTTGCCGGTATGAGATGTTCATTTTAATTGATTAGAGGTTCGTGCAACTTGGGTTCGGTTTCTCGGTAATTGCCATCACTTTGACAAATTGAGCGCGTCGCCATCAGGTCCATATTGATATAATGATATATGCACGGGCGGATCCAGTCTTTGCTAAGAGGTGTTAGATATTTATATATGCCAGGTCAATTTTCTCTTCCTTTTTTTTTTGGTGTACAGCCTATAGGAGTATGTTGATGGACATAGTCACATACACATCAATGCATTTGTTGTTTATTTTTTTTCGTTTTAGGGCCTGTTTAGATCGTTGAGAAACTTTGCGAAATTTACCGTAGCAATTTTAAACTAAAGATTAGGAGGACTAAACATGATCTAATTATAAAACTAATTACACGGATGGACGAGAAATCATGAGACAAATCTATTAAGCCTAATTAATTTGTCATTAGAGATTGTTTACTGTAGCATGATATTGTCTAATTATTGTCTAATTAGGCTTAATAGATTCGTCTCACAATTTCACCCGAGGGTTATGAAATGGGTTTTGTTAGTTATCCACGTTTAATATTTCTAATTAGTATCCGAACATTCGAATTGACTGTAGGATGAAAAAAGTTGTCGAAGTAAACAGAGAGGGCCTTAGATCAATGGTGTACATACTGTAATTAAGGGTCTGTTTAGTTGGGAAAGTTTGCTGAAGTTTGGAAAGAAAGTTGCCACTGGAAAGCGTATTCTGTGAGGGGGGCACGGTTGTCAATGGAAAGAAAGTTATCAGTTACCGACAAAAGTTGCCAATCTAAACAGGGCTAATTTGTAGCTAGCTGAGCAAATGAACGTAGCTGGATAGTTGGCAGGTTGGCAGCTGGTGCATGCTGACAAACATATGACAACTGACATGCAGACGCCGCCGTTGAATGGTCAGAGATCGTCCCTCAATAGTGGAATGACGGCTGTTCACACCACCATGGGGTTGGAGGCATGGAGCAACCGAAAATGGCCAGCTGCAGGGCACGTGCATGCATGCTGCCTCTATAGCAGAGTGCACGCGCCGTCCAGCTGATACGATGATCTGGCACACAGCCGCGGCCAGCCGGCCGGTGGTGTTCTGTTGGGCTATTGGATTTGGCGGCCAACCGGCGTTCAAAGCCGACCTTGACCCATCCAGCTAGGCTTACGATTATACCTATATATAGGCAAATTGATGATAAGTTTAGCCATACGGTTTGTCCAAAAGTTGGCACAGTTTTTGCTGACTTCAAGTGAAAAAAAAGGCAGCGCGGGAGAAGGGGAAGATCTTTTTTTTTGGTAAAAAAGTTCTAGTAAAAAATTATATAAACAGGTTAGGATTATTCGACTATGACCCAACAGTAATATATGGCTATGTGTGCGTTAGTTAAAAAAAAAGATTCTACATGTGTGCATCTTTATGTGAAAATGTCTAGCCTTGTGTACCCAGGAACTATCGGTAGAACAAGAATAATTCTAATATATGCCGGCTCCTAATTAACAAAAGCCCAGGAGCCGGCGGATCACGCTTAAAAGATGGCCCGAAGAGAATCATGGACTCGGTTATTTCTAAGTAGAAGCAGCTTTTCGGTCCAAAAAGCCCATTTGTATTCTGGTGGTCTTTATGGCCCATATGAGTTTTGGCCCGGGTTACTCTCCAGAGCCCCATTTTAGCATGTGATTGGTCTCATCCACAAGGCAAAGCTGCAAGGATACCGCTTCTCAAAAAAAGAAAAAAAAAAGAGCTGCAAGGATACCGGTGCAGTCGTTAGGAACCCAATCGTCATGATTACTCCAAGCTGAATCAGGATCAGGACAGTTACGTCAGTTCATCTCACTCTAAGCAACTACTAACTATTGATGGTTAGTGGTAGTGGCAAGCTCATTCTAGAAAAGGAATCAACCGCCCGTGCATGTCAGTGGATAAGCTAGTCTTTAGCCTTTTGACATGTAAACAGGGTGCAATTCAAACATCCTAGTAAGCTCCAAAAAATAGCAAAGCTTTTTCATGACTCATGAGCATGCTTAGAGCTAGATAATCTATGATATGTTTTAGGGCATGACTTCTGCAACCGGATTTGGACCTTACAACCCTCCTCTCTTATCTACTTTCATCGGCATGCATCATCTCCTGCTAGAGTCTAGACGCTATCCTCTCCAATCACTTATTATAGACTAACCCAGAATCAAGCACCAATCGTACATGGTTAGGCTCTTTAACATGTGACCTCATGATGCAGCTTGTTTAATTTTTTTAGTGATTGCTTCTAAGCATGGGTTTGCATGCAGAGGTAGACCGTCTCCAAAGGTTATAGCTGCATTTTTTTTGCATTATCTTCTTGTCCTTCAGGTAATAACCTACGATTGATATGATGGAGTGAAAGAGAGCTACCTGCAAGCTAAGCATAAAGAAATGGCTGTCTCCAATGAGGAGACGCTCTTAACCAAATGGGGTAGGATTAATCAACTAAGGGCTTATCGAACTGCTGATGGAGCTTGTCATATGTGGACCATCACCAGCCGTGCGTGCCTATATATATACATATAAATAACCATGCAAGTGCGTGCGCCGCCGCCGTCGTTGTCTTTCCGGTGTCCTGCCGCCATTAAAATAGCAGTAGCTCCGGTGATGACGTTTTGCCATTGCATTGGTCCACCAACGTACGCATGCACGCATGGATATGTGTGCGTGGCCAAACTACGGCCGTGTTCAGATGCGTGGAGACAAAAAAAAAAAAAATTGTCCCCTAAGGAATCTTGCATGCATGGAGTTCTAAATGAATTCTATTTACAAAACCTTGTCACAGATGAGTGCAAATTTGCGCGACGAATCTAACGAGCCTAATTAATTCATGATTTGCTACAGTAATGCTACAGTAATTATCCTCTAATCGTGCGGTCAAAGACCTCATTAGATTCGTCTCGTGAATTTGCCAGGGGGTTGTGGAAGTAGTTTTGTAAACTGACTTTATTTAATACCTTCAATTAGTGGTCAAAGTAGGGATCAAAAAATTGATCCCTACATCTGAACATGGCTACTTCTTCAACGTTGAATTTAGGACTCTCAACAACAAGAGATTGAATAATTGATCCATTTAATTGTCCTCAAGTATTTACAGAGACAGAAATGAGCAGGAATGCTGTGATGATGTGGAATAAACTGAAGACACATGCACACGAATGGATTGGTGTAGTATGACTAAGATACACGTCAAGATAACCTAGGTAGCATCAACAGCACAAGGACATGGTCTGCGCATGCCTTACTACTCTGATCCATTCGTAGCTACAACGGGATCAGCAAGAAGCAGCAAAGGTATATTCCAACAGGACAGCACATCTATCTAGCCCTCTCCGACTAACTGGATAAGGATACCACCAGCAGCAGCACATGCCAAATACACATAGTACAAGAAACGTGGTCGTCCTTCATTGATCCATACGTGACTTTCACTAGTACACCTCCCTAATTTACAATCTTTTACATGATGGAAGCGAAAACGAAATTCTCTAGAGAAATTTTGAATTGTTCCAGGCCACAAGCAAGAATCCAGTCTGTCTTTTGAACGTTTCAGACTAAATGAAACATTCAAATGGAGCAATCCCCCTCAGCTCTGTTTGTCTGACCCACTGAAGATTCAGTGGTGGTGTACCATCTAGGCGCAATTCAATAGTAGCACACACAGACACTACTGCATCTCGAGGAATGGATAGCTCAGCAGGCTGCTGAACTGAAAGCCACTCGTGTCCACAAGCTGCTGCTGGTTGCAGTAGCTGCTCGTGCTGCCAAAATGGCCGTGGCTGCTCCTTGACTCACTTGGCAGCTTCAGTTTTCTGCTGAAATTACTGCTGCCATCATCCAAGGATTCAACACCATCGTCCATGGTCATCACTCGCTTCCTCTTCAGACCGTTGCAATTATTAGGCGCAACAATATCTGAAGAACGTGGATCAACTTGTGGTAGAGCAAAGTTGCCGTTGTTCATGTTGTTGTTATAGCTAAGTAGTGATTGTTGGTGTGTTTGTGTTGTTGGGTAGATTAGCGGTGGCTCAGCTTCAGCTGGTGGGCCATCGAGGAGCTGCGAGAGCGCTGAATAATCGATGGTGTTCAGGAGATCAGTGATCGAGTACGACTTGCTCATCGTCATGGTCGTCGGATGGAACTGGTGTTCATGATCAAGAGCCTCAGACTTGGGTGAGGCTGCACTTGCGCTGTTCATGTTGTTGTCGTTGAGGGATTCTTCCTCCACAGTTGAGCCCTCCTGCTCCTGATCAGAGAACTGGAAATTGTTGCTCTTCTTGTGGATCCTACAGAGGACCCAGTCGTCCAACTGAAACAAACAAAACAAATTACTAACCGTGATGCATATAACTCAAAATATTATTAGGAAATTATTAATCTCACCCTCATGGATGATCCTCTGCGCTTTGTGCTCTCGTGATTAGGTCCTGTGAGGCGGTACTCGTGCATGATCCAGTCTGTCTTGGTGCCCTTGGGAGGCTTACCGCTGTAGAACACAAGGGCCTTCTTGACCCCAATGTTCTCGCTCGTCGGAGTCGACAGGATGGCCTTGTCAGTTCCGGTGGCCTTCCAGTAACCTGATCCGGCAGCACGGTTGGGGCGGGCGCCATTGGGGTACTTGCGATCCCTGGGGCTGAAGAAGTACCACTCGTTCTCTCCAAAGAAAGCTTTGGCTGAAACCAAAGGAATACATACGGGGAAAAATTCTGTCAGGTTCAGAAAACTGAAGTTGCGAATGAAATCATTTATTTGAACACCTAGATTGATTAGCAAGTGTGCTACTATAAACTATATGATTGGGCCGGGGTACGTGCTGCTGTCAGATAGCAGCAGCAATTAGTATAATTACCAGGAAGATCCCAGGGGTTGCAGTGGTAGATGTTGACCTCGGCGATGATGGGGACAGGGCATGGGATGGAGGAGGCCTGGTTCATGAGGTAGTGAACGATCAGCTCCTCATCTGTGGGGTGGAACCGGAACCCAGCTGGGAGATTAGGGAGTCTACTACGGGCGCTCGGCATGGCCATAAACAATTAATGGTGACTGCTCTGATCGATCTGCTGATGATTGAAGGCTCTAGCTACAGACCTCTCTACTACACACAGTTTATGTTGACTACTGTGGAGGGGAGAGCCTCTCTAGAGGAATAAGGAGGAGATGAGATAGCTGACAGAGGTAGTGCTTAGAAGGCAAGCATGAGTCTTGAAATTTTTGAGATGGAGGGACTGGGCCTCCGTTTTATAGACGCCATGGCCTTGTCTTCTTGCTCGCCACAGCGTGCATTTGGTGGCCTGTGGATTAGGATGACGTACATGGGCACAATCGACAATTAGCATTTCTCTGGAGTCAATAACCCAGCCTTGTACGGGACTTGCACCCTTTTCACACCTAGTTAATCAGTATCAAGTACTGTAATTACTGTAAGCTAATGACTATGCGGCGTCAAACACACAAAACAATTGGCCGGGGGAGTAGTTGTCGAGCTAATGGAGTGCATGCAGATGACTAATTTGTCCTTGCATTGGGCGCGTAGTTATCGGCGTGGCTCCACGTAAGGCACTCGTGTGCAAGGGGGGAAGAACGTGGATAATGAAAGCAAAAGAATGGTGTGACAGGATGAAGACGACGTCTACCACACCACGTGTCGAGCTGCCCTTGCCGCCAATTATATGTGATGGTCTGGCATGCTTTGCGGCGAGCTCTCTCGTGGCTTTTGACTGGTCCTTCGTTGTTGATCCATATAGTGAGAGGGGTCCACCTCGTGGAAACAATGCACTCCTCAATTATAAATTCGTTTTGACGTTTTGCGCTTGTTTATAGTAGTACTACTAGCTAATGGTTAATAAAATGAAGAGAGGACCGGCTATGTGCGTAGTTTGAATAATTGTGCCTTGAATGGTTCAAAT
>CM014277.1:2948779-2958861 GCA_004135705.1 Alloteropsis semialata | reverse complement strand
CATGCAGAGAGGATTCCGTTCCTTTTTAAAGAGCGGAAGAGTTTTCTCATGAGTACCTCAGATGGTTTGCATTGCAATTCAAGTCCCTAATACAATAAGAAAATGCTGCGAAGTCTGCTTCACGTATGCTTCATCAAGATTATTATAGGACGTTCAGGTATGGTTTGCATTGCAATTCAAGTCCCTAGCAATAACAAAATGCGGCGAAGTCTGCTGCTTCACGTCAAGATTATAGAACGCTCAATACAAATTATGCAAATTAAGTGTGCAATTTCAGAAGAATTTGGGGGTTAATCCTAATGTTGAGTTCCTCTAAAAAAGATGGTCCTAATATTGGACGGCCTACTCTTAGTTTTTTTGGCGTGTTACATGCTGATTACTACGGCCTACTCTTAGCTATACTAATTTTTTTTGGCGTGTTACATGCTTATTCCATCCTCCTTGGGCCTCCCTATCAATGGTAGTTTCTTCACGTTTAAATTAAACATATCCCCTTACTATTTAAGGTTACCTCGCAGATTTTTGTGTACTTTCAATGGTGTATTAGATCCCTCTTTTACCCTAATTATGGAGTCATGTCTCAAAACAGCAGTGAATGGTCGCCATGATAAAAAATGATGGGTGCTTGTTTGCAAGGGTGGTTCTACATGTGCGCTAAACGGCTGAATTAAAGCGTTGCTTAGTTGGTTAGGTTTCTTGTGGTTGAACCTACCCATCCTGATTCGAGTCTCTAACTCGGCATGCGTGTTACATTTTTCTGGATTTATTCCAGGATTCAACCTGTGTTATGCTTTCAGTGGTAGGCGACGTACCCCTCGATAGCGAGGTGCCTGTGGTGACTTCGTCAATCTCAAGATTGGAACAGGCCTAGTCTCTTGGAGGTGCTCATAGGGTAGGGTTTGCGTGCGTGTATTCATAGGGGTGAGTGTGCATGCGTGTAAGTGTCTGCATCTGTATTGATCTTTCGAAAAAAACGACTGAATTAAATAAGATTTGTTTTGCAAGGACAATAATAAGAGATACAGTGCAGATCATTTTAAGCCCCTTCCGCAACTAGAACCCAGCTCCAAGCATATAAACGGCATGTATATATAGCGTGTATTATGCTAATAGCTGCAATCCATGACAAGATTCTAAGCAAACGATGAGAGAAACTTTCTTATATCTTTTCTATAACAAGGCCTTTTCTTTTCATATTTTTACTCGAGAAGGCATAGCTTTCTAAGAAAAAAACTCAAATGCATAGCTGATATCTTAATTCACCATGTGGTTTTGGAAACGGGAACATTGGGCTACAATTTGATACTGGGCTCAAAAAGAAAACATGACATTGGGCTGTCAGGTAATTCGGTAAGAAAGAGAAGATTTGGCTCAGCTGCTGAATCTTTGCAATATAGGCCCCTATTATTATTGGATGATTTACAAAAGAAAAGGCACGTGGCTCAACATCCGTCTTCACAAACTGCCTCCGATATGGTGTCACCTCGTGTGAGCTGGACTACAATTTTAGAAACATCGACACTACAAAGGGCTTCTCATCAGAGATTATTATTACGTAGGATCAATGCCAACTCCATGAATCAGCAAAGATGCGACCATGTTGGAGACACCACATGCCCGGAAGTGTAGACCCGAGAAGACTAAATCATGCATCCTGGCTCATCTTCTTGGGCGCAACAGCTTCAATAGCCGTACCTAGAGGCCAAGCTGCCTCAATATAGTACTCTCCATACTTCACTCTGTTAACCAGAGTAATCTCCTTACTTGGATCCAAACCTGTATAAAACACATTTGGTTTGTTCATGAACACCTGAATGTGTCCAACAAGGAAATTCTCCAGATACGCATGCAGTTTGTGTACTTACCGAAGCCATCTACGAGCAATGTGTATTGGTAGAGAAGATCCATGCATCCATATGGCACATCAGAGGCATCAGGATACACAGCTTTGGCTTCTTGAGCGCTCAGCAAACAGACCTTTTCTGCAGCTACTTTGAACGCAGCCGGGGTGGAGTTTGCACTGGGTGCCTCGCTGTCTATGAAGCCAAACTGTGACATCCATTGTTCAAGCAAATCATTGGGTCAAGCCTCATAGTCCATTTTAACATATATACTTTTCTTAGCCACTTTTGTAATGATTTTTCTTAGTCTTATGTGTAGAGCAATTGCTAATCTGCATTATATATACCTGGCCAGCCTTGTCAGAGAAGAAAGATGCAACATAGAGATCATCCTGGCCAGCTCCACCGCCTCCATTCCACACGCCGTTAAAAGTGCAGTTTTTAGATTCACATGGTGCACTCAAGTTTAGTGCCTTGATTATCTCTTTTCTGCACTTATCATACACTGCGCCTTCAGGTGACGCTGTTGCATCATAATCCTCCCCGTTGTAGGTGTAATTACCTTAATGAATGACAACAATTCCATAATTTAGCATTGATTGGTCTGCTAGATGTTGGAAAAACAATGGATTAATGAACAAGGAGGAAGCTGATTATTTATGCATGTCAGCATACCGCTGAACCCGCGCAATATGCAATGGCTAAATGGTCCGTTCTTTGCCTTCAGGATCTCTACTCGAGAAGCAAAAGTGCCATAGTACAAGTAACTGCAGAGGTAAACAAGAAAGATTATTTTCAACAGCCTCAAGTCACAGCACATATGACTAGTTCGTTCATGATTTGATAGAGAAAATATACCAAACTTTCATCATGGTTTTAATGATTGCAATAATGTATTTGTAAGTTAAGTTTGAACATAATGTTGCTCCTGCTCAACCTGTGGACATAAAGGTTATAATCTTTCCCCTTGAGGTACTCCTTTGTAATGTATGGATCCTTCCCAACAGGCACTGCTGGGGCATTAGCAGCAGCATTTTGGGAAATGGCATAGGCCATTTGCACTGATCCACCCCCCAAATCAATCACACCAACCGTCTTTGAGTAGTCCCCTCCCAACTTTCCTAATAGATAATTCAGAGCAACCTACAACACATGCCACATGCATCATATAGTTTGAAAATGGAGTAATTAGGAGATACCAAAAGAAGCTAGGGATGCACATACCCAAAGGTAAGATCCTTCTTGAGTTCCCTCGAGAACAGTGATCCATTTGGGATTGTACTGAAATTTACTCCTGGTGTGGACAAGATCTCGGACCTGCAATGAGAAACAATACAATTAACCAAGCATAATTTTTAATCTTGATTACACATAAGACATGATTTGGTTAGTAAGATGGTTATCTACCGCTTCAAGAATCTCCTCTGATTTCTTATCTCCGAGCAATCTTAGACCAGCCGTTGCCTGCAATTTTGGAAGGAACATCTCAGTTTGAGAAGAAACCAGACTATTTTTCAAGTAGCAGGACAGGCTTAAGATATTTAGCTTCATTCACTGGTAGCTAAGAAGCATGAAAACGAGAACAATTACCCCAAGTTTAAGCGGAGTATTTTTCTGAAGCTGGCTAGGGACAATCTTCTCAGCCTGCTCCAGGAGGGGGAGTATGGAGTTTGCAGCCTCTTGAGGTTGCCCAGCATATGAGCTCAGCCCGGGCTCAATCTGGAACAAAAAATTTAAAAACATGCATATATACATATACACATAAATAGAGGACAGATATGATGGCAAAGAAAATGATGGGTTAAAATTTACTTTCCTTTCCTGTTTTTTTTTTGTTTTTGTTAAAGCGCACACACACTAGCATCCAAAATTTTGAGGACCAGATGATATAATTTGAGAATTTTTATTATAATAAAAAAGCTGGTCGATATGATATAGCACCCAATAGGTCACATGCTTTGTGAGCCCCAGTAGTGTACCAACATGCAGCAGCAGCATCACTGCATCAGGACCACCACGAGTCAGCTAGAAGCTTTCACTGGGCTGTTGGCTCCTTCTCTGCATGCTCATACCGTGCCAATAATTCTGATGCATTGTTCCATTCGTGTGGAAGACAAATTTCAGATGCATCGTTGCTCACACGTTTGAGTCTATTTTCTTTCTGAATATGAAGCTGAAGGAGTGAAGTGGTAAGTTGAGCTGGTAATACCTTAGCGAAGAACTCGATGTCATCGCCGATCTGGACGAGGTCGAGCTTGCTGTCGAACTTGAAGACGTGCACCCGGCTCCCCGTGCTCCCGGCGTCGAAGATCACGGCGTACCTCGCACTCGAAGCAGCTGGTCCCTTCTCCTCCACAGCCGGCTGCGACTGCTCGGCGGTGGCGATGCTGCTGCCCTTTCGCCCTAGAAGGACGCTACTCGCAGAGGAGGCAGAGGCAAGGTGGAGTAGGAGAAGCAGGGCAGCAAGGCCGACGAGGCGAGCCATTGCCGATGCCGGGAGGAGCGGGGCAGGGGCAGGTGCTCACTCGCTTCACTCGGCAGCCGAGGTGCAGCGTGCAGGCCTTTTTAAAGACCAGACTGTGTTACTGTATTGTATACAGGGAGAATTTTAATTTGCAAGCTAGTTTTACCTCAAGAGTTGGCAATATTAATTCTCTCCGACTCCGAGAACACACCAGAATGAAACGGACGCGAATATCATCATTCGATCCGATTGCGTGCGTGCTCAACGTGGCGGGCCGGGGTTAGGAGCGATGCTTACAGCTAACCGTGATGTTTTGGATTTCTTTTTTTTTCCTAGAAATTTTTATTGAGTTTTCTTTTTTGGAAAAACCTTTTGTTCCCATGAAATGAAAACCTATAACTTTAGGAAAAGCTTGTGATCCTTTTTTTTTCTCCCGAGGTCTTTTCCTCTCTCTCTTAATTTTCCAGTTTTTGTTGCTCAACCTTCTTCGTCCTAGAGAGGGCTTTGATTATTGATTGGGAGGATCTTAATTTCTTTGCAAGCTTTTTTTAGTACCTCAAGTGCCATAGAATATGTTTTTGGAGGACTCTAGAGATGGTAGGTTAGCTACACCAAATCATGACAGCGGCGGGAAGCGCTTTGGGACAAAACTTTGATTGGACTTCAACATCATGTCACAAAATTTTGGACTTTAATTTACTTTTCTCGCCGCGCCTCCAACTGAAATAGGTTTGCATCATAATTCATATGCGCCGTGGATGGATCTTGAGGACCCCACACAATCGGAGACGAGAGGACAGGGATTTCCCACGCATCCTACTAGTCCATCAACATCAACACGTGCTTCGTGCTCCCATGCAGTCTATTAATTTGAGACACATGAGTATGAAAAATTTATATAAAAAGTTTGGGTCTATAGTTATTAGTCAAAATATTTTTACCTTGTGCCCTCTCAGTTATTAAATATTTTTTTACTTTGCATTGCACCTCAATAATGTATTTAAATTGAACTTTCATTTTTGAACTACAGGATTAACATGAAAATATGAATTCTCATTATTTTTCTCCATATATTTACACATGGTATACAGGGTGACACATATCATGCACACATGATTTGGGTTATTATTTTGTATATTAGTAACTAATAGCAGATTTATATAATTTAAAATCATATATTGGTATTTGTTTTATAAAATATAGGTTATTTTTAATAATAGAAGATGTATCTAATTTAAATGCGCATATAGGGGTTACTTTATGCTATTTTTATAATGGCTTAAATAGGTAATTTAGATTAATATTAAGGTATTACTTTAAGTTATTTTTCATAATGTTAGAGGTGGGTAATTTAGATATAGATTTAGGGGTTTACTTTAGTCCATTTTCATAATGGTAAAAGTGGGTATTTTTTTAGAAAACACAACAGATCTAATGATAATGATGACTAAACTTTATGGATTGATGGCTTGATGTTTTTCTTTATGTGAGAATTTTTAGGATTTATCTTTTCTTTTAAGGTGTATTGTGAGGATTACTGTGGATGCTTCGAAAGGAGCCTCCAATTAGTAATAGCTAGTCTATTAACCCGTGCTCACACATGAGCTAATAATTTTATAAGACATGAGTATTTAGAATACATGAGAAATTTAGGCTCGTATCTTATTAAATAGATTTTTTTACATTGGGCTCTCTTATTTTTTAATATATTTTTTCACTTTATAGTGCACTTCTATATCTGTTTAATTGAACCCTCAATTTGAGGTACCTGATTAATATGGAAATTAGTACTTTTTTTTGCTTCATCCATACATGTAAATATGGTCTAAGTAATTTAGGCCCATAGCTGAATAAACATAATTGTATAGATTGGACTCCCTATTATTCGTTTTACACTTTTTCGTATTCTAGCACACTTCTATATATGCTTAATTAAACTCTCCATTTGAGGGGCATGATTAACATGGGAATTGTTACTCATTGCTTTCTCCATATATGTATGTATACATGGTCTGCATGGTGACACATATCCTGCATATACACCTCAATAAGTTAGCTCGCGAGGCCCCGTGCCCTGAGCTCGCTCTCGCGACGGCTTGTCTCCCCATGCGGCAAGCTCGCCCCTAGCGAGTGCTGGAGCTCACGCGGTCACGCCCACAACGGCGATTGGTGATGTGAATGGCGATGGGAAGAAGAGAAAAGGAATAGAGCAATCTTGTCCTTTTTTTCCATTAATTTATTTCAAAACATTTATTTTGCCAAATTCTGTTGAGAGAAACCCAGCACCATATGTGAAAACCACCGCCACGTCAACGCATATATACTCATCTCGAAACCGGGAAAAATAACCTGATTTTCTAAGTTCGACGATGTTTGACATCCGGTTTTTAGCAGAGGGAGTAAAAGCAGACTTTAAGTGATAGTTGAGGGAGTCAAAATAGACCCGTAACACTCGGGTAATGGTGGGCGGCCTGGCCTTCAAAGTTCTAACGAGTGCTGTGGCTGTACGTACGATTGACTTGTTGGGCTGGGGGCCTGGTGTAGAGCCACGTACAGTTTTGATTTGGTGGGCCACCCGGGCAGGCCATATCTCTGTCTGATCGCCCGTGGAAAAAGACATGTGGTGGTCTCTACTCGTGCAGTCGTGCGGTATCCGGCATGGACAGTTTCAATCTAACCGCTATGCAGGCGCATGATGCACCAACAGATCAACCCAGTTCCCTCCGCGGTCCATCTTTCCTGTGCTCGTAAATGTATGCATCAGTTGCGTATTATTGCCATCCAGGGTCACACTTTGATAGTTGCAGCCAGCCACCGTGCCACAAGTTCAGAATTAGGCACTTGATTGCAAGCTACCAGTAATCAGGTGGCTACTTAATTCCCCACATTTCCCTCGTCAATATGTATTCTCTTTGCACCATATGCCACTATGCCTAAACTGGCAGTTCGTATGTGTTTCTCCACACCCATCTGTTCTGCACCAAAAGGGGTCAGAGCAGCTGTTTTATGCTATGATAAAAGCAGCTTACAAAGAGCAGATAACTTCTGTATAGGTAGCATGACCAGCATCGGCCAGCAAACCTGATGCAACCTGATATAGGCATTAGGCATTTAGATAGGACCAGAGATACCTTGGCATCTAATATCAATCATTAGCTAAGTTATAGTATCAAACAGGAACAAGGACAGCTTAATCATACCTTCTCTTCTCTGATATAATTAGCCTTCAGTTCACACTGCTTTGACAACGACAACACGTTGTGGGGATTACTTCCTGATTAGCTAAATTAGGATGAGAATGTCCTGGTCTAATACTCCTATGTCTTAATTGAGCGAGTGGACACCAACTACTAGAGAATGATTATTATTAGCATCATTTTCAGACAAAGATTGCATGGAGACTCCCATCACTTTGCAGCTTAATAAATTTGGAAACGACAATTGGGTGGTAGCATCTTGACTACGGGACTCCCATTTTAACTTTTAAGCATCTCAAAAGTAAACAATGGACCATAGGACAGATCGTTGAGCAGTCACTTGTCCTTCAGGGCTTGCATTCACAGCATACCTGCAGGCTGCAGCTGGAGGACCCAAAAGGTAGTACAAGTATAATCTTACTATTACTAATTGGAGACTCCTTCTGAAGTCTCCAGACGAAGCCACGTATGATCCTAGGTGGACACTCTAGAAAAAGAGAGAAATCCTAAAAATTCTCACAAAAAAGCAAAACATCTGGCCATCAATTAGAACACTCATCAAAGACATTAGATCTATTATATTTTCTAAAAAATTACCCACCTATGTCATTATGAAAATAGTTTAAAGTAACCCACTAAATCCTTATCAAAATTACCCACCTCTGCCATTATACTGTATAAAATAAACCAAAGTAACCCCTAATCTTCATTAAAATTACCCACTATTTCATTATAAAAAATATTTAAAATAATCTCATAAATTTGCAACTAAATTACCCACTACGAATACCAAAAAAATAACTTAAATTAACTGTTTTACATCTATATTACCCAAGTATGTCACTATTACAAATAACATGAGGTAATCCTACATTAGAATCCAAATCACCTTAATTAAAAATATACACCAATATAAGATTCTAAATTGTACACTATTGGTATATTATATAGTGATTAAGGTATATACGCATAATGTGCATTGTCATTTATAAATATATAGGGGAAGTGACGACAATATAGAATTCTACGTTAAAATTATAGTTCAAACTTAGGGTTCATTAAACAAATTCAAGACATACATGTCATGCAAAGTAAAAATTTAAAGATTATAATTGTATATGAAAACATTATAGAGTAATTACTAACAAAGATCTATCACAATCGGATGCAAATAACAAGTATATGTGTATACAGGTATTGTGTTCGAATATTTAAACAAATGATAGATAGCCTATAATAGTTTGGTAGAAATGTAGTCTTAATCTTTTATTTGGAGACTCCACATTATTTATCACGAGACACGCTAGAGAAAAGATAAATCTTAGAAATTCTCGCAAAAATCAGAATTATCTTCATGTGTATTGTACCGAAAAGTCCAAAAGTAAACTGATATATGATTCTAAATTATGGTAATCTATCATTGTTAACATAGAAATAATAAGTTAAGGTATATACGCATCTTGAGTGTCACTATGTAGACCATTTATACATGTACTAGTAACCTTGCCCGTGTGTTGCTACGGATGAATACCGTTATATCGTTTTTCTAAGCAAGTTAATTACTTTACCTAATCTGATTGCGGTATACAATGGACTACTCCTAATCCGATCAGAGGACAAGATGAAGCATGTCTAATCCGATCGTGAGACATATATGACAGACCACTGAAACGTTCTTTCCTTTAAAAATAGGTAAAAATATATATAGATAGAGATAGAGAGGTAGGAGATAAAGATTGATGGGTTCTGTTAGGACTCTGATCCAATTAGAAAACCGGTATCAACAGTTAGAACCGTGGTTACAGTTCGTCGCAATAGGTGGGACCCACTTGTCAGGACGGACCAAAAAAAGAAGAAGCAATCCTCTCTTTAGAAATAGATAAAGATATGTGAGAAAGTAATGAAAAATATTGACTTTTATATTAAATATAATGTATGGAGGCACGATACAAAGTGTAAAAATTGTGAATGTGGATGAAAAAGTGTATAGAGTAATTACTAATTAAAAATTAATTTCAAATAGAAAATGATAAGCACACACCTTTATGAGCATTATGTTGAAGTATTGACAAAAATAAAAGAGTAGTATGTAAACAATTTTGATTATTAGGTAGGAGTTTAATTTTTAAATAATTTTAAATATAATAGCTTTTAAAATATTAGCCCGTGTGTCGGATTTATGGACCCGGCAGTCCACACAGGGTAGTCCGCGTGGTTGATTTGTCGAGGGACAGATCGAGGATCAGAAGTCGATGGTAACACAAGACGCAAGGATTGAACAGGTTCGGGCCGTCAGGATGACGTAATACCCTACGTCCTGTGTTGGGTGTATGGATTGCTGCGTATGAAGTTCCTGAAAGATCTCCGTAGTTGGGTTCTGTCCTAGGTTGAAGTTCGTGGGTTGTAATCTCGTGTTCTGGAGGGGGGTCTCAAGGCGCCTTATATAGTCCGGCTGCCTTGAGTTACAAGTCGGCTAGAGATCATAACCTACCCGAAATACAAGGATGCGATCCTATAACGATTACAGATATCTTTCCCTATAATTCCGGCTAGTTTATCTTGATCTCCGAGCTTCTTGCG
>CM014277.1:2895490-2947779 GCA_004135705.1 Alloteropsis semialata | reverse complement strand
GCTAGCAAATCGTGCCGCAGCTGAGGCCGCCAGGGCAGAGGTAGCCAATGCCAACTCAGGACGTCAGCTGGGTCGAGGCCGAGGCCGCCCAGCCATTGCACCAGCTGCTCCAGTTGATCCACCAGCTCCAGAAGTGCTACCCAACGCAGTCCCAGAGCCGCAACGTCAGGAGGATGCACCACCGCCACCACCCATTAACAACCTCGTTGATGTGATGGCTACCCAGACACAGCTCCTACAGCGTATGGCAGAAACCATGGCGAACTTTGGGAATCACGTGGGAACAATCAACGCCAAGACCCCCAAGCAGAAGATCTGTCCAGGAAGATCGAGAGGTTCATCAGGCTGAAGGCACCCACCTTTGACTTCTCCAATGATCCGATCGATGCACTGGATTGGCTGAGGACTATTGAGTCGAAGCTGGACTTGACCAACTGCACAGATGAAGAGTGCGTGGCTATAGCAGCACACCAGTTGGAGGGATCAGCAAAGGCATGGTGGGACAGCTACTGTGAGACTCACCCAGCGCCAGATACCATCACTTGGGAGGAATTCACTACAGCTTTCCGCGAGCATCATGTACCTCGCGAGCTGATGGTGAGGAAGGCCCATGAGTTCCGCACCATGACGCAAGGGACTATGAGGGTGGAGGAATATGAGAGGCACTTCACAAAGATGCTGAGGTACGTCAAAGATGAGGTGCGCACCGAGGAGTCCAAGATGTTCTGGTTTCACCGTGGATTGCACTATGGAATCAGACAACTTGTGTCAGCTACCAAGAAGTCGTATCGCCACTTGGTGAACCGTGCCATGGAGATTGAGAAAGAGAGGCTTGGCCATGAAGGTCGCATGCAGGACAGGAAGAGGAAGTTTGAGCACCCATCACATGACAGACACCAGTATCAACACGGAAGGAACTTTCAACCCCGCCCAGGAGGTTCTTTTCATCCAAGAGGTGGCTATCAACAGGGAAGCCAGTTCCGACCAAGCCAAGGACAGATGACTCGCAACTATGGAGGTGGAAACAACAGCTTTCAGAACAATGGAAACCACGGCTATGGGAATCAAGCACCCACGGATAACAACGGGACGCCCAACAACTCTGCTCCTAAGGAAGGGAATGCTACAAATCCTACAACTTTTGCCTGCTTCGCCTGTGGCAAACCGGGACACCGAGCTTCTAACTGTCCTGGGAAAAGGAACAACCAAGGCACAGCGGGAAACGGAGGACCGCAAGGCAAGCTTCCGCAGAACAACGCTCAAGGAAGACTGAACAACATGACCATGGAGAAGGCTCAGGAAGCACCGAACATGAGGATGGGTAAATATTCCGTAAACAATGCTTAAGCTTTAATTCCGTTTGAAAATGAAGCAATCAAGCTTAAGGTGAAGTCACTCAGAAAAGAAGTTGATCTGCTAAAGAAGTACTTGGATCTTTGGAATCCTAAGTGAACCCTAATCTCGAGGACGAGATTCCTGTGAGGGGGGAAGTCTGTAACATCCCTAGGTTTTAATTTTGGTGAATTAAAAATTTTTGTGCAACATGTGTGTAAACTCCAAGAATAATACTTCTCTCTCTCTAAAATATCCTAATAAATAATCATGTGCATTGCATTAGGGCAATTATGTGTTAGAGTGATTCGGCTTTCTTGGTTTTATTTGTTTGCTTGAGTGGAAATCGAATTTGAACTCGAACCGTTCAAATTCGAATTCAAATCCTAACTAAACCAATCCTAAAACCTATACTAACTCTAACAGGCCTAAACCCCTTTAACCGGCCCGTTTCCATCTCTCTCGGCCCAGCCCACCTCATCCGGCCCGACCCGCGCAGCCCCTTCTTCCTTTCCCCCACGCGCGGCCCAGCTCCTTCCCTTTTCTCTCCGCTCGCGCCGGCCCACTCACGCCGCCTCGGCCCATCAACCGCGACGGCCCGTCGCCGCTCGCCCGCGCCTTCTTCTCTCGCTGACGAGCGGACCCCACGCCACAGCGCCTTCTTCTCCCTTCCGCCGTGACGCCGCCGCGCCGCGCCTCGCCTTTTCCCGCCGCGCGCGCGCCAGCCCGCGCCAAGCGCCGCGATTTGCGCTAGCCCGCAACCGCCGGCCCCACAATCACGTGCCCCTGCTCCCTCCTAGCTTTCTTGGCCGCCAAGAAGCCCCCGGCCGAAGCCCCGCCTACAAAAACCCCCATCCCCTTCCTCTCCGGCAAAACCCCAATCCCCGGGCGGAGCCCTGCCCAAATCCACCCCGAGCCGTTCCGTGGAAGAAGAGGGAGAGGAGGAAGTGGAGGCGCGGGTGAGGGGAAGCCGGTGCCGCTCGAGAAGGAAGCCGCGCCGTCCGTGCCGCCCGCGACGTCGTCCGCGCCGGAGCCGAGGAAGAGGAGAAGACGCCGTCAAGTGCCGCGAGGAGGACCGCAAGCCGTTCCGCGACCCCTACACCACGCTCGGCCTCACGCTCTCATCACCTACCCACCGTGAGTCCCCAAAATCCTCTCTCGCCGTGCACCGTCCCCTGCTCGCCATGGGCGCCGTTGTGGAGCTTGATGTTCTCTGCGTGATGTTGAACCTTGTGCCACCCCTGAGCCCCTTGCCTGACCGGCCTTCGAGCCGCACCCACCTTCTTGCAGGAGCCCAAAGCCAAAACCCCAAAACCTCCAAATTCCCTGCTCGCCGCCGTGCGCTCGCCGTGAACGCAGCGCGCCGCGTCGTTCGCCGTTCTAGCCCTCTAGCACCTCCAAATCTTCCCCCAAACCCTTGCTCGTGATCCCTTGGAGTGCGCGCCGCGGGCAGGAGGCCCGGGTCACTCGCGAGGAGCCTCGCCGCCATGTTCCACCTGCCGCCGCTCGGTGTTCGCCGTGGCCGCCTTGCCGCGCCGCCGTGACTCTTTTCCACACCAAGCCGTGCGCTCCTTGTCCTCCAAGCTTCCTTGCTCGCCCCTTGGACCACGTGCGCCACGGACAGGAGGTCCGGACCGCGTGCACGCCGAACCCGAAGCCCTGTGGCTCGCCGCCGTCGAACGCGTGCGCGCGCCGAGCCGCGCTCTGGAGCGCGCCGTGAACGCCGCGACGAGCCGCACACCGGACCACACGCACACGACCCCGCACGAGCCGCACGAGATCCGATCGCCCTTCCCTGTGTCACCGCCAAGTGGGCCCCGGGTGTCAGTGACGCTGACCAACGGGCCCCATCTGTCAGGCGCCGGGCCTTCCCTTCCACCGCAGCCGAGCCGGTCTTGGGCCGTAACTGTGCGGCCCATTAACCTTTCCCCACAGTCTGGACCGAACCATAAGTCTGGAAAACCCCCCCTGAACTCTTGAGACCCGTTAAAGAATCGGCCCGTGAGCAGCCCACCGACCGGCCTTTTTCCCTTTTTCCAACTGACAACCCGGTCCCGCTTGTCATCCACTCTGTTTCACTGACAAGCCGGCCCCACCTGTCATACACAGTAACCCGCTGACATGTGGACCCCACCCGTTGACTGCTGACCGTTGACCGTTGACTGGTCAACGCTGACGTCATCATGACGTCAGCAGTGGCCGACCCCACTGATGACGTCATGCTGACGTCAGCATGCCACGTGTTGCGCCCTGGTGCTGCCACGTGTCACTGCTTTTCTTTTTCTTTTTCGGAAATTCAGAAAATAGGATTTAGCTAAGAAAATTCATAGTAAATTCATCCTAGCTCAGAAAATTATGAAACTAGTCTCTAAAAATTCCTAAAATCATGCTCTACGCGTTAGAACAGGAGTTGAGTGCTTTTGGTCTCTTTTTGCTTCTTCTTTGGAGTTTATTTGAATATAGGACCGATGTATTTCTTTTCTCGTGAATAGGACCAGCTGAGGAAGCGCAAGGAGGAGACGGTTTCTACCACTACCCAGAAGAACCAGTTGCTGAGGACTTCTACCAAGAGCAAGGTTCACGCCCATCCGCTTTTGAATCCTATTTAGGCATTGCAACTAGTATGCTAGCGCTTTACTTTATCGCATGATGATGATTCTGTCCTATTGCATAGCCTTGTTTAATTACCGTATTCCTTGATAAACCTGCTTTACTTTGATGCGATGCTTGCATGTGTTATGGGATGGTTGTGATAGGATTCTTGGCGTGTGTGGGGCAAAAACCCGGGAAAGGAGTAAGGGGTTTTGGGAACTTTGCGGGGGTGAGCAGATTAACTCGATCTTGTATCGAGGGCTGGGGTGTGTACTTGGGCACATCCTACGGTGTACCTGTGGCGGGTACATGTTCTTTGTGTTACTTGAGGAGTTTGGCGGCAATACCTGTAATGGGTGCGCGATGCGGACCACTGGAGGTGGATACGCAATTTGACGGTGACGCTCACCCCGGCACCAAAAACCGAGTTGGATTGGCAACTGGAGGAAGGAAACCCATGCCTACCACTTACATCTATGGGGGGTGTTCCAGCCAGCCTAGTTAAGTGCGGTACCCGGACTGTAGGAGTTAGCGGAAGTGTGTGGGGGAAAAGGCGGAGACCTTTGTCCCCCGAAAGAGGCTCATACCCCGGGATCTGGCCACCGCGGGGGAGGCCATCACAGTTCTCGGGCACCGAGTTGCGTCCTCAGTGTATCCTAGGCCGGGAAAAGCAGGAGGGTACCGTTCACTAGCTAGGGTCTGTGCTGTGGGTTGTGTCTCAAGTTGGCGACGGCCAGCTTTGCAGCCCGAGTGGGTCCAGGGGCATAAACTCTGCAGAGTATAATCTTTACGTAAAGCCGAGTCCACGGTTAAGGACAGCCTTCCCACCTTCCTTTCCGCCATTGTTTTAGGGATTTCTACCTCCCCTCTAGAGTAGGGCCTGCCTCGGGCAGTTGAGATGCGAAGGGTGGGAGCTTTCGCATCGCCTAGAAAGTGAAGAGTGGAAGATTCTTGGTGACGGGTACCTGGTGTGCCAGGAGTGCTCGTAGGTGATGTGAGAATGGTATTGGGATGAAGTGCTGCTTGCATAGGATTAACCTTAAGCCTATCCTTGATATTTCTTATACTAGATTTAGGCCACTTAAAGCTGCATTACGGATGGTGACGTGAAACTGTTCCATTCCTTGGGAACAGCTTATGATGATGCAGGATATGAGAGCGAGTACGACAACCACGCTGATGGTTGGTACGATTGAGGTTGCGGCTATGCTCAAGCTGAAGAGCCTGTGGGGATGATCGCCAAGGCAGAAGAATAGCTACCGCTTCGCTAGTATTTCATTTTGTCGCATTTAGCCCAAGAGGCTTGTAATAAACGTACTTCCAGAGTTATCCACTATTGTAAGACTTTTATGTAATGTTTTATACTTTAATTCGAAGTATGGATGTGATATTCGGCTGGAATGAGTTCTGTACGTGTTAGCTGTTGATTCTGGGACTAACACTATGGTACAGGGATTCGGATTCTTAGAAATAAGAATCCGGGTCGTTTCATCCATCATATAGACAGCTCCTAAAACCAGATAAGTTCCAAAACTATGTGCCATGAGCCACATATCAGCACCAGCATGAAACAAATTAAATTCTCAGTTTGTCACAAATTAACAAACAAACGCTATTTTTAACTTGTCCTAATAAAACAAACAGTATATATCATCTCTCAATGTTCCAAGAACTAACTCAATCAACTAAGCAACCAACAAAACTGCCACAAAATAACTACAACGATCACTCAGCAAGTACTACTAACCAATTAGTAGCGCACTAGCAAATCATCACCTAAATTCCTAACAGCTTTGTTCCAATATATGGTAGCAGCACCAGAGCACTACTTGTAAGATGAGTTGGCATAATTTTCCCCGTAGTTCCCTAGCTTATTCTGCTGCGGCATGCCCACTGAATTTTGCTGCAGCATTCTTGTCGGTGACGAACTCGGTAAGCCAGAAGCGAAATTTGGGGATATGACCCCTCCTAGAGCTTTCGCCACCATTGCCTGGTGATGCAAGTTGTAGCTTCCCACTGCTTGATGATTCTCTGCAAGAAGCATGTTCCACGAGGAGCTGTAGCTGTCGTTACTGCTGCTTCTCGGAGCTGCTGAATAATTTGCCACGGCCACCTCCTGCTGCAGATTGTTGATGATGCTTCTTGTGTCGTTGAAGCCGTAGTTAGGAAGGTCGACGAGGCTACTCGGAGCTCCCGCGGCGGTGGAAGAAATTGAGTAGTCAGCGTTGTGCGGCGCCGCGGCGTTGATGGTCGTCGTGCTGGTGGGCAACATGGCGGCGGAGTTGAAGAACGACATGGGATCGGTCAGGGAGTCCAGAAACTCATCTACTTCGCCGCCGGCGTCGTCTGAAACGACGGAGCTGACGTTGGGCGTTCCGGCAGAGTACTCCTCGCCGACAGGCTTCTTGGCTTCCCCATTCTTGTGGTGCACCTTGCACACAACCCATTCGTCCTGAACATAATAAAAAAACACACGTTGAGCTGATACTACAAAATTCCAAAAATACTTTCTGAACATGTAGAAGCAAGAACTGTTGTTCAAGTAGTACAGCGTATATATACCTTGGGATCGAAGCGTAGTTTGGCGTTGCTGTGCCTGGACTTGCCCTCGAGGCGGTACTCGTGCATCACCCAGTTAGTCTTGGATCCCCTTGGAGCCCTGCCCATGTAGAACACCAGCGTCTTCTTCATCCCTACAAGCTCACGGCCTGCGCCTCCAGTACCAGGAGCTGACTTGAAGATCTCCCTGTCCTTCCCGGTGGCCTTCCAGTATCCCTCCTTGGTGGCGCGGTTGGTGCGCATGCCCGTTGGGTATTTCATGTCCTTGTGGCAGAAGAAGTACCACTCCTTCTCCCCCATCTTCGCCTTACCTGTTGTTTGTATTGATCAACAGGGGAAAACATCAGTTAATTAATTAGCCCAAATTAATCTGAAAATAACTACTAATAGTACATGTTTATGATGCAACAGCTGAAGAACTAAACATAAAGTACATGACTTACTTGGGAGATCCCATGGCTCGCACTTGTTGAGGTCCACCTCCCCCATGGCTCGCGGCTCGAAGCTAGGGTTCAGGAACTTCTGCAGGAGATAGCTCGTGACGACCTCCTCGTCTGTGGGATGGAACCTGAAACCGGGAGGCAGGAACAAGTCGCCTCCATGCTCTGATTTCACAATACTACGTTCCACCATGATCAATCTCTGCTAGGAACAGGAAGAGAAACCAGGATCTCAGAGAGGGGGAAAAACAGAGAGAAGCGCCTGCTATATGGTTGCTAGAGGAAGCTTGTGAACACAAGAAAGGTGGGGGATCAATAGAAAGGGGGAGAAAGAGAGGAGGAAGCCGAGTTTTATAGTGGCGTGACAAGTGAGACGACCTCATCTTCCTCTAGAAGAGAGGCCAGCCATCCTATGGCTTGCCTAGGAAGGAAGTCTTCAGTCCACTCGCTTTTAATTAGGACAACATAAGAAATACTAACAATTAGCTACTAGGCCTAATTAATAATTACCTTTCCTATGTGGCCATCTAATCAGAATTAAGAGGTGTCATCAGACTCATACTAATATGGTAATTTATTTTGGCTCTTTCATTGTTTCGTGTTTTTTTTTTCATTATTTACAATTGTGTGAGCGACAGCTATTTACAGCCAAGGGACTACTAACTGTCGGGAGGCTTGTGAGATACGGCACCTAACTTTTCTTAAGTTTTTTTAATGATAAACTTAATGTTAAATAAAAATTAGACAGTTTAAATTTTTTGCCCTCGTCACGGGTTGAGTGGCATGAAATTTGCCATCATGTGAGACGGGTGAATATAATCAATACTAAAAAATAAATATCCCCTAGAAATACACACATAAAAACAATGGACTAATTTCTAAATGACAAATATATTAAGTTCCACACCTTGCGATTGACGAAGTGCTCTGAACTCCTACGCCATCGTCTTTGGCGATGTCTAGACAACCTCCGATCCACAAACTCCAATGAGGTCTATGATTTTTCGATTGGATTCTGAAATTGGGAATTTTTGTGCGGCTTCTAGATCCTATACCTTATAGGACACTATGGAAGGTCACTAGCTACCTTAGGCTGACCGCAGCGGTGTCCTCGACGCCGTCCTTCAGGACGGACGTACCGGAAATTCGTCCGCAGCGGTGTCCTGTAAAAGTCCGGTAAACAAAAGGATCGATCGAGGATACGGCACAGGCAGCGTCTCCGCGGAAGCGCGATCGGCAGCCTGCGCGCGGAGAGAGAGGAGAGAGAGTGGCGGGCCCCACGTCCTCAACTAACTAAAAAATGTTATAACTCACAAACCAAAAAACCAAATTAAATTCCGATTGCACCATTAAATTCGTTGCAATAAATTCTTCAAAACAAGATCTCAGATGGATATATTTTGATAAAATTTATAAAGAAAAGAAAAAAAAAGGTGAGAAAAGAGATGATATAGTAGTTGGGATAGATGGATAAAATATAGTAGAGTTGGGATAAAGTATGTGATTTGGAGTATGACGGGTGCGGGAGAAGTTGGTTTAGAGTACGGAATCTCGATGACCAGGACAGGATATTCCTTTTAGAGGATGCATTTAGGGGACGACGAGTGCGGACAGCCTTAGGCTGTCCGCAGCGGTGGAACGGAAGCCATACTGCAGTATCAAAAAACGCCGCAGCGGTGGTCCGGAAGCCATACGCGACGTCCCGTACCGCGCGCGCGAGCGGTACTGCTAGCGCGGTACGGCGCGCTGACAGCAGCCGCGGCGGGAGAGGGAGAGGAGAGAGTGACGCGGGCCCCACGTTTTTTTGAGATAAAAAATGTTATAACTCACAAACCAAAAAACCAAATTAAATTCCGATTGCACCATTAAATTCGTTGCAATAAATTCTTCAAAACAAGATCTCAGATGGATATATTTTGATAAAATTTATAAAGAAAAGAAAAAAAGGTGAGAAGAGAGATGATATAGTAGTTGGGATAGATGGATAAAATATAGTAGAGTTGGGATAGAGTATGTGATTTGGAGTATGACGGGTGCGGGAGAAGTTGGTTTAGAGTACGGAATCTCGATGACCAGGACAGGATATTCCTTTTAGAGGATGCATTTAGAGGACGACGAGTGCGGACAGCCTTAGCGCGGTAGAAGCGGGCAAGGAACAACAAGGCAGCGGAGCCAATGCTTGTTGTGGTGGTGCTGGGCGACCGGATGGGAAAGTATGGCTATAGAAGCGGTGTAGTTACAGTGCTTAGAGTTCAGTACTGCAAGGGGGATGCACATATAGGCTCTGACAAGGTGGTCGCCCATAGGTAGCGGGGTGGTGGTATGGCTCAGGATGGCAGCGGCTAGTAGAAATGGTAGGCTTAGGGTTTGGGCAGCCTTTTATATAAATTCAAGAATGATCTCGACCGTCGATTGAAGATCTAACACGTAATAAAATCCAACCAATTTTAGACCACTAAGTTTGTTTTTCTCTCCCTCGTTATTTTTATGTCCAAAATAGAAATTTTAGTTCTGTACTAATGAAATTGTCCATGTCACATATAGCCACACAAATTTTTTAAAATTAGACCATTCCGCAAATACTTTTGTCAAGTTGCCGGTATGAGATGTTCATTTTAATTGATTAGAGGTTCGTGCAACTTGGGTTCGGTTTCTCGGTAATTGCCATCACTTTGACAAATTGAGCGCGTCGCCATCAGGTCCATATTGATATAATGATATATGCACGGGCGGATCCAGTCTTTGCTAAGAGGTGTTAGATATTTATATATGCCAGGTCAATTTTCTCTTCCTTTTTTTTTTGGTGTACAGCCTATAGGAGTATGTTGATGGACATAGTCACATACACATCAATGCATTTGTTGTTTATTTTTTTTCGTTTTAGGGCCTGTTTAGATCGTTGAGAAACTTTGCGAAATTTACCGTAGCAATTTTAAACTAAAGATTAGGAGTACTAAATATGATCTAATTATAAAACTAATTACACGGATGGACGAGAAATCATGAGACAAATCTATTAAGCCTAATTAATTTGTCATTAGAGATTGTTTACTGTAGCATGATATTGTCTAATTATTGTCTAATTAGGCTTAATAGATTCGTCTCACAATTTCACCCGAGGGTTATGAAATGGGTTTTGTTAGTTGTCCACGTTTAATACTTCTAATTAGTATCCGAACATTCGAATTGACTGTAGGATGAAAAAAGTTGCCGAAGTAAACAGAGAGGGCCTTAGATCAATGGTGTACATACTGTAATTAAGGGTCTGTTTAGTTGGGAAAGTTTGATGAAGTTTGGAAAGAAAGTTGCCATTGGAAAGCGTGTTCTGTGAGGGGGGCACGGTTGTCAATGGAAAGAAAGTTATCAATTACCGACAAAAGTTGCCAATCTAAATAGGGCTAATTTGTAGCTAGCTGAGCAAATGAACGTAGCTGGATAGTTGGCAGGTTGGCAGCTGGTGCATGCTGACAAACATATGACAACTGACATGCAGACGCCGCCGTTGAGGCCGTGTTTAGTTCGGACCGCATTCTGCAGAATGCGTCCGTTCTGCAGAATAGGGTCGTCTCGGTCCGCGTGTACAGAGAGGAAAAAGTGCATTGAAAAGTGCGCAGAATGCAAAATGGTTGGTAGAATGTAAAATGAGGGTATCTAAACACCCCCTGAATGGTCAGAGATCGTCCCTCAATAGTGAATGACGGCTGTTCACACCACCATGGAGTTGGAGGCATGGAGCAACCGAAAATGGCCAGCTGCAGGGCACGTGCATGCATGCTGCCTCTATAGCAGAGTGCACGCGCCGTCCAGCTGATACGATGATCTGGCACACAGCCGCGGCCAGCCGGCCGGTGGTGATTTGGCGGCCAACCGGCGTTCAAAGCCGACCTTGACCCATCCAGCTAGGCTTACGATTATACCTATATATAGGCAAATTGATGATAAGTTTAGCCATACGGTTTGTCCAAAAGTTGGCACAGTTTTTGCTGACTTCAAGTGAAAAAAAAGGCAGCGCGGGAGAAGGGGAAGATCTTTTTTTTTGGTAAAAAAGTTCTAGTAAAAAATTATATAAACAGGTTAGGATTATTCGACTATGACCCAACAGTAATATATGGCTATGTGTGCGTTAGTTAAAAAAAAAAGATTCTACATGTGTGCATCTTTATGTGAAAATGTCTAGCCTTGTGTACCCCAGGAACTATCGGTAGAACAAGAATAATTCTAATATATGCCGGCTCCTAATTAACAAAAGCCCAGGAGCCGGCGGATCACGCTTAAAAGATGGCCCGAAGAGAATCATGGACTCGGTTATTTCTAAGTAGAAGCAGCTTTTCGGTCCAAAAAGGCCATTTGTATTCTGGTGGTCTTTATGGCCCATATGAGTTTTGGCCCGGGTTACTCTCCAGAGCCCCATTTTAGCATGTGATTGGTCTCATCCACAAGGCAAAGCTGCAAGGATACCGCTTCTCAAAAAAAGAAAAAAAAAAGAGCTGCAAGGATACCGGTGCAGTCGTTAGGAACCCAATCGTCATGATTACTCCAAGCTGAATCAGGATCAGGACAGTTACGTCAGTTCATCTCACTCTAAGCAACTACTAGCTACTAGTATAGTGCCCGTGCTAACGCTACGGGTGAAAATCCTAACATAAATACATAGAAAATCCCTGCAATCTACTCCCACGAGGCGAAGACCGTTTTAATTTAGTCTCCAATCTCTGAACTGTAGTTACAGGCCATTCAAAATTTATACAAAAATTTGAATCGTATGATTGTTGCATTCCAATGAATGGACCACACGAGATACATAACTTATGTGCACGATCCAGGCTTTGTCCATGCCCTCGATCCACCATTGTTCCAAAGAAACAAAATGAAGAACAACCTTGGGCTACTGGCAACTCATTGAAGGCCATAAGAACTCTAGATGAAAGGGTCCTCAAATGATCTGTTCATTCAAGATCAGTAACAACTCACAAATCTTGAGCGAGCCTCCTCTTGGCCTGAGGTGCTGGAACATGAAAGACATACGAGAGAGAACTCTATAAAATGAATGCATTGACCACTCTATCAAAAATGTTGTGGTTAACATTCTCACCTTAAAAGACATGAACCTTATAAAAAAATTGCATATGAATTAGTTTGCATATTTGCTTCTCCCAAGCTCCTTAAGAATTTTCCCTGGACACAGCACTGTCCTGAAACACAAGCCAAGCATAACTGAGCTTCCAAGGTCTTTGTGTAGTACAACCAATGTCATTACATCCAAAATTTCAAAGAAGTTTTCATGTGACACAATAAGTGGTTAATATTATTTTTTTAGAAAATGATCTATATTTTAAATTAAAGCTACTTAAATCAAGGCCGCAAACAATTCTGTCCCCCTTACATATATTTGGAACCAAAACCAGCTATGGCATCACATTCAAAACAGTAAAAAAGGTTCATGCAACTAAATAGGCGGTCATTTCGCACCTTCTGCTGTGATTCCCAGATTTGTTGTGAACTGTAGGTAACACAGAAATTTGATCACATATCATAAGTTCATCACTGTCATTCAATTTAAGAACTGAAGATTTTTTTACTGTCTGTACTCGAGTACTTTTAAGTCCTCTTCCTTAAGTCCAAAATAATAGAGAGATGCTATGCCACACAAATGAAAACCTAAGAATTGTAAACTGAATTTTAGATGCTGTCAAAGATAGACGCTCACCAGGTTCAGTAGAAGGCCGGGGCTTGTTCTGTGAATAAGCAATTAAAAACAAAGATGTATTAGTAAGGGCAAAAAGATATATGATACAGAAACGAATTTAAACTTGAATATTCACAAGCAAGAAGAGATATGAAATGGATTGAGATATAGATTATAATTACAATTCTATAAGCAGGGTTCTTGGTTTGAGAGAAATAATATATATAGCTTAGAGCATTTCACAGCAAAAGTATGCTAAAAGAGAATTACATAATGATGCGAGCAGAGAGAGGTATCTCATTCAAAGATCTCCTCCAGCCGCAAAGAAGGCCTTCTTCCATCCAGGCACTGCCGCTGTTGTGGCCTCCAGAGCAGGTAGTAACTCACTAACAATCACCATCTGTGGTTCATTGCAAGCTCCAATGTGCATAAACTGTTGTGAGAAGGTATCAAAAAGAAATTGATGATTTATCTAGCCATGCAATGCAAACATGACCTTCACACAGGGAAGTACCTTGACAAGATTCTCATGTTTCACTTTGCACATCATATTTACTTCTCGAATGAATCGGGCTTCAAGCGTTGCTTTTTCTTCAGGAGTACCTCCACGGTTCAGAACCTTAATCGCTACAATTTGATCATCATACCTATTCGAAGCATACAGGGAAAAGTCGCTTACTGATATGGCTTAAATATTCATATAGGCAAATGAACAGAAACTGAATAAACTTATGATATCAACATAAAGAATTAAATGGCATGAGTTTCCTCATATGATGGGAATGCAATTTAATCTGTGACGATTCCAATAGCCACCTGAGATTTGGGATGCAGTTACCTTTTATAAAAGCTTGAAACAAAAAAAAAATGAAATCACTTCAGTGTTTCAGGTAGTCCTTTAGCATGGCAATTGAAAATATCAAGAGAAACAATATTGCATTGGGATCATACAAGCGACTCATGGAAAAACTTACATATAATTAAAAATTACAAATAACATAGACTTTCAATTATTTTTATACAACCTCACCTGTGATAGCCATCAATTCTTCATCAGCCCGTCCCAATTTCTTGGTGGCCAATGGCATTCCCCAATCCCCATAAATGCATGTTCATATCAAAGAGTGGAGGCACCTCTGACAACCAAAGCAAATGAGAAAGAAGAATTGTGAATCTAAAGTTCACAATTCTGATGACTTGAGTTCATCCAGGAATGAGAAAAATATGCAAAGTAGAATGATAAAATTCATTAATCAATTAATGCAAAGAATAGAATACTTTGGGTCAGAACAGCTGCCTCACATTCCAAATCATCCAGGGACAGTACCGACAGATAATTTGTGATTGATATAGGAAAACAAATTTGATTGACATAAATAGTTAGTAAACAACTCATCAACTTCTTTAAGAAATACTCCAAAAAAAGTATCACGCTACCCATCAGAACATAAAAAACCTGTAATCACGCTACTCATCAGAACATAAAGAATTCATGATCAGATACATGAGCTATGGATTCAAATTCAATTGGCTGCCAACTAAATTTCTATAGCATTCGTTATAAATTGATGCCAATGAGTCCATGTTTAACCCCAATGCCGCAACGCCTCAAAAACCATGATCCGGTGATCAATGGAGTAATTATCAATTAGCTAGACCTATCTAGCACCATTGCATCCTATAAAATCTCATCTGACACCTGCAGCTACCAGCTAATATATAGAAATCTTAGAAAATGTAGCGATCAGAACTCATCAATGTCACATTGATTCCAATACTTGCGTGGCAACTCCTTCAACCCAACAAACAAAAAGGGTGGCGTTATAATATTATGGATCTTCTGTAAACAAAAAGGGTGGCTAACGCTACGGCAATGTTTGTTAATGCAAACCAATGAGCAAAAGCTGATATATGCTTAAGAGAGTTATTAACAACTTAAAAGCTGATTTAATGAGTCCATCTAAACATGTCAAAAATTAAGCCCACAAATCTCCAACAAAAGTCATCAATATGCAATCCAATGATGCAAAAACTCTCTTTAGGTATATAGAGTTCCTCACAATCCCCAAATAATACATGACAAGAATACCATAGATGCCATATACATCTTGGAACATCATCTTGATTACTAAATAATCTTAAATTTAGATTGGCGTTTCTAGTGTATGGACACAGAGTGCATGTGTACCTCGAGATGCCAATGATGCATAGCTAGCTCTTGACCAGGGCACTCACCTTGAGGTAGGTGACCCTTTACTTTCCTAACCAGGGCACGATGACACATAAACAAACATAAGCAATACCCATGATAATGTACGGAGCATAACCAAACAAGCCATGAGCATGCATGATTAGCAGCAGAGAGATAACTATGATTGCTCCCATGTCCTGCAGACGACGGATGATTAAGCAGCAGGAAAAATCAAAGCGTGCTTGCACGCGGCGCACTCACCTTGAGGTAGGTGTCGACGGCGCGGTACAGCCCGTCGTCGGCCGCGCGGGCGTGCGCAGGCACCGCGCGCACCAGCTCCTCGAACTCGGCCGGCCGCAGCCCGGCCTCCAGCGCCGCCTCCGCCAGGTACGCGTCCACGAGCCTCGCCACCCTGGCGGCCGCAGCGCCGCCGCCGGCCTTGGCGCCCTCCCGCAGGAAGCCCCGCACGAGGCGGAGCACGAGCGGCACGTCGAGCAGCGTCGACGAGGACGCGCGCGGGGCCAGCGCGCCGCGGGCGAGCCCGCCGAACGCCGGGATCATCACGGCGCCGAGGGAGGCCTGGTCCAGCCGCCGCGCCGCGAGGGCCTCCAGGTCCCCGAGCAGAGCGGCGTCCGCGCCCACCGTGCTCCCCGCGCGGAGCAGCCGGAGCAGGAAGTCGCACGTGATGCCGTCAGCGTCGCCGCCGCCCGCCCGACGACGGACTCGAGGAGGAGGCGTGGCGTGGGGACAGAGCACCTAGGTCGCCGGCGGCGGCGATGCGCGAGCTGCGGATAGGTGGGGCGGCTGGGCGGCGGAGCGTGAGCGGGGCGAGGCCCTGAATCCGGATCTAGATGGGAAGGGAAGAGAGAGAGAGAGGGGGAAGAGAGACAGCCAGAGGGCTAGCTCGAAAAGCGAAGCGTTGGATGTCGGGCCCGGTGCACGCGGCGCGGACGCGCGGGTGGGCTCTGTGTGGAGATGGGAACAGATACATTAAATATGCACCGTCGGATTTGGTTGATGAAAGAGAGAGAATGACTGAGAGACGACATGGTCCGTCGGATTTTGAAGCTGTGGTATTTTTGGGTGCATTTGTGGTGTGAACGAAGTTGAGTTTATCTCTCAGGGGGAGAAATTTGGGGTGCACAGAGCAATGAATGCACTGCTGCTTTATCAAGGGGTAGATTGATGGTTAGTGGTAGTGGCGGCAAGCTCATTCTAGAAAAGGAATCAACCGCCCGTGCATGTCAGTGGATAAGCTAGTCTTTAGCCTTTTGACATGTAAACAGGGGGCAATTCAAACATCCTAGTAAGCTCCAAAAAATAGCAAAGCTTTTTCATGACTCATGAGCATGCTTAGAGCTAGATAATCTATGATATGTTTTAGGGCATGACTTCTGCAACCGGATTTGGACCTTACAACCCTCCTCTCTTATCTACTTTCATCGGCATGCATCATCTCCTGCTAGAGTCTAGACGCTATCCTCTCCAATCACTTATTATAGACTAACCCAGAATCAAGCACCAATCGTACATGGTTAGGCTCTTTAACATGTGACCTCATGATGCAGCTTGTTTAATTTTTTTAGTGATTGCTTCTAAGCATGGGTTTGCATGCAGAGGTAGACCGTCTCCAAAGGTTATAGCTGCATTTTTTTTGCATTATCTTCTTGTCCTTCAGGTAATAACCTACGATTGATATGATGGAGTGAAAGAGAGCTACCTGCAAGCTAAGCATAAAGAAATGGCTGTCTCCAATGAGGAGACGCTCTTAACCAAATGGGGTAGGATTAATCAACTAAGGGCTTATCGAACTGCTGATGGAGCTTGTCATATGTGGACCATCACCAGCCGTGCGTGCCTATATATATACATATAAATAACCATGCAAGTGCGTGCGCCGCCGCCGTCGTTGTCTTTCCGGTGTCCTGCCGCCATTAAAATAGCAGTAGCTCCGGTGATGACGTTTTGCCATTGCATTGGTCCACCAACGTACGCATGCACGCATGGATATGTGTGCGTGGCCAAACTACGGCCGTGTTCAGATGCGTGGAGACAAAAAAAAAAAAAATTGTCCCCAAGAAATCTTGCATGCGTGGAGTTTTAAATGAATTCTATTTACAAAACCTTGTCACAGATGAGTGCAAATTTGCGCGACGAATCTAACGAGCCTAATTAATTCATGATTTGCTACAGTAATGCTACAGTAATTATCCTCTAATCGTGCGGTCAAAGACCTCATTAGATTCGTCTCGTGAATTTGCCAGGGGGTTGTGGAAGTAGTTTTGTAAACTGACTTTATTTAATACCTTCAATTAGTGGTCAAAGTAGGGATCAAAAAATTGATCCCTACATCTGAACATGGCTACTTCTTCAACGTTGAATTTAGGACTCTCAACAACAAGAGATTGAATAATTGATCCATTTAATTGTCCTCAAGTATTTGTCTCACATAGACCTTGGTTACAGAGACAGAAATGAGCAGGAATGCTGTGATGATGTGGAATAAACTGAAGACACATGCACACGAATGGATTGGTGTAGTATGACTAAGATACACGTCAAGATAACCTAGGTAGCATCAACAGCACAAGGACATGGTCTGCGCATGCCTTACTACTCTGATCCATTCGTAGCTACAACGGGATCAGCAAGAAGCAGCAAAGGTATATTCCAACAGGACAGCACATCTATCTAGCCCTCTCCGACTAACTGGATAAGGATACCACCAGCAGCAGCACATGCCAAATACACATAGTACAAGAAACGTGGTCGTCCTTCATTGATCCATACGTGACTTTCACTAGTACACCTCCCTAATTTACAATCTTTTACATGATGGAAGCGAAAACGAAATTCTCTAGAGAAATTTTGAATTGTTCCAGGCCACAAGCAAGAATCCAGTCTGTCTTTTGAACGTTTCAGACTAAATGAAACATTCAAATGGAGCAATCCCCCTCAGCTCTGTTTGTCTGACCCACTGAAGATTCAGTGGTGGTGTATCATCTAGGTGCAATTATTCAATAGTAGCACACACAGACACTACTGCATCTCGAGGAATGGATAGCTCAGCAGGCTGCTGAACTGAAAGCCACTCGTGTCCACAAGCTGCTGCTGGTTGCAGTAGCTGCTCGTGCTGCCAAAATGGCCGTGGCTGCTCCTTGACTCACTTGGCAGCTTCAGTTTTCTGCTGAAATTACTGCTGCCATCATCCAAGGATTCAACACCATCGTCCATGGTCATCACTCGCTTCCTCTTCAGACCGTTGCAATTATTAGCCGCAACAAAATCTGAAGAACGTGCACCAGCTTGTGGTAAATTAAAGTTGCTGTTATAGCTAAGTAGTGATTGTTGGTGTGATTGTGTTGTTGTCTGGTAGATTAGCGGTGGCTCAGCCTCAGCTGGTGGGCCATCGAGGAGCTGCGAGAGCGCTGAATAATCGATGGTGTTCAGGAGATCAGTGATCGAGTACGACTTGCTCATCGTCATGGTCGTCGGATGGAACTGGTGTTCATGATCAAGAGCCTCAGACTTGGGTGAGGCTGCACTTGCGCTGTTCATGTTGTTGTCGTTGAGGGATTCTTCCTCCACAGTTGAGCCCTCCTGCTCCTGATCAGAGGACTGGAAATTGTTGCTCTTCTTGTGGATCCTACAGAGGACCCAGTCGTCCAACTGAAACAAACAAAACAAATTACTAACCGTCATGCATATAACTCAAAATATTATTAGGAAATTATTAATCTCACCCTCATGGATGATCCTCTGCGCTTTGTGCTCTTGTGATTAGGTCCTGTGAGGCGGTACTCGTGCATGATCCAGTCCGTCTTGGTACCCTTGGGAGGCTTACCGCTGTAGAACACAAGGGCCTTCTTCACTCCGATGTTCTCGCTCGTCGGAGTCGACAGGATGGCCTTGTCAGTGCCAGTGGCCTTCCAGTAGCCGGATCCGGCAGCACGGTTGGGGCGGGCGCCATTGGGGTACTTGCGATCCCTGGGGCTGAAGAAGTACCACTCGTTCTCTCCAAAGAAAGCTTTGGCTGAAACCAAAGGAATACATACGGGGAAAAATTCTGTCAGGTTCAGAAAACTGAAGTTGCGAATGAAATCATTTATTTGAACACCTAGATTGATTAGCAAGTGTGCTACTATAAACTATATGATTGGGGTACGTGCTGCTGTCAGATAGCAGCAGCAATTAGTATAATTACCAGGAAGATCCCAGGGGTTGAAGTGGTAGATGTTGACCTCGGCGATGATGGGGACAGGGCATGGGATGGAGGAGGCCTGGTTCATGAGGTAGTGAACGATCAGCTCCTCATCTGTGGGGTGGAACCGGAACCCAGCTGGGAGATTAGGGAGTCTACTACGGGCGCTCGGCATGGCCATAAACAATTAATGGTGACTGCTCTGATCGATCTGCTGATGATTGAAGGCTCTAGCTACAGACCTCTCTACTACACACAGTTTATGTTGACTACTGTGGAGGGGAGAGCCTCTCTAGAGGAATAAGGAGGAGATGAGATAGCTGACAGAGGTAGTGCTTAGAAGGCAAGCATGAGTCTTGAAATTTTTGAGATGGAGGGACTGGGCCTCCGTTTTATAGACGCCATGGCCTTGTCTTCTTGCTCGCCACAGCGTGCATTTGGTGGACTGTGGATTAGGATGACGTACATGGGCACAATCGACAATTAGCATTTCTCTGGAGTCAATAACCCAGCCTTGTACGGGACTTGCACCCTTTTCACACCTAGTTAATCAGTATCAAGTACTGTAATTACTGTAAGCTAATGACTATGCGGCGTCAAACACACAAAACAATTGGCCGGGGGAGTAGTTGTCGAGCTAATGGAGTGCATGCAGATGACTAATTTGTCCTTGCATTGGGCGCGTAGTTATCGGCGTGGCTCCACGTAAGGCACTCGTGTGCAAGGGGGGAAGAACGTGGATAATGAAAGCAAAAGAATGGTGTGACAGGATGAAGACGACGTCTACCACACCACGTGTCGAGCTGCCCTTGCCGCCAATTATATGTGATGGTCTGGCATGCTTTGCGGCGAGCTCTCTCGTGGCTTTTGACTGGTCCTTCGTTGATCCATATAGTGAGAGGGGTCCACCTCGTGGAAACAATGCACTCCTCAATTATAAATTCGTTTTGACGTTTTGCGCTTGTTTATAGTAGTTAATGGTTAATAAAATGAAGAGAGGACCGGCTATGTGCGTAGTTTGAATAATTGTGCCTTGAATGGTTCAAATAGGGAAGAGTTGGCAAATGTGGTTGACTTCAATATCAAGGACTGCATTCAATTTTCACATGTTTGGATAATGCCTTTTTGTTGAGCCAAGAATTCATAATGAAATTATATGACAGTTCCCACGCTGTAGGGAGCCTGCTCTCGCGAAAAAAAAAATATTTCTGTTCTTGAACCCGGTGCCCTTTTATTGGCTAACAATTCCAAAACATATAAGTAGCTCGGCGCTGCTCGTTATATATCTTAGTGAGCTTGCTCCTGGACTTGTTATTGAAATGAGCAAAATGGCTAGCTCGGGCTGGCATATCTCGGTATAGAAACTGAAGCCACTCAAAGACGATGATGCCTCTGATGATCGGCCGCTGCCCGACTCTATCGATGCCATGGTATTTTACACCACCGTCGTGCGCGCGCACTTGATCCTTTTGATTCTTGGTGCGGTCACTCAATCCCGTCGTCCTCCATGGCACATGCGTCTGCAACCAGCTCCCATGGCGGTGTGTGGCCAGTGTGCCTGGTTGCCCCGCGTTGCTTGTACTGGAGGAGAGCCATAGAGGAAGGGTACAGGGGAAGGCTTGGAGGGGGTGGACTGGATCTGCTCTGGGAAGAAGAGCGGAGCAGTGAGAGGCACAGCACCGTGCCGTGGCGGTGCAAGGGTGTTGTGAGATGGGGAGGAGAGGAACGACTCGTAGATTGGAGTTTGTGGTGCAGCTAGGGCTGTACGGCGAGCCAACTCAGCTTGGTCTAGCTCGTCTGCCTAACGAGCTAGCTTAGCTCGATCTGGCTCGTTAACAAAATGAGCAAAAATGCTAGATCAGCTCGGCTTAGCTTGTTAGGCTCGCGGGATGGATGTGAACTTTTTTATTACAAACATGGAATACACAAAAAGGTATAACATGTCGTATGGTTTTAAACATCTATAAACAGACTTAATGGGTATAGTAGTTGAATGGACAAGATTTGAGACTGGAAGAGCAGTGCACCTTTCAGACTGGATCCTGTTGGGCTGCAGCTCCCTGTGTTGGGCCTTCTAGTTCGATTGGCTTGTGAGCAGCTCGCAACCTGGATTGAGCTAGTTTGTGAGCAAAAGTAGTCGTTCGGATTGTTAAAAAGAATCAAGCAAGCCAAGCCGAGTCGAGCCAAACTACAACCGAGCCGAGCCAGCTCACGAGTTTCGAGCTCTCGGTCCAGCCCTAGGTGCAGCCATGTGGACATGACACGAAGTATTAGGGTTCACTTGGCTTTGGGTGAGGGGGATATTGGACCTAAATGTAGCTCATTATGCTCGAGAGCCGGCTCCAACTCGCTCATTATAGTAATGAGTGAAAACTTTTTCTCGGCTCGTTATGAAATTGCACTGAGTTGAACCTGAGCCAGCTATGAACTAACAAATCACGAGCATTTTGTCTAGCCCTAGACATAAGTATTAAGAAGATAGTTTATGAGCACTGCAACTAATTAAAATGGTTTCATTTTGCCCTATTTTTTCTTACACAATACTAATATAAACTCTATATAATTTTTTTTTCTAGTTGTGATATATTTTGGTTATTTTAGATTTATTTCCATAAGGGCAAAGGTGGGTCCCTCACTCACACACCCATGCACATGGGTGCCTGCACCTACATGTTACTTTTGGTTTTTGTGAGATTGTATCATTTTTTTATGGCGTGTTTAATGAGGATTAACGTAAACAGTCCAGTGAAGCCTTCAATTAGCAATAGGAGCAGATTTAGCAATAGAAATAGCAGCAGATAGTGATAATTATAGCAAGATGAATTTTGGTTCACCTCAATGCATCAAAGAATTTGAAACAATGCCTTGCCTTTTGCATTGTTATCGCTGAAGCTCTCAACAACAAGGCCTTGTTTAGTTGGTTGAAGTTGGTTGAATTTTCTGTAGAAAAAGTGTATTGGGAAGCGTGTCGCGGAGAAAGACACGTTTTTCAATGCGTTACTTTTGGTTGAATTGCAAAAAACTCATAGAAACTAAACAAGGCCTAAGCTGTGTACATGTGTTGCTAGTCAACTGTAATGTGGCAGACCTGGTGTTTTGGAAAATAACCTTTTTGTGTCCAGGAACCGCCCACCTGTAACGCGTACACTCCCAATTCGTTCTGAGGTCACGGTCACTGAACAGCATATATAGGAGCCTAGCCTTGGACTCCAGAAGAGAGGGGAGCTAGGTATGGGAAAGGTCAAGGATCTGGACGCACGCGTGCGTACTAGTCTAGTGGCAACAGGCGCCAAGTCGGGCGCTGATGACTGCTCGAATGACGAAATTTGCGAAAGCGATCCTGATGATCTGTGTGGTGCTGAACCGCGCTGATGGATGGAACTGCATGCTTTCCGTCCAGGGAAAAGCTAGAGTCGTCGAATTGAACCTGCTGGCATCAGTGCCCATCTATGGCCTGGCCTTGTTTAGGTCCACGAGACAAGTTTGCGAAATTTACTGTAGCAAAACTAAATCGAAGATTAGGAAGACTAAACATGATCTAATTATAAAACTAACTACACGGATGTACGGAAAATCGCGAGACGAATCTATTAAGTCTAATTAATTCGTCATTAGAGATTGTTTACTGTAGCACAACGTTGTCTAATCATGGTCTAATTAGGCTCATTAGATTCGTCTCGCAAAGTTACCTGGATTGTGAAATGGGTTTTGTCAGTTATCCACATTTAATACTCCTAATTAGTATCCAAACATTTAAATTTACGGTACCAAAACTTATCTCGTGGAACTAAACATTTAAATTTACGGTACCAAAACTTATCTCGGATGAGAATGAATTCAACACGCAATACACGCATGCACACCGTACTGTAGTAGTACAGCTAGCAATGATAGACACATCCTGGCTGCGGTCCACGTATATATATGCACGCCGACGCCTCTACGCGTGCTGTACATCGATCGGTCATCTCACCACATCCAACTTTTTGGCATGAACGAAGAATCTTTCTTTTATTTTTTTTTCAGCTTCTGTCTTCTTCTTTACCTTCCTCACTTAAAGGTTAAAGCTGAAGATTAAAGAACACTAGGATTCGGAGCTCATGCGCTGCAATGCCTTCTCTTTATTTTTATTTTTATTTGGGCACATGCATTGGACAGTGGTATTGATATGTGCCCGCCCCAGTGTCGTCTTATCCACAGTTTCACCGCCACAGCAGATATGATCGAGCAGGCCGGCCGGCTACCTTCCAGCCTGCCACCTAGCTAGCTAGTTCATCACCTGCAATACGAGTCAAATGTTCTTGTTGGAATATTCGTTCGTTTCCATAGCATGCATGCATGCTCCCAACGGCCAGCTGTGCTTGCACTTGTGAACACGGTAGTAGAGTAGAGCATCAATTAAAATCGATCTCTGCTATCCTCTCTAGCTTTGGCCGTCTCACCAAACTAATTTGGACCTTCCAATAATCCTATGCATGGAATAATAGCGACGCATGCATATACTGTATTTTGCAAAAGTCAAACTAACCATGATCGTAGAATTATATTATAGTGACCTGCGGCTTGTGTATATTAAAGAGGGCGCCATGCATACCCACCCATACATGAAGGCCGCGCCGCAATTCATCCATTTCGGCGGCCCAATATGCCATCATTTTTTTTTTATTTCTCGATCAGCCCAAGCCAGGAGATGCCCAGCCTTCACTCTCTCTGCAGCCTCTCTTCCTTGAGTTCCTTCTTCAGTTCAGACTTTCAGGGCATGTTTAATTCAGCAAGATAAGTTTAGAAAATTTACTGTAGCAAAACTAAATCGAAGATTAGGAGAGCTAAACATGATCTAATTATAAAACTAAATACACGGATGGACGGGAAATCGCGAGACGAATCTATTAGGCCTAATTAATCCGTTATTAATTCACGTTTAATACCCTTAATTAGTGTCTTAATATTTGATGTGACGGAATAAATAGGGAAAACTTATGGAACTAAACAGGGCCTCAGTGTCACGGCCAGCTAGCTAATTGCAGTAGTACGAGTACTATTCTACTCGAGGGCGTATAATCGAGCCTATCCACACGTGTGCGTACGTTGCATTGAACAGCTCGCCGCAACACTGGAGTATGCAAGTTTGCAGCCTACGGCTACGACCCCAATAGTAGTTGCGCAATTAATGGCTGATTCATTGTAGCTTTCCCAGCTGCCTTTACCTTTTAGCCGTCCTGCAGATTCATCGACTTTATATATAAGGTTTTATTAGCTGATGCCTGACAATAGTCCCGCAACATATACTAAACTCTTTCTAAATTCTTTTATATATTTAAATTAAAATACTATCTAGCACAGATTTCAGTTTGGGCCCAAAGTCGATCCTTCTGTCAACTCTTGAATACTTCAGTTTACCCCCTTCTACTCTTCCTTGGTTCGAATTCTCCTCCTCTTCTTCTTGGCCCAACCGAACAATTTAAGCCCATCTAACACACCAGGCCCAGTTCAAAGTCAACCTGGTCTCCTCTCCTACTCTCTGGACACTTGCACCCCCCACGTCCGATCCAGCACCTGCCCTGGTTGCTCTGTCCCCAGCTCAGCGCCAAGGTAACCCACTCATGCTTCGACTCTCTTTGATTGATACTACTACACCTACGTAAGAGCAACTCCAGTGGAGCATCCTAAATGGACTCCTACTCTAAATTTTAGGTTCTTTCTCTAAAAAATCAACTCCAGCAGGGCCCCTAAATGAAAATGTATTTTTCATGCCCACCCAAATTTCAGCTCCAAGCCCCCATTCCTAGGGGCCTCCAATCCCCCCTCAAAACATGAGTTCCACTATTTTTAGAAGAAAATAGGGGTTTGGGCTGATTTTCCACTGGAGTTGAGAGGTAATTTTGGGCCCCTATTTTTTGCAATCCGGCTTGCAAATAGATTTTGAGGGCTTCAATTTGCATGCCTCCACTGGAGTTGCTCTAACTGTGTATAATTTTTTTTAGTGCTGTGCAATTGCAATCTAATTTGAGAAACTTCGGCAATCCCACATTTATTTCTTATTAACTGTCTCCTATGGCAACACAGATAGTGATCGTCTTATATACAGTTATAAGTATATGGCATGGCATATGTGGTAACAATGTACCAGTATCCCTAGAAACAGTAAATCAAGCATCCTAAAGTGATTTTTTAGACACAGCCTCAATAGCAGTGCCCAGGGGCCACGCGGCTTCGACATAGTACTCTCCATGCTTCACCTTGTCCACCACGGTGATCTCCTTTGTTGGTTCCACGCCTGCAATGCACAAAACCTTATCAATTGGAAGACGTGTCGTGACTTATTAGTTTATCGTAAATGCAAGTAATAATAGAAAAAAAATATTAACACGCACTAGTAAAGTTTTGCAATGTGTGTAGAGTATTTTTCTTTTTGAAGAAACCAATGTGTGTAGAGCATTAACAGTTAGAATTATATCGATCATGTATACTAACCGAAGCCATCCACGAGCAAAGTGTGCTGATAGGCGAGATCCATGCATAGGTATGGCACATCGACATCACTGACACTTGAGTATGCAGTTTTGGCTTCCTCAACACTAAGTTGGCAAGCCTTCTCCGCAGAAGCTCTGAATGCGGCAGGGGTAGCCGTTGCACTTGGTGCATTGCTATCTATGATGCCAACCTTAATTTCAAAGAGAGCAAAGCAAATATGTTTCAAAATATTAATTTGTATATACATCCAAATTGAACTTATGCAGGTTAACTTAAGAAAGTAGTTGTTACTACCTCTGCGGCCAAGTAGTAGAAGCTGGATGTCACGTACAGCTTGTCTTGGCCTGCTCCGCCACCACCGTTCCATACGCCATTGAAAGTGCAGTTCTTTGTTTCACAAGGCGCATTTAGGTTCAGTGCTTTGCCTATCTCTTCTTTGCACTTGTCATAGGCTGCTCCTTCTGGTGCAGCAGTTGCATCATACTGCTCCCCATTGTAGGTGTATTCACCTATACAAAAACTGAAAGAGGTCAAACTTAATTATATATGTTTATTCTAAAGAAAACTAGGGATGTATTATAGCATGTATGTGTGTGTTGTCAACGTGTATACCATTAAATCCACGCAGCATGCAATTGCTGAATTGTCCATTCTTTGCCTTTAAGATCTCTACTCGTGATGCAAGTGCGCCATAGTGCAAGTAACTGCAAGGACATCGAAGGTCATGACATGTATCTTTTTCAACAGAATGGCTTATCAGTATATAGTATATAAACACTTCTTTCGAGAGTTAATATTGTCGATTTAAACCTGTGAGTATAGATGTTGTAACCTTTTCCTTTAAGACATTCTCTTGTAACATAGGGATCTTTTCCTTGGGGCACAACTGGAGCATGTGCAGCAGTATTTGCAGAAATGGCATAAGCAATTTGTACTGATCCACCACCCATGTCAACCACTCCTACTGTCTGTGAGTAGTCCCCTCCCAATTTATCCAACAGATAATTCAGAGCAACCTACACCCATGTCAAGCACTTAGGCCCTGTTTGGATCCAGCAGTTATAAAAATTAGTAGTACTGTTCACAACTTTGACCACTAATTAGGGGTATTAAATAAAGGCAGTTTACAAAACTACCTGCACAACCCCTATGCTAATTCGCGAGACGAATCTAATGAGGCCTTTGGCCGCACGTTTAGAGGATGGTTACTGTAGCATTACTGTAGCAAATCATGGATTACTGTAGCTTATTAGATTTGTCTCGAAAAGTTACACTCATCCGTGGCTGGGTTTTGCAAATAGACTTCATTTAATACTCCATGCAAGAAAGATTCCTTTTAGCGATAATTTTTATCGCGGGAACCAAACAGGGCCTTAAAATAGAGAAAATTAGCATGTGCACATGATGTTTATATTTGTGCTTAACTCATACCCATAGGTACGACCCTTCTTGAGATCCCTCAATAACATTGATCCACTTGGGATTGTACTGAAATTTGCTCTTAGTGTGGACAAGATTCCTGACCTATATTAAAATCAGTTAGGAAATTATACAGATAATTTTTATGGCAACAGAGAACCTGGGGTAAGTAAGATAAACTAAATTACCGCTTCAAGAATCTGCTCCGATTGCTCATCTCCAATAAGTCTTAACCCAGCAGTTGCCTGCAATTTTTGGTAGGCCAACAATAAAACATTGGAGTAAATGAAGTACAGTTGATGGATCTGGACCAAATGAAGTAACTCATGAAATTTTCAAATGCAACCCAGTTGATCCAAACAGGGGTTTACTTTCCATTCAAAAAACAAACAGGGGTTTACTGTCAACACAAAAAAAACTTTGGACATTGCCAACTGTACCCACTATTTGCTCTAGTTTGACGCTAAATTAAAAATGCAAGATTTTCATACCAAATCTTGAAGTGCTAAAGCAATTGAATATGGCTTCTTTTTATCTCAAATTTGTTTTTAGAGCTTTTCATTTGACAATTCCCAGAACAAGTCGTGTGGGTTTAAAATGCAAACTTAGTTGCAAGTTATCATGGTGAACTCTTTCACGTACTCCAAGTTTAAGGGGCGTTCTTTTCATAAGCTGTTCAGGGACGACACTTTTGGCCTTGTCAAGAAGAGGGAGTATGGAGTTTGCAGCCTCCTGGGGATGTCCAGCATATGAGCTCAGCCCAGGTTTCACCTGCAGCAATAAACAAGGTGTTGGCTCCTTGCCGTATGATCATGATCAGAAATTAATCAAAATTAAACTATAGATGGCTACATCTACATGCATATACCTTGGCGAAGACCTCGATGCCATCATCGCCGATCTCGAGGAGGTCCAATTTCTTGTCGAACCTGAAGACGTGCACCCGGGTTCCGGTGCTGCCGGCGTCGAAGATCACGGCGTACCTCCCCGCCCCTGCCGGAGCTTTCTCCGGCGCCGCATCGTTGATGACGCCGGATTTCCGGCCAAGCACGGAGTCTGCAAGGACCGCTCTGGGATAGGACGAGCCCAGCTGCAGGAGGAGCAGCGCCGCGATGCCGACGGCGTGAGCCATTGCCGCCAGCTGCCTGCTAATGCAGCGGCGATGGCGGAGGACAGGGGAGAGGCAGCGCTCGTGCTCAAGAGAACATGCAGAGAGGATTCCGTTCCTTTTTAAAGAGCGGAAGAGTTTTCTCATGAGTACCTCAGATGGTTTGCATTGCAATTCAAGTCTCTAATACAATAAGAAAATGCTGCGAAGTCTGCTTCACGTATGCTTCATCAAGATTATTATAGGACGTTCAGGTATGGTTTGCATTGCAATTCAAGTCCCTAGCAATAACAAAATGCGGCGAAGTCTGCTGCTTCACGTCAAGATTATAGAACGCTCAATACAAATTATGCAAATTAAGTGTGCAATTTCAGAAGAATTTGGGGGTTAATCCTAATGTTGAGTTCCTCTAAAAAAGATGGTCCTAATATTGGACGGCCTACTCTTAGTTTTTTTGGCGTGTTACATGCTGATTACTACGGCCTACTCTTAGCTATACTAATTTTTTTTGGCGTGTTACATGCTTATTCCATCCTCCTTGGGCCTCCCTATCAATGGTAGTTTCTTCACGTTTAAATTAAACATATCCCCTTACTATTTAAGGTTACCTCGCAGATTTTTGTGTACTTTCAATGGTGTATTAGATCCCTCTTTTACCCTAATTATGGAGTCATGTCTCAAAACAGCAGTGAATGGTCGCCATGATAAAAAATGATGGGTGCTTGTTTGCAAGGGTGGTTCTACATGTGCGCTAAACGGCTGAATTAAAGCGTTGCTTAGTTGGTTAGGTTTCTTGTGGTTGAACCTACCCATCCGGATTCGAGTCTCCAACTCGGCACGCGTGTTACATTTTTCTGGATTTATTCCAGGATTCAACCTGTGTTATGCTTTCAGTGGTAGGCGACGTACCTCTCGATAGCGAGGTGCCTGTGGTGACTTCGTCAATCTCAAGATTGGAACAGGCCTAGTCTCTTAGAGGTGCTCATAGGGTAGGGTTTGCGTGCGTGTATTCATAGGGGTGAGTGTGCATGCGTGTAAGTGTCTGCATCTGTATTGATCTTTCGAAAAAAACGACTGAATTAAATAAGATTTGTTTTGCAAGGACAATAATAAGAGATACAGTGCAGATCATTTTAAGCCCCTTCCGCAACTAGAACCCAGCTCCAAGCATATAAACGGCATGTATATATAGCGTGTATTATGCTAATAGCTGCAATCCATGACAAGATTCTAAGCAAACGATGAGAGAAACTTTCTTATATCTTTTCTATAACAAGGCCTTTTCTTTTCATATTTTTACTCGAGAAGGCATAGCTTTCTAAGAAAAAAACTCAAATGCATAGCTGATATCTTAATTCACCATGTGGTTTTGGAAACGGGAACATTGGGCTACAATTTGATACTGGGCTCAAAAAGAAAACATGACATTGGGCTGTCAGGTAATTCGGTAAGAAAGAGAAGATTTGGCTCAGCTGCTGAATCTTTGCAATATAGGCCCCTATTATTATTGGATGATTTACAAAAGAAAAGGCACGTGGCTCAACATCCGTCTTCACAAACTGCCTCCGATATGGTGTCACCTCGTGTGAGCTGGACTACAATTTTAGAAACATCGACACTACAAAGGGCTTCTCATCAGAGATTATTATTACGTAGGATCAATGCCAACTCCATGAATCAGCAAAGATGCGACCATGTTGGAGACACCACATGCCCGGAAGTGTAGACCCGAGAAGACTAAATCATGCATCCTGGCTCATCTTCTTGGGCGCAACAGCTTCAATAGCCGTACCTAGAGGCCAAGCTGCCTCAATATAGTACTCTCCATACTTCACTCTGTTAACCAGAGTAATCTCCTTACTTGGATCCAAACCTGTATAAAACACATTTGGTTTGTTCATGAACACCTGAATGTGTCCAACAAGGAAATTCTCCAGATACGCATGCAGTTTGTGTACTTACCGAAGCCATCTACGAGCAATGTGTATTGGTAGAGAAGATCCATGCATCCATATGGCACATCAGAGGCATCAGGATACACAGCTTTGGCTTCTTGAGCGCTCAGCAAACAGACCTTTTCTGCAGCTACTTTGAACGCAGCCGGGGTGGACTTTGCACTGGGTGCCTCGCTGTCTATGAAGCCAAACTGTGACATCCATTGTTCAAGCAAATCATTGGGTCAAGCCTCATAGTCCATTTTAACATATATACTTTTCTTAGCCACTTTTGTAATGATTTTTCTTAGTCTTATGTGTAGAGCAATTGCTAATCTGCATTATATATACCTGGCCAGCCTTGTCAGAGAAGAAAGATGCAACATAGAGATCATCCTGGCCAGCTCCACCGCCTCCATTCCACACGCCGTTAAAAGTGCAGTTTTTAGATTCACATGGTGCACTCAAGTTTAGTGCCTTGATTATCTCTTTTCTGCACTTATCATACACTGCGCCTTCAGGTGACGCTGTTGCATCATAATCCTCCCCGTTGTAGGTGTAATTACCTTAATGAATGACAACAATTCCATAATTTAGCATTGATTGGTCTGCTAGATGTTGGAAAAACAATGGATTAATGAACAAGGAGGAAGCTGATTATTTATGCATGTCAGCATACCGCTGAACCCGCGCAATATGCAATGGCTAAATGGTCCGTTCTTTGCCTTCAGGATCTCTACTCGAGAAGCAAAAGTGCCATAGTACAAGTAACTGCAGAGGTAAACAAGAAAGATTATTTTCAACAGCCTCAAGTCACAGCACATATGACTAGTTCGTTCATGATTTGATAGAGAAAATATACCAAACTTTCATCATGGTTTTAATGATTGCAATAATGTATTTGTAAGTTAAGTTTGAACATAATGTTGCTCCTGCTCAACCTGTGGACATAAAGGTTATAATCTTTCCCCTTGAGGTACTCCTTTGTAATGTATGGATCCTTCCCAACAGGCACTGCTGGGGCATTAGCAGCAGCATTTTGGGAAATGGCATAGGCCATTTGCACTGATCCACCCCCCAAATCAATCACACCAACCGTCTTTGAGTAGTCCCCTCCCAACTTTCCTAATAGATAATTCAGAGCAACCTACAACACATGCCACATGCATCATATAGTTTGAAAATGGAGTAATTAGGAGATACCAAAAGAAGCTAGGGATGCACATACCCAAAGGTAAGATCCTTCTTGAGTTCCCTCGAGAACAGTGATCCATTTGGGATTGTACTGAAATTTACTCCTGGTGTGGACAAGATCTCTTGAGTTCCCTCGAGAACAGTGATCCATTTGGGATTGTACTGAAATTTACTCCTGGTGTGGACAAGATCTCGGACCTGCAATGAGAAACAATACAATTAACCAAGCATAATTTTTAATCTTGATTACACATAAGACATGATTTGGTTAGTAAGATGGTTATCTACCGCTTCAAGAATCTCCTCTGATTTCTTATCTCCGAGCAATCTTAGACCAGCCGTTGCCTGCAATTTTGGTAGGAATAGGAACATCCCAGTTTGACAACAAACCAGACTATTTTTCAAGTAGCAGGACAGGCTTAAGATATCACTGGTAGCTAAGAAGCATGAAAACGAGAACAATTACCCCAAGTTTAAGCGGAGTGTTTTTCTGAAGCTGGCTAGGGACAATCTTCTCAGCCTGCTCCAGGAGGGGGAGTATGGAGTTTGCAGCCTCTTGAGGCTGCCCAGCATATGAGCTCAGCCCGGGCTCTATCTGGACCAGCAAATTTAAAAACATGCATACATATACAGTTTTATCAACATTTCAAATGGTAAGTTCTCTATTATGATACACATAAATAGAGGACAGATATGATGGCAAAGAAAATGATGGGTTAAAATTTACTTTCCTTTCCTGTTTTTTTTTGTTTTTGTTAAAGTGCACACACACTAGCATCCAAAATTTTGAGGACCAGATGATATAATTTGAGAATTTTTATTATAATAAAAAAGCTGGTCGATATGATATAGCACCCAATAGGTCACATGCTTTGTGAGCCCCAGTAGTGTACCAACATGCAGCAGCAGCATCACTGCATCAGGACCACCACGAGTCAGCTAGAAGCTTTCACTGGGCTGTTGGCTCCTTCTCTGCATGCTCATACCGTGCCAATAATTCTGATGCATTGTTCCATTCGTGTGGAAGACAAATTTCAGATGCATCGTTGCATGCTCACACGTTTGAGTCTATTTTCTTTCTGAATATGAAGCTGAAGGAGTGAAGTGGTAAGTTGAGCTGGTAATACCTTAGCGAAGAACTCGATGTCATCGCCGATCTGGACGAGGTCGAGCTTGCTGTCGAACTTGAAGACGTGCACCCGGCTCCCCGTGCTCCCGGCGTCGAAGATCACGGCGTACCTCGCACTCGAAGCAGCTGGTCCCTTCTCCTCCACAGCCGGCTGCGACTGCTCGGCGGTGGCGATGCTGCTGCCCTTTCGCCCTAGAAGGACGCTACTCGCAGAGGAGGCAGAGGCAAGGTGGAGTAGGAGAAGCAGGGCAGCAAGGCCGACGAGGCGAGCCATTGCCGATGCCGGGAGGAGCGGGGCAGGGGCAGGTGCTCACTCGCTTCACTCGGCAGCCGAGGTGCAGCGTGCAGGCCTTTTTAAAGACCAGACTGTGTTACTGTATTGTATACAGGGAGAATTTTAATTTGCAAGCTAGTTTTACTTTTACCTCAAGAGTTGGCAATATTAATTCTCTCCGACTCCGAGAAGACACCAGAATGAAACGGACGCGAATATCATCATTCGATCCGATTGCGTGCGTGCTCAACGTGGCGGGGTACGGGAGCGATGCTGACGGCTAACCGTGATGTGTTTTTGGATTTTCTTTTGTTTTTCCTATAACTTTCCTGATAAAGTAAAATTTTTCTTTTTTTGGAAAAACCTTTTGTTTCCATGAAAACCTATAACTTTAGGAAAAGCTTGTGATCCTTTTTTTTCCCTAGGTCTTTTCCTCTCTCTCTTAATTTTCCAGTTTTTGTTGCTCAACCTTCTTCGTCCTAGAGAGGGCTTTGATTATTGATTGGGAGGATCTTAATTTCTTTGCAAGCTTTTTTTAGTACCTCAAGTGCCATAGAATATGTTTTTGGAGGACTCTAGAGATGGTAGGTTAGCTACACCAAATCATGACAGCGGCGGGAAGCGCTTTGGGACAAAACTTTGATTGGACTTCAACATCATGTCACAAAATTTTGGACTTTAATTTACTTTTCTCGCCGCGCCTCCAACTGAAATAGGTTTGCATCATAATTCATATGCGCCGTGGATGGATCTTGAGGAGAAATTTTTTTATTTTTTAATCCTTTTTAAACTGAAATTTTAAAAAAAACCCCACCCGAACTGTATTTCCAACAAATAACCCTTTTGGTCGCGCCACACGCCGTGGCGCGACTTAAGAGGCAGTCGCGCCAGAGCATGTGGCGCGACTGGCCTGCCACGTCGGCCGGCCCGGCCGCGGGCGGCCAGCGCGGCGGCTGACATGGCAGGGCCAGTCGCGCCACATGCCTTGGTCGCGCCAAAGGTCGTGGCGCGACTCGCCTGTATACAGCCGGCAGCCCGAGCCCTTTCTTCTCCCTCCTCCCTTTCTTTCTCCTCCCACCCGAGCTCAGGCTCTCCCATGGCGCCCCCTCCGAACTCCCCCCTCTAAATCCCTCTGTTTCTTCCACGGATTCGAAGGGGAAACGGTTGGAAAACATTCCGGGAAGGTAACTCGTCTACTTTATTCGTGTAGATTTGTGCCATTTGCTTATTTTTCTTGACATTTGAAACCCTAGGATAACCTAGAGTTTAGGTTGGATTAGGTAATTTAGTACGAAAGGGATAAGATTAGTTGAGCGTTATCGGGTAATTGATTCATGGTAACGCTTTTGTATCATGTAGATTGTGTTTCATGAAACGATTTCGATGAGATTTTAGTGGGTAGATATTGTTGTTAATTTTTTCAAGAAATGAGAATTATGATCTAATGTAGATCATTTGTAGAATGGTCTTTTTACATGGGGTTGTGGTACCTAGTGTATTGACATTTGGTTATAGTTGGTCTTTTAGTAGTTTTTGTATAAGTCCATGAATGGTAATAGAAATATGCCCATTAAATGTGTGTAGATGGATCGCTTAGTTCGTTATTTCTTCGGCGGTTCGGTTAATGAGAATGGAGAGTTTGAGAGGATGAAGCATGAAGTCACAAGATTTGATAGCCCTCCTTCATTTGATGAAGTTTTTGTTCGAGCTAGCTCAATTTTCCAAGTTGATCCAGAACAGAGTGAAATAATCCTACATGGTAGATTTGATGCCGGTGACAAAAGGGCTCATTATGTGCTTATGAGAATTTCATGTGATGAGGATTGGTTTTTTTACAAGGAGTTGGTGAAAGGGTCCCAAGTTAGTTGTGCTGAATTGGTAGTTGAAGTTCGTGAGAGGGTGTGTGTAGAAAGTAATTATAAGGTTGGTGAGAATGAGGACGATGAAGAATATGATGCTGACATGGTAAATGAGCCAGATTCAGATGATGATTGTCTAGTGAACAATCACTTCGATGAGGGGAGTTTTGATGTTGAGGAGGAAGATGATGATGATATCTCCGCGGGATCAGAAGAAGAGGAAGAAGAAGAAGAAGAAATGAGAGAAGCGTTAACACAAGAAAAAGTGTTTGAGCCAACACCAATGAATGAAGCCCCTTTTGATGAGCCAACACCAGTTAATGAAGCACCTTTTGTTGAGCCAACGTATGGTGTACAAACACCAGTTGAACCGAGCTATGTGGTGCATCGACGCTCGTTTGTTCAACCATCTCCTATGGTTGAACCGTCATCTAGTATGGCTACAATTTCCGGTGCAAGATTGGCTCCTTTCACTATGGAGGAGTTGAGACAGCTTAGAGCAGTTCATGTGGGTGTTTCAGAGGTTCCTCTCTTCCATGCACCCCCTAAGAAGGCATATTGTGATTCCGGCTTGCGTCTTAATTCTCTAGAGCCTGACAGTCGTCAAGAGTTGATACAGAGAGGGATGACATTTGACAGCATGGAAGAGTTGAAATTCTTTTTGAGGGACTACTCGGTGCGCCACCATCGACCATACGATGTGGTGCACTCTGACTCTAAGTTGCGGTACACAGTAAAATGCCAACTCCAATGTGGTTGGAAGGTATGGGCCCGTCCAATGACTGATGAAAGGCAGAAGTGGAGGATAACTAAAGTGCACCAGCCTCACACATGTGGTATGTCTCGACCAATCCACGAGCACTCTCAGTGTACGGCACGATATATCGGAGGCCGGATTGCTTCATTGGTGTATGCTGACCCTGACGTTTCGGTGTCAGCGCTCGTTGAAGCAATTGTCGGATTCACTAATTATCGGGTGAAGTATGGCAAGGCATGGAGGGCTAAACAACACGCCATGGCCATGCTGTGGGGTGATTGGATTGACGCCTATAGTAGAGTCCCGCGGATTCTACATGCTATTGCTCATTACAATCCGGGGACGAAGTGGTGCACAAGGACCACGGGTGCAGTGGAGTTGCACAATGGGGTAACGAAGGAAGTAATGCAGCGTGTTTATTGGTGCTTTCCACAATGTGCAGAGGCATTCAAACATTGCAAGCCGGTGATTAGTGTTGATGGCACTTTTTTGACCGGGAAGTATAGGGGGACTTTGTTGATTGCGACGGGAGTGGACGGGGAGGATCGGTTGTTACCGCTCGCCTTTTCTTTGGTGGAGAGCGAGAACAATGAAAGTTGGTCTTGGTTCCTTCATTTGGTGCGTAGGGATGTGGTGGGACCAGACCGAAAGATTTGTATAATTTCTGATAGGCACCAAGGCATTCTAAACGCTGTAGAAGAGCACATTGATGGTTACCAACCGATCGTGCACCGTTGGTGCATGCGCCACTTTGCTGCAAACATATGGCATAGGCACAAAAATAAGAATGTAATAAAACAATTGAAGTTGGTATGTGCATCGAAGGCAGAGAGAACTTTTGGCATACGGCTTGCGAAACTTAAGAAAATGATGAATCAAGAAGCGACAGAGTGGCTTGACAGTCAAATGGAAAACATGCATAAGTGGTGCAATGCCTTTGACGAAGGTGGTTGGAGGTTTGGTGTCTGCAACACTAATATCTCTGAAGTCCTAAACAAGGTACTTAAAGGAATTCGCGGCATGCCTGTGTCGGCAATTGTTGAGTACACCTTCTACAAGGTCAATTCATACTTTGTTAAAAGGTGGCAGAAAGCGAAGAGTCAAATTGATGCGAGGCCAAACCAGAATTTGTGGGGCAAAGGTGCGGCAAAACTGCTAGGCACGGAAGAGGACAAGGCGAATACCATGGCAGCAGAGTTGTTTGACCCTAACTCTTATGTGTACTCCGTTAGGACGGCAAACGCCCTAACGGTGGGTGGTGAGAGTACAGGTGGTCGTATATACAAGGTTGACCTCACACATGTGACTTGTACTTGTTGCGTGCCGCAGTTGTTGCATGTGCCTTGCTCCCATATGATTGCTTCGTGCTGTGTTAGAGGGGTGGATCATCGGGCCGCTTTATATACCTCTCAGTTTTACCTAAAGGCTACCGTGTTAAAGACCTGGACACCCCGGTTTGAGCCTTTACTTGACCCTTCTGCTTGGCCATTGTACAACGGTCCTGAGTATATACCGGATAGTACCACAAAGAAGGACAAGGTTGGGAGAAGGAAGAAAAAGCGTCTCCGTAACGAGATGGATGCATCTAATGGTTATGGAGATGATATGTACGGTTACGGGGACTTCAACCAAGACAAGTCCACAATACTTTGTGGTATATGCCACAAACCAGGACACCGCATGGAACGGCACAAAGAGGGCCCAAAAAATTTGCATCCTACCAAAAGAAATAAACCTCCTAACCAAAGAAGACAACAAACCAGGACTAGTAGTAGTGGAATGGAGCAGTGAATGACTTAGGATTAGAAATAGAAGTATCTTTGCACCAATGTAAGGTTGTGAGATAGTGTTACATTGCTTGTGCGTTTATTTTGAATGGTTTAAGTTTTTTTATATAAAGTCATGGGTTGACACATTGTACAGGAAATCAATGGATGCCCTGTGGCGTGAGAGAAAGTGGAAGGAACGTGGACAGAAGAGTTATCCCGACGTGTCTTGCAAGGATGCGCCTGTTCCTCCCGCTCTCCCGCCACCTCTGTGTGAGTGTGGGAAGCCTGCGAAGGTCACTCAATCGATGCATCTAGATACTGCGGCTCGAGCGTACTACACGTGTCCTGATTACCGTGTAAGATAATGCAATCATAGACTGTCTTACTTGATTGCCCAAACTCTCATATATTATGAAGATTTGCTAATTTGGTTGTGTTGATGCAGGACTGGGAGCAATGCAACTTTTTTCAGTGGATAGATGGCCCTGAGATGGTGGATCAACGCATTCTTCTCTTCAGACCCAATTCCGCGAAGAATTATGAGACTTTCCAACGGTGGCTACCTCCTCCTCCTAACCCAGCACCCATGACAGCTGAGGAGAAGAAAGAAGCCATTGCCAGACGTATGTCAAATCCACCATTATGCAATTGCGGTGATCCAGCTGAGATTAGTCGGCAGATGCCCAACTGTCCTTGGCCTCGCACCTTCGGGTGTCCCAACCGTACAGCCGTAAGTGTAATCTAGTTTCCATCCATCTGCATTGCTTAATTTGTTAATTTGTTGTGGTTGCTAATTTCATGTTTTACACAAAAGCAGAATAGGTATCCGGTTTGTTCATTTTCGGAATATGACTACGGTCCCAAATCTTATTGGCCTGAGCAGGAAGGGATTAGGAGGAAAAAGGGGGAAAAGCGGAACATTGACCCTGCCCCAGATAGGAAGTGTGCTTGTGGTGTAGTAGCTAATCATGGTTTACTGCCCTCAGAGCTTGGAATAGGATACTATTGCGGGCATATGGTTGGCGATGATTTGGTGAGTTCATTAGCGTGACTTGAAATCAATATCCGCTTATATAAGGTTCATATGTTTATGTTGAATGTGAAAATGTATGTTTTGTTGTTTGCAGAGTACTCGAAAGTGTGACTATGAGGCCCATTATTTGGAGCGGCAAGTACAGGATGAGATTGCAAGGAGAAAGAAACCGGGACTCCATCCAGAGGTGCTGAGGACCTTTCTCAAGTTCCATAAGGAAAAGCAAAGAAAGGATGCGCGACAGATGGGTTTGTGGCCTCGACCAAATGGAAAGAAGAAGAACAAGCCTGTGTGGCTGAACAATTCTAGGAGGAGGTCAGATGCTGATATTCTTGAAACTCTGACGCCGCCGACTATAGAGGCAGAGAACATGAAGAGGCAGAGGGCAGAAGAGGCACAGCTGGAGGCTATGAGGGCTCTAGTGTCAGATTTGCCCAACCCAAAGTCAAGGCAAGGCAAAGGAGACTCCAAGGGCAAAGGAGAGGTCGTCATTTGCTCAGATGATGAGGACGAGGAGGATTGGGGCGACGACGAGGTGTTCCCTGGATGTCAGTCGGATTAGGCCTGATGCTGGAAGTGTATGAATTCCCATGTCTTTGTAATGTACTATGTTTATGTCCTTTTTCTTTTTGTTGGACTCTGTATGTGTTGTTTCAAACTTGGCAGACTTTGAACTTTGTCTGTGTCATGTTTAAACCAATCTTGTGTTCTCTTCTATGTTACTTGATTTTCGTGGGTAAAAGTTGCACACATTATTACATGAAGAGATCGGGGAGTTCAAGACACTGGTGTCTTGTAGCCTATGATGTTTTTGCTCATAATTGAGGCTTGGGATGGTGCTCCATGCTCTGTGTATGATTGTAACGGCTTAGTTCTTTGGAAGGAATATGCATTAATTTTGCACTACTCTGAAATGTTATCCATATGCATTAATTTTCCTCTCACTTAACTCTAAAAAGTATATTTTCTCTATGGAACTTAGTTTTCCAGAAGTAAAACCAGATTCTGTTTATGTTACAAGTTTGTCAGTTTTTACTTACTTTGCACATCAGCATGTTAAGTCTGCTGAACTTTGATCCTTTCAGATATTAGGAAAGTCTGCTGAATTTTGATCCTTTCAGATATTAGGATGGACGAAGTCACACAAGCTGTTGAAAATCCAGTCGGTGCGACTGATGCGGTAGTCGCGCCTCGATCCATGGCGCGGCTAATGCTTTAGTCGCGCCTCGATCCATGGCGCGACTTATGCTTTAGTCGCGCCTTCCTCCATGGCGCGACTGATGCGGTAGTCGCGCCAACAAGGTGGCCGACTCAGGACCCAGGTAGGCCATTTAGGACCAAATGAGTCGCGCCATGTACCATGGCGCGACTGATGGTAGTCGCGCCTCGATCCATGGCGCGACTGATGCGGTAGTCGCGCCTCGATACATGGCGCGACTGATGCTGTAGTCGGTCGCCGGGGAAAACTTTGAAAAAGCTCTCTGGACCGACGGACTGTTGCGGTGGTGCATCACTTTTGACCCACCGCAACAATCCATGGTTATTTGTTCACGTTGCCTAGTATGAAGCACAAGATGTTGCGGTCCTAACCACAAGCATGACCGCAATAGTCGGTGGGTAGGAGAAACAGTAGAAGTTGCTCTCTAGATTGACGGACTGTTGCGGTGAGGTACACCACCGCAACAGTTGGTGGCCGCGTCAATGGAATCACAGTTTCGTCGGCACAGTAATCTCGACCACACGGACTGTTGCGGTGGGTGTTTTACGCCACCACCGCAACAGTCGGTCGCTGCCAACCGCGCGGGAATCAACACCCAACCACCGTCCTTGTCACCAACTCTCTCATTCCTCGATTCCTCGGGTTCCCAGCTGCCCCACCTCGTCCTCTTCACCCCCTAGCCATCTCTTGCCCCGCCCCGGCTCCCTTTGCCCGGATTTCGAAGGATTCCGGCCGGCCAGAAGCTCGGTCGAGCCGAGCTTGGTCTGCCCAAGTAGGAGAAGCAAGAAGGATTAAGGGGTAAGTGGCTAAAAAGGATGAAGGATTCATTTCTATAGAGTTCTAGGGCGTGTGAGTAGATGATTGTTGAAATGGTGCATTGCTTCATGCACTAATGCAGGTTAGAAAGTGGTTCAGTGTCCATAAATCCATGCACTAGATGCGGTAGTCGCGCCTCGATCCATGGCGCGACTTATGCTTTAGTCGCGCCTCGATCCATGGCGCGACTGATGCGGTAGTCGCGCCAATAAGGTGGCCGACTCAGGACCCAGGTAGGCCATTTAGGACCAAATGAGTCGCGCCACGTACCATGGCGCGACTGATGCGGTAGTCGCGCCTCGATCCATGGCGCGACTGATAGTCGCGCCTCGATCCATGGCGCGACTGATGTGGTAGTCGCGCCAATAAGGTGGCCGACTCAGGACCCAGGTAGGCCATTTAGGACCAAATGAGTCGCGCCACGTACCATGGCGCGACTGATGCGGTAGTCGCGCCTCGATCCATGGCGCGACTGATGCTGGAGGCCCAATGTGACATATGGGCTGAATCTTCCGACGGGATGGGCCGGAGTTGGTAACGGCGTTAGTGCGCTCCGCCGCTGTCGTCCTCTTCCCCAATTCCTCCCGATCCCCCCTCCGCCGCCGCCTCCATCGACGCGTGCAAGATCCAGCCACCCACCGTCGACGAGCGAGCCCCCGGCCCCCCGCGCGTCCACCCCCGCCGTCCACCCCGCGCGTCCACGAGAGCTATCCCCGCGCATCCACGAGCGCGTCCACGAGCGAGCCCCCGCGCGTGCACCCCCGCCGTCCACCACGCGCGTCGACAAGCGAGCCCACCCCGCGCGTCCACGAGCGCGTCCACGAGGGAGCCCACGCTCGTCCACCCCCGGCGTCCACCCCGCGCGTCCACGAGCGAGCCCCCGGCGTCCACCCCGCGCGTCCACGAGCGAGCCCCCGCCGTCCACCACGCGCGTCCACGAGCGAGACGGGCATCGCGGTGGCCGTCAAGGCGTGCCCTTGCTGCGGGCCCGCGATAGGGACCCTTCAAGCACGGGCGCTCGGCCGCGCTTGAGGCAGTCGAATCTCTGCCTCGACAACGCATCGAAGGAAGGGAAAGGTGCTACAGCGGCGAGAGGTCAGTCGCCGTCCATCTCTGCCTCGCACTACTTTTCTCGCGTGTGTCCTTACCTTCAGCGTGCAGGGCGCCTCCCCGATGCGAATCACGCCGCGGACTTCCATATAGGCCGAGCCCTCCGGTGCTGCCATGCCAACCAAAGCCAAGCGCAAGAGAGCTCAGCAGGACATCGCGTCCCCCTCGACTCATCCGCGGCTGCCATCAACTTCTCCCGTAGGCAAGAAGGTGGCCGCCGCCCTGGACTCCAGTGAAGACTCCTGCGACTCGCTCCATTCGGACGCGTCGTCCGCTCCTTCTTCTTCACAAGCCGAGGTGGACCTGGTTGGCGTACGCCTGTACGAGATTGCCGTCGATTCCCTTGAATCCGTGCGGCAGCTCGTCCGGTGCCTCACTCCATCGGCAATAGCTCGGTCCCTTGATTGGGACCTCCTTCGCTGCAATCGACTTACCAAGGTAATTCCTCTCTTCTTCTCCATTTCTTTCACCCAACAGATGGTCGGTTCACGCTGCGTTACAGATGGCTGCTCGCAAGCATGGGCACTGGAGCGACGACGAGGTCCACGCTTTCCTGCAGAGCTGCATCGAGGAAATTCATGCAGGTACCATTACCGGTACCTGCCCCTCCAACAGAGGATACGACAACTTGATCAGGAAGATGGTTGAGCGGACCGGCAAGGAGAGCGACAGGGGACAGCTGAAGAACCTGTGGGACCAATGTCGCCGGAAGTTCTCCAACTGGACTTGGCTGCAAGCATCAGCTACTGGACTTGGCCGAGATCCGCAAACCGGCGCCATCCTCGCGGATGATGACTGGTGGAAGCAACAAGAAAAGGTATGCATTTTCTACAACACATGCTATCCATGTTTTTGCTGTTACATGTTCATGGCTAGAGATAACATGTATAGTATAGCTAGATGCACAATGGAAATCTAGCAAATGATGTGGGAAATATTATAGCCACATATACACATAGGAGTAAAGCAGTGCTGGAGTTTCATTGGAGTGCAACAAATTGCTAGGTTATGACATGGTACCAATTGAAACTTCAGGGTTGTCTGCCCCTTCCATCTAGTTTTTTTATCCAGAACCTTCACAACCTGCAAAGGATCAAAACAAATTTATCAGTTCCAGTGTTTTGAACAGGCTTGCTGATGCCGAATTTGACTGTAGGCATCCAGTTTCATTGTTGTGAAAACATTTCAGTGGAAGTTCAGAGAAACAGATTTAGAATAGACATAGACATTTGACAGACAATTTTGACCTTGTTTTCTTTTTCATTTTCATTTGCAAATATCTAGGATTAGTAGTCTGCAGTCTCCACTGAGCAAGCATCCTAGTGAAACTTAGTTAAAACCCTTTTCCTCACCCAATGCCTCTGTGTTTTCATAGCAAATCGTATAGACCTAAGTCAAAAAATAGTTTACAAAGCATACTTTTTTCACAAATGATCACTGAAAGAAGAAGGAATATGTATGCCACAAAAAGATGATTAAAGGAAGGCCTGTTGTCTGCCTCAAATCTACAAGACAGAGCTTGAAATGACCCAACTTCATTTCTTGAATCCAATTCCCATGCTGATCCTAATGCTTTATTGTTTGGAGTAGTTTCGTATGCAATCAAGGTAGAGATGTATGTTTCAAACCTGTAGTTGCATAATAGGCATCTTTCCATTCTTTTTCACCTACTTCATGCTATTCACTGCTCCTTACGGCTAGTTAAAACTGGAGAACATAGTTACCTTATAAAAAATGTGATGGTTATGGATTTTAAATACAACCACCTGTGTTAACACTGGAAAAGATAGCTAGCATTACTAATGGATTTCTTGATATTTTCAGTCTGTGGTTATCAGATAGCAGTTCTTATATGAAATTGTCAGTGGTTATCAGATAGCAGCCTGTGGTTATCAGATAGCGTCCTACTTCTAAGAATGTGTTCTTTCTTCAGTTGCTCTAGGCTCTAGCTGTTTGGTCACGGCACTTATCATTTTCTAACACATGCTATTTCATTGTTGCTGCAGAGGAGGAAGAATGTTAGCTGCTTCAAGAAGAAACCCCTGAAGTTTCTGAGTTGCACTATGCAGTGTTCCATGGCCGGACTGTGGTTGGGGACCACTCAATAGTCCCTGGAGCTGTGGCCGCTCCTGAGGCGCCGGTTGGACAGCAGCAGCAGCCAATCAACGTCGAGCAGCTGGAAGATGTGTGGCAGCAGCAGCAGCTGCCACGTTCAGGTGCCGGCCCTTCTCGTCGCAGCAAGGGCAAAGGCAAGAGGGAAGCCAGTCCCAGTGGAGGCAGTGGGTCCAACAAGAAGAGCAGGAGCTGTTCCACTGGAGACGCACTGAACAGGCTTGCTGATCTGAGGGTGCTGTCTAACGAGAGTAAGGCTAGAAAGGAACAGGAGAAGCAAGCAAAGAGTGCAAAGGCCTGCTTGGAGCTGGTGGTTGCTGATGGGTACCCTAAGGGTAGCCCGGTATGGTTCATGGCAATGCAGCTGTTCAAGGACAGTTATTGGTGTCAATTCTTTCTGGATGACTGCCCAACTCCTGAGGATCGGCTCCGGTTCATCCAGCTGAACAGCCAAATGTATGGACAAGCACCACCTCCAACATGCGGAGGAGGGCCTACTGGCTTTGGAGGTTGGTTTGGAGGAGGAGGTGCTGGTCCTGGCGGTTCAGGTGGAGGCTTTGGTGGTTCAGGTGGAGGCTTTGGTGGTTCTGGTGGTTTTGGAGGTGGGTACGGAGGTGGCTATGGAGGAGGTGGCTATGGAGGAGGCGATGGTGGAGCTCTGTATTAACAGAGCTACAAATTTTCTTGCCCACCGCGATTGCTGCCTCGTGAAGTCGTGCCTACTTTTATTAGCACTGTTTAATTCTAGTTGTTATCTGATTAATGCTACATGTGGCTGTTGGTCATGGACACTGTTTCCATAAATGTGTGTTTAATTGTTTTCTGTACAATATTGTATTTCTGGAACTGGCTTGAACCTTGTGTTATTTATGGCACCAATAAATCATTTTTTACTTATGTCATGCCATGCAAGTTAAATTTGTAGGAAAGAATACATTTGATTAGCATTTTCATGAGGAAGCATTTTGAAAGCATTAATCTTATCCATAATAACTTTATGGCGTTCCTCTTCTATTGCTTTGCTTGCTCTTAGCTCGTAAATATGACTATGAACTTCCTCAGGTCGCAAGAGAGCTGAATTGGAGCTATACACCAAGTATTTATACTCCAAACCAAAGAACTAGCCGTTGGTACTTCACATGTTGAAAACTTCGTAACGACCAACTATTGCGGTGGGGTATAGAGACCACCACCGCAACAATCGGTGGTATACCACAGTACACAAAACCAACGGTAACTGACAGACCACCGACTGTTGCGGTGGGGTCAAAAACCCTGTTCCACCGCAACAGTCCGTCAAACCAGAGACGAACTCGTCTCTGGCCCAACAGGACCGACTGTTGCGGTGGTTCCTCGACCGAGCACCGCAACTTCCAGTGGTTGCCGTCACTTGGGCCCATCTGGACTTCACAAGACCGACTGTTGCGGTGGTACCTGAGTACCACCATCGCAACAGTTGGTGGCATCTGCCTTCACCGGCCCTGATGGCCCTACCATCACCGACTGTTGCGGTGACGATCTTGGTAACCACCGCAACAGTCTGTGGTACACTGAAAACCTATTCTAAGTTATTGAAACTCGTCGAATTCAAATGTCTTTGAGTTTCTAACTCTTTCTAAGGTTCCATGGCTTCACTTAAGCTACCTAGTGCTAGAATTTCACAAATGTGCATCACCCTAATCACCCTAAGGTTGGTCGGCCTCTTCCTGAAACAGATGTGAAAATAACCCTAAGTAGATGCACAATAAACGTAAACCAAAAGGGTGTCACAGATGTTATGCATGACGGTGTCCCCAAGCAAAATCTTCAGGATTTATATGAGAAGTGGTTGAGAAATTATCAGGATTAGAAAACATTTTCCTATTTTAGCATGAGCTCAGCCACTGTGTTGAATGGGGAGGAGTTGGTGGACGGCGGCCACTGACGGAAGCAAGGGGGGAAAGCGACGGACTCAGGACCCAGGTAGGCCATTTAGTCGCGCCTCGCTTCATGGCGTGACTTATGCTTTAGTCGCGCCTCGCTTCATGGCGCGACTGATGCGGTAGTCGCGCCAATAAGGTGGCCGACTCAGGACCCAGGTAGGCCATTTAGGACCAAATGAGTCGCGCCACGTATCATGGCGCGACTGATGCGGTAGTCGCGCCTCGATCCATGGCGCGACTGAACTAATGCAGTAGCAGTGCTTCACTTCCATTCTCAAACCCTGGGTAGTCGCGCCTCGATCCATGGCGCGACTGATGCGGTAGTCGCGCCTCGATCCATGGCCAGAGGATTGTGGGTGCGGATAAGTAGAGGATTCAACACCTGCAAACAAATCAACCCCATGTTGGACTACATCCACCCACCAAATTCATTAACTCGATACAAAGTCACAAACTAACCTCAATACGCTCCTCAAGTATCCTCCCGCGGTGTCGCTCGTCGTACGCCATCTCAAGCAATGGATATTGTGCGTGCCGCGCCATTTTGACCTTCATCACATAAACGAAATTGAATTTCATGTGGTGAATAAGAATATTGATTCACATACAAACGCTACAAGATTTCACATTGCCATCTCACGTCATAAACATTGCCATCTCAACTCATAAAAGATTTCACATTGCCATCAAACAAAATTCACATATATACTTCACATAATTCACATTTCCTTATACACATAACCATGAACTTGAATATATACACATAACCATGAACTTCACATATATACTTCACATATTTCACATTTTCATATACACATTTGCCATATATCAAACAAAATTCACATATATACTTCACATATTTCGCATTTCCATATACACATAACCATGAACTTCAATATATACACATAAGCATGACATCAACTTCTATATTTCCATAGCAAGGTACATTAATAGAAAGTCCAAAAAACCAAATTAAACTAACTTAGTTCTTTACTAATATCATCCACATCTACACATGGTTATGTCAACGAAATCATCACATGCAAGAAAATCTATACGATAGACAGGCGTTACCAACAACCAAATCCACCACTTAGTACAACTAAACCATCTCAAATCCGTGCTCAATCCATCAAATCAAGTCAAACCCTAGCTAAACCTAACCTCATCGAAAACTAAGGAAATCAACCAAATCCGCAAAATGTACATGGTCAAAGTGGAGGAGTTACCTTCCAGGAGTCTTTTTCCCACTTTTCCCCCTAAAATCCGTGGTGGGAATGGCCGATCTAGGAGGTGGAGGCGGCGGCGGCCATGGAGGAGCTCGGGCTAGGGTTTGGGGAAGAAAGAAAGAAAGGGAGGAGGAAGAAGAAAGGGCTCGGGCGCCCGGCTGTATAGGCGAGTCGCGCCACGGCCTTTGGCGCGACTCCGTCGCGCCAAAGGATGTGGCGCGACTCGTCTGGCCACATCAGCAGCCGAGCTGGCCGCCCGCGGCCGGGACGGCCGACGTGGCAGCCCAGTCGCGCCACATGCTCTGGCGTGACTGCCTCTTCAGTCGCGCCACGGCTTGTGGCGCGACCAAAAGGGTTATTTCTTGAAAATACAGTTCGGGTGGGTTTTTTTTAAAATTTCAGTTTAAAAAGGATTAAAAAATAAAAAAAAATTCGTCTTATCGGCTGGGTAATTTGCATATAACGGCGAACGCCTCCAGGGGACCGGGGACCGGGTGAACCGGTGAACACCTGGTGGATATCCTCATCTCCATGGACGCGCCGCAGGGGAAGCCGGATCACCTACACTACACTTTCGAACTGCAATATTTTGATATCCAAGACAACCAGAACATCGCACCCTCACGAATTCAAATCCACTACTGCTCTTAGAGTCACAGTTTCAGGGCCTCGTTTGGTTTCCTAGTCTAGCATCTAGTACGGAGGGAATCTTTCTTGTATGGAGTACTAAATGAAGTCTATTTGCAAAACCTCTTCACGGATGAGCGTAACTTTTCGAGACGAATCTAATGAGCCTAATTAATCGATGATTGGCTATAGTGATGCTACAGTAATCATCCTCTAATCATGCGGTCAAAGGCCTTATTAGATTCTTCAGGGTTCCTAGTGCAGTGGTTCTGGAGTTAGTTTTGTAAAATATCTTTATTTAATATCTTTAGTTAGTGGTCAAAGTTGTGAACAGTTTCCAGCACTGAAAAACCAAACGAGGCCCAGATATCAGGTCACAGTCATGAATTCGCAGCTCACAGGCTACGCTCTGCACTCAACACTTCAGCAGTGACAGGGGCAGCACGCACAACTGAACAGGCACCACTTCGCCTTTCCTAGTTTCCTTTGTGTCAATAACTAGTAACAGCTGCAATTTCTGCCCTGGCACGGAAACAGTTGACCACTTATTCTTTTCCTGTCCATCTACTAAATACATTTGGAGCCTTCTTGCGTTAATGATAGGAGCAAACTGTAGACCTAGTTCCCTAAGCCAATTCTGGTTCTGGGCTTCAAATTTCATTCCAAATGGGGGCTCTTTAATAATGGTTGGTATGGCAGCTATATGCTGGGCCATTTGGAGAAAAAGAAATGATGCATGCTTTGAAAATAAGTATACCAGATCTCCTACTGAGATCATTTGCTTTGCTTTATCTTTTATCTCTTTCTGGGCAGACCTGCAAAAGGAGAAAAACAAGAAGACCATGGTGGCAGCGGCTGAGGCGATGATGCAGACAGCCAAGATGTTCCATCCACAGGAGCCGCAAGATGAAGGATCAGGAACGGTTTTGTTGCAGTAAGCTAGATGGGCTTGAAGGAAGTGTGTGTGCTGTTGAACGTCAGATGATCTCCATAGTCTGTCAATGTTGGCAGTTTTAGACTTTCTAAGTTTTGGCTTTTATGTGTGGGCCTACCCCTTGGTGGTAGTTTTATGCGCTGAATCTGTACCCGAGTGGCTTGGCACTCGCTATCTCGAAATCCTGAACCGTTTGTAATTTCGTTGCGTTTAGTAATGAAATGTGGGCTGTGGCCCCTGTGGAAAAAAATAACTAGTAACAAATTTGATTAAAGTAACTACTTGTTCGATGACGCTGATGGAGAACCTTATTGCCGCTAGTTGCCTTCTATCCTTTTTCTGATCTGAATTCTGAACCAGGTATTCTAGTTTGATGGAGAAGGAGAACAGTGTGACGAAGAAAACTGAAGAGCATGTCAATTGTCACCAATGGTTTGTGCATTACGATGCTGATGCTCTGAGATATATGAAGGGCAAATTCTGATGATGGCCTTCCCTGAATGCAGTTCTGTACATCAGTGCATCAAGCGAACCCTTACAGACGGTTCATGAGACGGTGAAACCATTGGCATCTTCAGTTCTAACCTTGCAGCTCGATCGATCATGAGCGTGTTTTATGTGTTACTTTGTTCCGTTCTCATTATTTCTATCTGGCCGTTGAAAATTGCAATAGGAAGAAAAAGGGAGGTAGAATGAATTGAATCTCCTGTGGCGAGCTGTGCTGGAAGCAGTCGTTTCATGTTAGCAGCGCACAACTCCATCCACATATCGTGCACTGATGGGGTGTTTAGTTCACCCCCTCTCTCCTCTATTTTGTATAATACGCGCTTTCCAATGCACTTTTTTCTCTCTGTGGCACGCGACCCAATGCATAAAAATATTATGCGTAACAACATGTAAACACCCCCTCAGAAGACATCTGGAGACAATTGAGCCTGATACAGATAAGAATCCGGCGCTGAGCACTTTCAAGTGAAATCTCTAACCTACGATTCACGCACCAAACGACGGTCGGGGAGCGTGGCCACGTCGCGGGCCTCCCCCGGCCGTCCGAACGGGCGCGTGAACGGCCTAGATCGAGCAAGGATCGGGTTTTTTTACAAAAAGGCTCTTCTATTTAGTGAAAATTAAACCCGCAGTCCATAGATTTTTACTAAGAAGCCTCTAAACTTTTAGAAAAATCTGCTTTTAACCCACAAATTTATAAAAAAAGCACCTACATTTCACAACTATCGACTCGAAGTCCTGAGCTTTTCACGGAAAAAACCTCCAACTTTTCCATAAACTAACACATAGCCTAAATTTATTAAAGAACGTCATATACTTTACACCAACCAAAGCGTAGTCCATACATTAGTACGAAAAGAACCTCCACTTTTAAAAAAATTTAACACGGAATCTACAATTGAGTCCCGTGTGTTCTCACGAACTAGCCCCTCGACTTTACAAAAATTAATCTACATCCCACCATTGACACAAAACCAACACTTTCTAACAACTGCATCGCCTCCTTAATAAATACTTTCGCACCTTCTTTCTCAACACGTAATCCACGTTTGAGTCTCATATGTTCTCACAAAGTAGTCCCCCGGCTTTACAAAAATTATTCTACATCCCACCATTGAAAAGAAACACCCCACACTTTGTAACAACTACATTGCCTCCTTAATAAATACTTTCATGCCTTCTTTCTCCACAGTAAATACACGAAAAAAAAGCTCCATTTCACTACCCAAAATAATATTTCACTTAAACAATACTTCCACAATAATTTGACATCTAAAATACATACCAGAGGCAACAACATGTTACTAACCATGACACCTATACAAAAATAACGAGGCAAAACATTTATCTCAACTACGTTCTTACAAAAAATTTTGCACATGTCTCCATAAAATTACTATTACTCTATTCATAAAATAAAGCCTACATCAACTATAATACCACAACGAAATATAGGCACTGCGCGGCAACGCCGCGAGCCTTTCTAGTATGTTCTATCTCACTTATTTGTTAATCGATACCAGATTACCAGTCTGTGGCGCCGTGTAATTGTCCCCTAACTATGCAATTACCAGACACCATTATAGGACCGGACGCATTACGCTGTCGTCCAATGGTGTGATTGTATGAACAACAGTTGTAGCATTTCTCTCAAAAAGAAACAGTTGTAGCATTGGAAGGCTTCTACACTGATGGAGTGATGGACAAACGATGCCGTTTCTCAGTTGTAGCCACTTCTCCCTTATGTTTGACACAGTTTTTGCAGGCCTTGAGCTGAATGACTGTTAGTGATGTAAAGGTGGAGTTTCAGTGCAAAGGAAAGCAAAAAAAAAAAAAGACTGTATTCTTAGCTCATACAAAGTGAAATGGTAACTGGCTACTGGGCTGGAACAACTTCCAGGGACTATGCGCCTGTTTAGTTGGGAGTTGGAAGTTTGCGAAATTTACTGTAGCAATTTTAAACCAAAAATTAGAAGGACCAAACATGATCTAATTATAAAACTAATTACATGGATGGACGGGAAATCGCGAGACGAATCTATTAAGCCCAATTAATCTATCATTAGAGATTGTTTACTGTAGCACGACGTTGTCTAATCATGACCTAATTAGGCTCATTAGATTCATCTAGCGAAGTTACCCGGGGGTTATGAAATGGGTTTTGTTATTAACATACATTTACTACTCCATGCATATAAGATTCCTTTTGATAAATAGTGAAAATTCAAAAAAGTTTGAAAAATTGAGGTAACTAGGCCCTATATTTTTTTCACGCACTAGCTTCACTGCTTCAGAAGGCTTCTGGTACTGGACCAGGTAGAATATTGTATTTAGAATCATGTGATAAAACTTTAAGCAACTGGCTTTCGTAGCTCAGTTGGTTAGAGCACCCGTTTAGTAAGCGGGAGGTCTTGAGTTCGACTCTCAACGAAAGCATAAATATAAATTTATTTTACTAAAATTATTTTTTTGGACTGCCTGAACTGTTCCCTTAATTTTTATTTTGGCCTGCCTGCTGTTAAGATTTTTATTTTTTGAACTGCCTGCTGTTAAGAGAATGGTGCCCTTTTTCTTTTTTATTTTGGGTTGAACTACCTGCTGTTAAGAGAATGGTGCCCTTTTTCTTTTTATTTTGGCCTGCCTGCTGTAATTTTTTTTTTTTTTTTTGGAACTGACTGCTGTTAAGATGAACTGTGCCCTTTTTCCTCTTATAAGATGTCAGAAGATTGAAGTTTGAAGCAAATGAGTTTTTGGGGCCGTTAAGATTTTTTTAAAACCTTCTACTGTTAATATGAATTGTGGCCTTTGTCCTCTTATAGCATGCCACAAGATTAAAGTTTGATCAAGTCAACAAATGGGTTTTGTGCCTTGTACAAGTATATGCCCTTTCTCCTCTTACAGGACGCCAGAAGTTTTAAGTTTGATCCAGGAAGCAAATTGAATTTGTGCCTTAGTACAAGTCTTCACGAATGGCCACAACGAAATGTTTCTGAAAAGCTCAGAGTTTTTTTTTTCCGAGTAAGGTCGTCAGTATACAGTAGTCAGTACTATTGCTCTGTGTGAAATAGAAGGAATCATGGCGACAGCAACAGGAGCGAGTGCAAAACGAGATCAGCCAATTGCAAAGCAGAGAAGAACGCAGCTCTGCAATGATGGAACACCGGAAAGGAGCCCGTCTAATTGGGCGGTTCAGGGCTCATCGGTGTCAGATTTGCAGGCATTAGCATCACCACCACGGGCATCATCACCCAGGCACAGAAAAGGAAGCGTCACTCAGCGCCATGGAGTGAGATCAAAATCAAACACAATGCGCGGAGATATTGGACCCTGCACTGACCAAAAGGGCAGCAGCGGCAGATCAGAGCGCCGGCCGGAAAGGCTGGGAACCATGAGCCTCTGAACCCCAAAACTTGGCGACGCCTCGACAGAATCATTGCCGGCGCGAAGGAATTACGCGCATTCACAATAATTCCTTCGGCTTCCACAATCGCTCAAGATTGACGACAGCGTCGCCGTGCGTCGATAAAAGGTGATGTAGAATCGAAGGATGCTGTGGTGATGAGGAATCGAGAGTGGTGGGGTGTGCACGTTGGAAAAGAGGGCGAGCGCCGCGCTCAAGATGGAACTGCAAAGATCTGCAGAGGTCAATGATAATGTCCTTATGATTTCAACAGGGAACGTGAAAGCACAAGTGCAATGGATGATGCCTGCCACAGATGGAATTGGATTAGATGCCTGGAGTCAAGGTCGTCCCCAGAAAACATCCTGTGCGCCTCAGTTCATGCTGAATGATTGATTGGCGAGTGAAGGCAGATGGACACCAAGAACTCTAAAACTGAATGAAAACGATAAGAAGAAGGGG
>CM014277.1:2882978-2894490 GCA_004135705.1 Alloteropsis semialata | reverse complement strand
GTGCACATATATTTTACAGTTGAGAACGAACCCAAAAAGAGCTTTTTCTAACAAGGGAATTGAATTATTAGATGGCGGGAGTCGATCATTGATGCTAACCGAAGATGAGTAGGCTGCCGGGGTCAATGGGGATGGGGAAGCCAGGGTTGAGGCGGCGCTCGTTGATGTAGGTGCCGTTGGTGCTGTCCAGGTCCGTCACCAACAGTTTCCCGTCTTTCTTCTCCAACAGAGCATGCGTGCCAGAAACTGCATGGATGCAGCAAATGCAACATCAGACTATTCCATTGCATCCACGCACGGTTTCTTATCGATTCCCATGCGAAATTGACAGAGAGCACCGACAGAGTCAATGACTGAACTTTAGCAAGAACTGACCTGTGGCAACGGGGAGGACGATGTCAGCCTTGTCAGCAACCCGACCAACAGTCACCGCATCCTGGACAGTGTGGACACCACAATTCTTTCGTCAAGGTGTTCAGTAACATTTGGCAGTTAGTTGTTCAGTGTACAAAGAGGATGATGATGATGAGCAGCACATACGGAGGTTATCTCGATGGCGCCGGGGCGTGCAACCTTGTAGCCGATGTGGCGCCAATCGCCGTCGCCTGAAATTGACAATGCAAAGTGCATATCTGAGTTTTTTACGCAACAGCGTCTCCATGTATAATTCCAGCAATGGAATGTGCATGCAAATGCAGGCCACTGAATACTGACAACGCTCTGGAAGAACACTAATCTGATAGAGCTGGTAAAGGATACGAGAATGATGTTCAGAGGCGCAACTATAGTGCTAAATTGCATGAGAAGGACACACCATACTTTGAGAGCTACTAGAAAAAAAATAAATAAATGCAGGAATAAATGATGTAGGCTCCAGCAAACCTGCAGGATCCAGAACCCATCTTACTGAAGAATCAACGGTTGATGGGCCATCAGCGAGGCTGGAAGAACACCTCAGGGTGCTGCTCCTCTTGCTGTTCAGCCATGGCACGGCCAGGAAAACCAGACTCTGCTGCTGCTTTATTGCAATGGAGGCGGAGCAGCTGTAGTTGCAAGGAGCTCGAAACAACGATGGGGAAGGCAAGCTCGTCAGTGGTGATGATATCCTGGTAGTACTGGTGGAGAAGAGGACCAGGGAGGAGGTAGTAGCCACCGCGGCTTCCATCGGATCAGGCACACACCACACCACACCACACCACACAGGCGCCGCTAGGCAGTGGAGGAAAAATGGGCTCGAGAGGCCTTGGTACTCTTTGTTTGGGAATTGATCGAATTGAAATGTCCCTTGTCCGTTGCTTTCAATTGAGTTACTTGTGTGGATCATATCACTGGGGATAAGAGTTGAGGCTGCTCTTTGTGCCGTCTCCTGTGCACAAATCCTACACCCTGGCCTGGTAGCCAATCGTTCCGCCTTGTCATATCTGCTGCTGCATCTTCATCTGTGTCTCACCATCACACATGTGTACAGTATGATTTTACATCTACCACCTCGCCAACTTTTTTCTTTTCCAGAGTTGTGCACGGTGACGCTGAACGCCATCTCGAACTCGGACACATACAGCCTCTGTTATCCGGGCCCACAAGTCAGCGTCTCTGGAGTAACCAACCAACAACGTGCTGTCCCCCCGTCGCCTCCAGAAATTTTTAGCGATACCGATTCAGATCGAGGTAAGGCCGCGGCGACCCTGAGTTGCGGACCCCAACCGAGCGAGGCAGCACAAATTCTCCATCTCAGATCCCTGCTCCGCCCAAAGGTAAGATTTTTCCGAGATCTCTGCGTTCAATAACCTAGATCGATTTTTCGTTTCGACAGTTTCCTCAACTTTTTGGCCTCTATTTCGCCGATCGGGCGGGTTCGATTCCATCAGATGGCGGCGGCATGGGCGGTGCTGGCGGTGATGCTGCTCGCGGCGCAGGTGGCCTCGGCGGCGCCTGCTGTGGCGCCAGCGTTCCTCTGGGCGCCCAAGAACTACGGGTGGGTACCGCCTTCAGCTTATCTTTTCCGTCCCGGCTTGAGATCTCGTACTAGATAAGATGCGTCATGTTAATGTTGGGGATTCCCGTTGCTCTGCTTCACTTATGAAGTGGTAGAAAGCCTCTGTTCATCGGTGTACAGACCATTGTCATGACACGCATGTAGTTTCCTTTTCTTTGTTCAAGGTATATTTCATTTATTTGCAGGTTGTTCGTAATTGTTTTGTTTTTACTAAGTAGAAGATGATAGGCACGCATCCCTACAACATCACGGCCGTCACCAACCAAGGGTTAATTAGCTCATATGTTGAAGGCCCAACTTTGCCTTTCGGCTTCTGTGCCAAAGAACCTCATTGGGAGCAAACAGCTGTTTAGTGCAGATTGATTTGTGCATAGTCACATAGTGTCGGATGTTTCTTTTTTTTATTTTGGAAAAGCGTGTTCGTCCATTGTATCCATGAAATTCCAGATTAGACTTCAGGCCTAGGAAAACACAAAAAACGAATGGCTCTTCTCAAAAGTTAAGAAAACTAAGGGGAAATCTATATTTTTTATGTTGCATAGAGCACATTGTGGGATACTAGAGCTCGTTCGTAAAAATACTGTGTGCCTTAATTTTGGCACCTGGAGTTTGACTGAATTACATTTGGGGTCTTAATTTTTATTGGACCACCTTTAGCCTCTAAATTGCAACAGAGTAAGAAGATATGAGTTCAGTTAAACAAAACAATGGCTACTTCTTAGCAATGCAGAGTTTCTTTTATCAGAGAGTTTTAGAACTGTAAGACATCTTAAGCACTGAACGCTTTCGACCTCGCTTACATGTCAGTATGCCACACCTTGTTTGTGATGCTATGATGGATGCAATAATATTCCTATACTCTTGACGATGTTCCTAGTCAGTCTCACTCAAGCGACATTAGTTCAGTTGATTGCTGATCAGATCCAGTGATACCTTCCTCAACCTTGTTGTCTTATCAGTTTACTTAGTTGCTGACTTGAGCCAAACTTACTAGCTTATCTCAAATATTTCTTATACTTTCAAATTATTAGTTTTAGCGAGCACGTGTCAGTTCACTACTCTAGGATGTACTAACATTCCATCAACCTTTACCATCCAGGTTCCGTTCTGATGATGCTAAGGAAGTAGTCCACTATCAGACAGTGTCGCCACAGAGTTTATCTAAGTCTGTTCTTGAGGAAGGTGGCTGGTCAAACTTGATGGTAAGTATGCCCGTTGGTGAAACTTTAAGCTCTCATGCAACTTGTTTTAGTTTGTCAGCTCTTGCATTAAACAAGTTTAATCAGTTCACTGATGTCGTGATTTCATTCTTAGTGTTCAAAGGAGGATTCTCAGAAGAATGTTGATGTTGCCATTGTTTTCCTTGGCTCAAAGGTACTTATTTGATACTCATCTATTTTTTTTTTTTACTACTTTGAAGTTGTCTGCTTGTGCAAATATTGCATGAATAAAGTACTTTTATTACTGAAACAATGCATTGTGCATTCTAAAATTAGAAGTGGATATATATAGAGCGCTTTTTTAGTTCCATGAAGCCATAAACTAGCAAATTCTCAAATCTATATTGTGAATTTATTACTAAGATAGCCATTGCTTTGGTTTTCACTGATCATTGATTTGTTTCTTTTTCCTTAGCTACAATCATCAGACATATCTAAAGATAAGCAAGTTGACCCAACTTTAGCAGATACATTGAAGGTAATCATAGGCGCGCTCAGAGTTCTTGTTTAACTGAAGAATCAAAATTTGAATGACTTATAATCGCTATGCTTCTTGCAGCTCTCCTTCACAACTTCAGAGTTTTCCATGGCATTCCCCTATGTTTCCACGTCAGATGATGAGAAATTGGAGAATTCATTGGTGTCCGGCTTTGCTGAGAATTGTAACAGTGGTTTCGAAAGAAATCGTGTCACCTACACAGACACTTGTTCTGTAACTGGTCAAAATCTGAAGAAACATCGCAGCATGGATTCTGTTCGTGTAAGTTGTTATATATTTTTTTGGTTCTTCTATGCTATATTGTTCTGAACATTGAGAACATGTACACTATAGGACTCAGTAATGTCACGGATGGGAAACAACCCAAGTGGACAGACCAATCTGATTGTCTTCTGCAGTGGTGGTTTTGAGGATTTAGACCCTGCGAAATCAGAAGGTTAGGATAAGACTACTAGCATTGCTCTTTTACTTTCGTATGTACAGCTGAAAGCTAATTTGGTACTATTCACTGCAGGAGAGTTGCTTTCTGAGCTGATTGCCATGCTTAAGAAGTCTGGAGCTAAATATACCATTCTTTATGCTTCTCAACCATCTGGTTTACTGGAAAAACCTTCCGACCTGCCATTAGGCAGGTATCTTGCGGAGAAGACCAATACTAGTAAAGCTGGCTTGGGCAAATGTGATGGGGAGTGCCTAGTCAAATCAACTCTCCTGGAAGGAACTTTTGTTGTAAGTTGTTACCTGTAATCTGTTTCATTTCTGGTTAGCTTTATTCTGAAATGTGGGCTCTCCTGTAAAATGATTGTTTGTATATCAGCATACCTTGTATCCTTGCATCATTTTCTCACACTTACCTACTATGTGCAGGGAATAGTGCTTCTTATCATCTTGATATCAGGACTCATGTGTATGATGGGAATTGACACTCCCTCGAGGTTTGAAGCTCCCCAGGAATCTTGATGGCATTAACGCAGGATATGGGAGCATAGCTTGGCGAGGCGCAAGGAGTACGAACGACCGATGTTTGTTGGTCTGCACTGTGGATATTGTTAGTTTCCTGTTCCAAAGTGCCTTGTGTATTTTACCGAGCCAACTGTTGTTTACATTGTGCTCAATTTTTGTGTAATATTCTAAGGATATCTAGCTTGAGCTATTGCAAACAAATACATGTGTGAGGCTTGTGTTGTACCAGACATAGCGGCCTCCGGTGTTTCTGTGAATAACCTGAAATCCAGGTAACCAATAAGATGGCACTGTGCATCAAATAAAATGGAATCATGTTATTTATTCGATCAAAATTTACTGTGCTTAAACATGTGTCACCTCTATTTATATCTCGTACCTCAATTGAAACAGTGAACTGTGTCCGTTTCTGCTGTCAACATCTACGGTAAGACTGAAATGCACTGATTCTGTGCGTGTGAAATGCACCGGCTGATTGATAGCCTCTTTGGTCCTTATCTCTGATGAAGATGTTTGCTTATTTTCTCGCTAGTTTCTGTTGAGGATCGTGTGTGTGGGCCCCACATTTCGTTACTTGGTAATGAATCAACAGGTACTATCCAGACCATTTCAGTCGATCGATTCTACTTGGCTGATTAGGACACAAATAAAAGCCATTTTAGTAGCTTTCACTTGTGAGGTTACTCTCAGGGCATCCTTATGGTGCAAGTGATCATTTGACGGGGCCAGGAGCCAACAATAGTCTGCTTCTAAAAGTAGGGGGAGTCTTTCTCTGGGGTCTATTTGTCCTTTATGCTTTGGGGGTTGTCTGTCTTGGCTTAGCGCTCAAGCACATGGAAATCTTTGGCTCCTACATATATAAAATGTTTACATCTTTTTCCTGAAACGACTATGTATTCTGTAGCACAATTGAAAGATCAGATATTACTATTCTATAAGTGATTATTACAAATTATTTAAATTCTGTGAAAATGAAATATTTCAACTGGAAATATGATGTCGAACTAAGCATTTGAGGATCATAAGCAGGGTGTTTAATTCCGGTGAATTGGTGAAAAGTGATGAAAAATTTTGCATTGGGAAGCGTGTTCTGTGAGAGGGGGCACGGTTGTCAGTGTGAAAACTTTTTGGTGACTTTAGATAGTTGGGGGAATTAAACAGGCCCATACTATAGAAGCCGCTACGTACCAAATGATTTGACATTACATCAGCTGTAGGCTGTAGCACATGGAGCACTGAGATGAAGCATGAAAAGTCTTTCCTTGCACATTTTATTAGCACTTTTGCATGCTCTTTTCCTTCCTGTCGCGCGACTTTTTCGTGCTCTTTATTTTGTTGACCAACAACCTCATAGCTCATAGCAGTTTGAAGCCTCGATCTGCCACTTGTTCAACACGTGTACACACTGGGTAGATCAGGGATCCATCGTCCCATGCTTTATCATATCTATGATTGATTGATACTGCTCTGAAAATGACGTGTAGTGGAGAGAGAGAGAGAGAGAGAGAGAGAGAGAGAGAGAGAGAGATGAAAGCGAAATTGTTGAAGGCAGCATGCATGCTCTAGATTTTCATATGGTCGGTGATGAAGAAGAGGACATGTTGGCCATATGCAGGCTGCCAGATAAGCGCATGTTAGGTTCTGGAGGAACCATGCATTGCATGCCGGAAGAGTAGCCTGCAAAACATGACTTGTAAGAAAGATCACGGCAGTACAGAAATTAATAATGGACAGATCGACATATGGAGTTTTTTTTTCCAAAAATTCAAGGCACGCAACTACTCCCGTCTCAAGTGGAGATGTCAGATGTGAATTGTGATGCTAAAAAGAGCAGGAGCGACGTCCTAATTTCTCTGATAAATTGTGCTGGTTGCAACTTCTCTTGAATATGTGTATGTTCTTTTTCTGGAAAATAGCATGATATAAGGTCTCTCCCTGTTTTATTAGCAATTTAGCATATACCACCTCCATATCGAAATATTTGTCACTATTGATTTTTTATCACGACTTTGACCATTGATCTTTTTCTTTATGTGTGTATCATTTATTTTGTTTGTGATTTGTTTTCTCATTATATGTACTTTAAGTGTGCCTTATCCTTTTGCAAATTTGCATAAATTTTTTAAATAAGACGAAAGGTCAAACATTTTAGAAAAAAATCAACAGCAACAAATATTTCGATACGAAGGGAGTATATATAAGAGATGATACCAGTGCCCACAACATGGTACGTATATACGTGCTAAAGTCTGCTTGCGAGCACATGAAAATTGATGGGCTAAAAACGCACGTAACTTGCACCGGCTTTTGTTGCACAAAAGATGCCCAGATGCTGGTACAAATTCAAGGTGATTCTTCTCGGGCATTAATCTTTTCCTCTCATCTTACGCACTTTTCAACCATGTAATGCATCATATGCAAGCTGGACGCGCCATGGATTTGGAAACTTAACTTCAGTTGATATACTGCTTTTCCGGTCAGCCATGCATTTTATATATATACTTACTAGGTAACAGTGCAGAATTAGTTTCACGCGTCTCTTTATGCGTTACAAGTTGTGGAAATACATTTGTTCATATATATCTGTACCAAACAAAAGCGTTGAAAGTTGGTAAATTAAAAATTCATAACTTCAGCTCAAGCAGCTGAAAAATGATGAGGAGTCCCTATAGCTCAGCCAGCTGAAGTGCTCAAGTCACAAGAACAGTCGAGAGCAATTCTTCCAAAGATGGATCGATTCACACATTAGTTGGCCAGCAGCTGGCATGCATATGCTCGTACGCGCTTTCCGTCCGTAGTTGCTCTGTATAAAGCTAAGGAGAGTGACGTCAGCATGCCATGTGGACTGCATGCGCCGGCCAACATGCATGCTGTGCCGACCTGGCGGCACGTGATTTTCTGATGAAGCCACCGGTGGTGCTGGTGCGGTGGTGCCTGCTCCTCTCTGCTTGTGCTCGATGGATCGGCCGTCGTCTCTGACAGACTTTACCTTGCACCAAGCTGTACATCAACATCGAGGCCACACTGCCGATCCATCCTGACTTGGGCGCCAAGGTTACAAGCCAAGACTACTTTAGATCTCAAGTACGTGATGCCGCCGTAGTATTCTTTTTCTGTCTAGCAATCAAATTTATTCAGCTCTCCAAAAGGAGATTCAGTAGTGGTACATAAATAGAAAGATAATAATCTATATTTTCTTCCATTGCTTAAGTAAAAAAAAAACAGACAGACTATCTGCCTCCTGGTAATGACATAGCAAGTTCCAAAACTATATATGTGTCGTGTCATGCATAAAAATATCATAAAAAATACAGCCGTTGGGATGGAAGGTCAGTGGTCAAGAAAATCGAATACTTAGTCCCAGATCAGCGTGTCCAACAGACAGCTCCTAAAATTTGTATCCATTTCCATATGTGCCATGACAGAATCACCTCCAGCGATAATAAACAAACTAAATTCTCACAAAAACCAAACAAACGCTATATTTAATTTCTCCTAAAATTAAACAAACAGTATATATCATCTCTCAATGTTCCAAGAGCTAACTCAATCAACTAAGCAACCAACAAAACTGCCACAAAATAACTACAACGATCACTCAGCAAGTACTACTAACCAATTAGTAGCGCACTAGCAAATCATCACCTAAATTCCTAACAGCTTTGTTCCAATATATGGTAGCAGCACCAGATCACTACTTGTAAGATGAGTTGGCATAATTTCCCCCCTAGTTCCCTAGCTTCTGCTGCGGCATGCCCACTGAATTTTGCTGCAGCATTCTTGTCGGTGACGAACTCGGTAAGCCAGAAGCGAAATTTGGGGATATGACCCCTCCTAGAGCTTTCGCCACCATTGCCTGGTGATGCAAGTTGTAGCTTCCCACTGCTTGATGATTCTCTGCAAGAAGCATGTTCCACGAGGAGCTGTAGCTGTCGTTACTGCTGCTTCTCGGAGCTGCTGAATAATTTGCCACGGCCACCTCCTGGTGCAGGTTGTTGATGATGCTTCTTGTGTCGTTGAAGCCGTAGTTAGGAAGGTCGACGAGGCTACTCGGAGCTCCCGCGGCGGTGGAAGAAATTGAGTAGTCAGCGTTGTGCGGCGCCGCGGCGTTGATGGTCGTCGTGCTGGTGGGCAACATGGCGGCGGAGTTGAAGAACGACATGGGATCGGTCAGGGAGTCCAGAAACTCATCTACTTCGCCGCCGGCGTCGTCTGAAACGACGGAGCTGACGTTGGGCGTTCCGGCAGAGTACTCCTCGCCGACAGGCTTCTTGGCTTCCCCATTCTTGTGGTGCACCTTGCACACAACCCATTCGTCCTGAACATAATAAAAAAACACACGTTGAGCTGATACTACAAAAGTTCCAAAAATACTTTCTGAACATGTAGAAAAGCAAAGAAAATTGTTAGTTGTTCAAGTAGTAGAGCGTATATACGACCTTGGGATTGAAGCGTAGTTTGGCGTTGCTGTGCCTGGACTTGCCCTCGAGGCGGTACTCGTGCATCACCCAGTTAGTCTTGGATCCCCTTGGAGCCCTGCCCATGTAGAACACCAGCGTCTTCTTCATCCCTACAAGCTCACGGCCTGCGCCTCCAGTACCAGGAGCTGACTTGAAGATCTCCCTGTCCTTCCCGGTGGCCTTCCAGTATCCCTCCTTGGTGGCGCGGTTGGTGCGCATGCCCGTTGGGTATTTCATGTCCTTGTGGCAGAAGAAGTACCACTCCTTCTCCCCCATCTTCGCCTTACCTGTTGTTTGTATTGATCAACAGGGGAAAACATCAGTTAATTAATTAGCCCAAATTAATCTGAAAATAACTACTAATAGTACATGTTTATGATGCAACAGCTGAAGAACTAAACATAAAGTACATGACTTACTTGGGAGATCCCATGGCTCGCACTTGTTGAGGTCCACCTCCCCCATGGCTCGCGGGTCGAAGCTAGGGTTCAGGAACTTCTGCAGGAGATAGCTCGTGATGACCTCCTCGTCTGTGGGATGGAACCTGAACCCGGGAGGCAGGAACAAGTCGCCTCCATGCTCTGATTTCACAATACTACGTTCCACCATGATCAATCTCTACTAGGAACAGGAAGAGAAACCACAGGATCTCAGAGAGGGGGAAAAACAGAGAGAAGACTGCTATATGGTTGCTAGAGGAAGCTTGTGAACACAAGAAAGGTGGGGGATCAATAGAAAGGGGGAGAAAGAGAGGAGGAAGCCAAGTTTTATAGTGGCGTGACAAGTGAGACGACCTCATCTTCCTCTAGAAGAGAGGCCAGCCATCCAATGGCTTGCCTAGGAAGGAAGTCTTCAGTCCACTCGGTTTTAATTAGGACAACGGCTCTGTTTGGATCCTGAAGTTATAAAAATTAGTAGTACTGTTCATAACTTTGACCACTAATTAGGGGTATTAAATAAAGGTAATTTACAAAACTACCTCCACAACCCCTATGCTAATTCGCGAGACGAATCTAATGAGGCCTTTGACCGCACGTTTAGAGGATGGTTACTGTAGCATTACTGTAGCAAATCATGGATTACTGTAGCTCATTAGATTCGTCTCGAAAAGTTACACTCATCCGTGGCTGGGTTTTGCAAATAGACTTCATTTAGTACTCCATGCAAGAAAGATTCCCTTTAGCGCTTTTAGAACTCTAATTAACCAAACAGGGCCAACATAAGAAATACTAACAATTAGCTACTAAGGCCTTGTTTAGTTCGCTCGATTCGATCGAATTCGCGCTCTGTTTTACGCATTGAACAACGTGCCCCTTCTCTGCTTTTTCGATTCCTAATACATTTTTCTACAGTGCATTCGATCGAATTCGCGCGAACTAAACATGGCCTAGGTCTAATTAATAATTACCTTTCATATGTGGCCATCTAATCAGAATTAAGAGGTGTCATCAGACGCATACTAATATGGTAATTTATTTTGGCTCTTTCATTGTTTCGTTTTTTTATTTATAGTGGTGTGAGCGACAGCTAATTTACAGCTAAGGGACTACTCTAACTGTCGGGAGGCTTGTGAGATACGGCACCTAACTTTTCTTAAGTTTTTTTAATGATAACCTTAATGTTAAATAAAAATTAGACAGTTTAAATTTTTTGCCCTCGTCACGGGTTGAGTGACATGAAATTTGCCATCACGTGAGACGGGTGAATATAATCACCCTGAGAGAATACTAAAAAGATAAATATCCCATAAAAATACATGCACATAAAAACGATGGAGTAATTTCTAAATGACAAATAATATATTAAGTTCCACACCTTGCACGATTTGATTGTGCTCTGAACTCCTACGCCATTCGTCTTTGGCGATGTCTAGACAACCTCCGATCCACAAACTCCAATGAGGTCTATGATTTTTTGATTGGATTCTGAAATTGGGAATTTTTGTGCGGCTTCTAGAGATCCTATACCTTATAGGACATTATGGAAGGTCACTAGCTACCTTGGCGCGGTAGAAGCGGGCGAGGAACAACAAGGCGGCGGAGCCAATGCTTGTTGTGGTGGTGCTGGGTGACCGAATGGGAAAGGATGGCTATGGAAGCGGTGTAGTTACAGTGCTCAGAGTTCACTGCAAGGGGGATGCACATATAGGCTCTGACAAGGTGGTCGCCCATAGGTAGCGGGGTGGTGGTATGGCTCAGGATGGCAGCGGCTAGTAGAAATGGTAGGCTTAGGGTTTGGGCAGCCTTTTATATAAATTCAAGAATGATCTCGACCGTCGATTGAAGATCTAACACGTAATAAAATCCAACCAATTTTAGACCACTAAGTTTGTTTTTCTCTCCCTCGTTATTTTTATGTCCAAAATAGAAATTTT
>CM014277.1:2841934-2881978 GCA_004135705.1 Alloteropsis semialata | reverse complement strand
AAACCAAATGCAAAAATAAATGCAAAATTGAAGCTTCCATTGCTGAGGCATACATTCTGGAGGAGGTTTCAAACTTCACAACAAAATACTATCTTGACAACCTTCCAAACGTGCATAATCCACCCCCTCGTTACAATGCTCGTGAAGATGAATCGAACCTCAGCCTTTTCAGAGGGCAACTCGGAAGTGCAAGTGAAGGGTCATACAAAACCTTGAGGCATGAAGAGTGGCGCACTATCATGCTTTATGTGTTGACCAACCTTGATGAGGTGGAGCCGTACTTGCGGTACGTACTCCTCAACTACCTCAGTCTTTTAACTCACAATTCTACATCCAACACCTTGTGTTTGTTGTTGATATAGGGAATTTCATCGTCTATTCTGGCGTCGTTCAAGGCAACCTACCCCGCAGGAAAGCGAGACCCTTCTTAGAGATGGCGCGGGTGGACAAAAACCCGATTTCATTTCGTGGTTCAAACATAAGGTACCAACCCAATTACCTCGTGGGTTTTTCATCGTAGCGAATAATATAACGAACTATCATCCATGAACTTGCAGGGGCAAACTGATGCGTCTATGAGTGCCGAGTTGAGACAGGTTGCCGATGGTTGTGGCTATAGGGTGAGAACATTTAATGCTTATGACGTGAATGGATATCGCTTTCACACAACACGCCACGAGAAGAATCGGCCGAACCGAAGAACCACAAATTCAGGAGTTTTTACGCCGGGCATTGCTGGGGTCGAGTACTATGGAAAAATTGAAGAAATATACGAACTCATTTTTCATGGATCCAAACCTCTGAATCTAGTCATATTCAAATGCCATTGGTTTGATCCCAAAGTAGTGAGACGAACTCCAAATCTTGGGCTAGTCGAAATTCGACAATCAACCATCTTGCCAGGAGATGACGTATATATTGTGGCTCAACAGGCAACACAAGTTTACTATCTCTCGTACCCATGTAAAACCGACCCACGCCTTCGGGGGTGGGATGTTGTGTACAAGGTATCGCCACACGGTAAAATACCTGTTCCAAACAATGAAGATTATAACATTGACCCAAATACATATGTCGGGGAGTTTTTCCAAGAAGATAGGCTAGAAGGGAATTTTGAGATAGACTTAACCGAAGCGATCCAAATGGAAGTAGACAATGAAAGAGGACGCTGGAGATGAGGTATGTGGTGTGAAGGACTTAGAGTTACTAGAGCGATTACAGTTAGGCGATGACAGTGATGAGGACATTCCTCCGTTGGAGAATGAGTATGAAAATTTTGACAACCGTGATAGTGATGATGAGACTTATGATCCAGTGAATCCCAACCACGATGATTATTTCTAATACATGTATGTTCCGCATTTATTATTTGCAATACCATGTTATTTCCAATTTATGATTTGTTCAATTGCATTTATTTCTAAGTACATTTTGTTTATCTGTACTGATTGATTTTCTCTTTGTAATTGCAGATGGTGGGCGGTGTCACCAAGTCGTTAGCGGGGATTTTGAGACGGCTTCCCGGTGCAGGTGGAGGGTCCTCTGCCGGTGAGGGGTCCAGCAGGGGGACGGGTGGAGGCAGGGGTCGGGGGAGACAGGGTGGAGGCAGGGGGCGAGGGAGGCAGGCTCCAGCACCGTCTCCTGAGGCAGACTCGGAGTCTGAGTCTGAGGACGAGGTTTTACCTACACCGGAGGCGGCCTCTCCCGACCACGTCGTGGCACAGGATGGCCCGGACCAGGAGTGGCAGCAGGGGGAGGATTCTGCGGAGGAGGAGGAGGAGGAGGCTGCGGGCGGAGGAGGAGGAGGAGGAGGAGGAGTCGCAGCCATTTGGTTAAGAGGTCCCTCGCAGCTTCCCCAGCGACCCATACCGTTTGAGAGGCGGCCGATGATTCGGCCCATCGCTCCTAGGTAATATGGTTTATATTTGATCGTAACATTTTCATTTCATATTGTTATAACTTGATTGCAAACTTAAAATTTCTCTTAATCACTTATGCAGGAGTTGGATTATGGTCGCTCCTGGGGTTCACGACCGCCATGTCAACGGGATCCTGGGTGGTTTGTGCAGGTTGCACTTCCCAGGCTTCGTTGACAGAGGCGGAAGACAAGAGCCATCCTACACGTTTGACCACTATATAGCCTTCCCCGACTCGATGGATCGGGACAACAGGATATTCTAGAACAAGGCGGCTCGTGTCACGGGCGAGCTGTGGGTAAGTCTTCCTCGCACTACATTGCTTAATTCGTTGCACATTCATTGGATATTTTCTTAAAATATTGAATGTCTACATCGTGTCTGTATGCAGGATTTCTACAGATGCGAACCGGGCTACGAGCAAGCGGCAAATGAGACGGCTCACAGAGCATGTTTCAAGCTTGTGAAGGACATGCACTACGAGGCACGCGTCCAGTCCGTCATCGTGTACTACGCTACATTTCTCCAACAGAAGTGCTCTAAAGCTGAAGCTCGAAACATTAGGCTCACCCGGGAACAATACTTGCAGGTACATATAGAAATTCAATACAAAACATTTAATTTGTTATTCTCATGTCCTAACCTTGATGATGTGTAGGCTCCTGTATGGTGGTGTGCACAACATCGGCAGTGCTGGGAGATCATTGTCGACAAGTGGTTGTCGGAGGAGTGGGTCCAACAGCACGAAGCTTGCCGGGAGCGGCGTTTGCTGATGCCGGGTATACCACACCATCAGGGCAACCTTAGCCTGCCTCTGTACGCGTCTAGATGGGTAAGAGATTCCATATCTTCATTAATATACTCAGTTGTCCATAATTTCTAATTACGTCGCTCATTTTTTTGCAGTCGGGGGCCCATGGTGGTGAGTCTTGCTCGACGTTCAAGGCGTATGCTTTGTCCCACAAGGGCAAGGCGACGTCCGACGTCAACTACAACCCGGACGACCCGCCCTCGGCGTACAGCAATGCAAGCATCCACAGCCGCCTCAATGACTACACATCGATGGCAAGAGAGATCCGCGGGCCAGAGTTCGATGTTGTCAACGAGAACCTTGATGGAGAAGTTGTCATGACGATGGGAGGAGGAAGGAAGCATGGACGCTTCTATATGGGTGACGGTTGCATCGACACGGCCAGTACTCCTACGCTTAACCAGATTAAAGCTAGGAGTACGGACTCCAGCCCCGCCATACGACCAAGGCCGACCGTAGCCCAGCACCAGATACAGGAGCTCCAGGTTGTTTCTGTTCTATTGATCGTTCATTGATATTTAAATACGTTTGATTTTCATTCTAACATTTGGATGGTATATTGTAGACCCAGATGCAGCAGATGTTAGACGAGAGGTTGGCGGCCCAGCGGCAGCAGTTAGAGGCCGGTTTCCAGATGCGGTGGGCGGCCGAGCAGCAGAAGGTGCAGCAGATGTACATGTGGATGCAGAGCATGGCCGCAAAGCAAGGTGTGCCGGGGCCAAACATCCAATTCTCTCCAACGCCGGCATATCCTGGATCACATACACCTGTGAGTCACTTCGGATAACCTTCAAGTTCAATTTCTTAGAGAACCTAGAAAATTTAGATAATTAGAGAACTTAGAAGAATTTAGAGAATTAGAGAACCTAGAAGATTTAGATAATTAGAGAACTTAGAAGAATTTAGAGAATTAGAGAACCTAGAAGATTTAGAGAATTGTGAGAATTCATATAGCAAAGTACATTTAGAGAATTCAGAAAACATTCATAAATTAGATAACTTAGAGAATTTAGTCCATTTATAAAACTTATATGTTCATCTCATGACTTCTGATGTATAACTTGTCTAACAAATGCATAATCTTGTCCTATGTGCAGAACCAGTCGGCGGCATCCAATGTGCCAAATGAGGACCAAGATTTGTCAAATCCGTCGCAGCCGTGGTCACAGTGGCCTCCTTCTTAGAGTTTGTTATGTTCGTGTCAACTTAGGTGATGGATGTGATACTTATTTCTAGATTATGATGGATATTGTGATGGATTTGTGTTTGTGATGGATATTGTGAGATATATTTGCGTTTGTGATGGATATTGTGATATATTCCTGTGCAATGTGATGTATATGTCATGCATATGATATTTGTGAGTTGGGGTTCTTTTAACGAGAGGAAACAGAAAAAAACCAGCTGTTTGGTCACTTTGCCGAGTGCATTTACCATAGCACTCGGCAAAGGGACGTCGATTTGCCGAGTGTCAGGGCTCAGACACTCGGCAAACATCTCCCCTTTGCCGAGTGCCAAACATCGGACACTCGGCAAAGGGGTCCTGACGCCGTGCCTGTGCAAACGGCCGTTAGCTCATTTAGCCGAGGGGGAACATGTATTTGCCGTGTGTCAGGAGACACTCGGCAAAGGTTTGCCGAGTGCCCGATGTTTGGCACTCGGCAAAGAGCTATTTGCCGTCACCTCGTTGCCGAGTGCTCCTTTGCCGTGGGCTACACTCGGCAAACCCCTTTGCCGAGTGTATAAGTCCCTTTGCCGAGTGTACTTGACACTCGGCAAAGGGGGGGTTTCCCGTAGTGACTTTGTCAATATGGCATTTATGAATTTCTTTTCTGCTCCATGGATATGACCCATGTTTCGAAGTGGTTCGAATACTAAATGGATAATATTCATATATTATCTAAACCTGGATAATATCAATATTGGATACATCTGTACTATTCACATCTGAATTCAAGAATAGAAATAAACTAGCACACCTTTTCATCAGCAACCAAGCTGTTGCTGCCATTCTGAAGTTCTGGGGGTATCCATGGAAGCGTTCCCCTGACTAGATTGATTAGCCTCTTAGTGTGCATATTACTATGGACTAGACGGCTCTCTGAATCCAGCACCTTATTTCTACTAATTATCTTTTGTGCAATTTTCAGGGACCTGATCTGAACGCTACAAAGGTGGTAATTTACCTCACTGTTCACCTACCAACCATGGGCAATACACATAGTTCATCATGATTTGGACCAACTTTAGTAAAATTGTTTGTTTCCTACTTCAATGGATTATTCCATAAAAGCATGGAATGAAAACATAAATGAGAGAAGTACCTGACTGACATATGATGTAATGATATATCTTTAATTTATAACGTACATTCAAAATAACTTTATTATGTACTACTACACCAGTATAAGCTGAAAGTTGTACTGAGCAGCTGTTCGAGATACCGCTCCGATGGAAGAAAATGAATGAGACTAAGAGACAACTCTGGAGGAGACGGCATGCCAATATTTTCCATCCACCGATAGCTCAAGCTTACAAATTAGCTGTTACTATTGCTACAGAAAACTTCAGTGGAGATATTTACTTTTACTGGTACGATTTTAATAAGTTGTTTACAGATGGTTAGCTCAGAAATGGCGCGGCAACGCCGCGCTAGGGCTTTCTAGTTAATAACTAATAGCAGAGTTATATAATTTAAAATCATATATTGGTAATTGTTTTATAAAATATAGGTTATTTTTAATAATAGAAGATGTATCTAATCTAAATGCGCATATAGGGGTACTTTATGCTATTTTTATAATGGCTTAAATGGGTAATTTAGATTAATATTAAGGTATTACTTTAAGTTATTTTTCATAATGTTAGAGGTGGGTAATTTAGATATAGATTTAGGGGTTTACTTTAGTCCATTTTCATAATGGTAAAAGTGGGTATTTTTTTAGAAAACACAACAGATCTAATGATAATGATGACTAAACTTTATGGATTGATGGCTTGATGTTTTTCTTTATGTGAGAATTTTTAGGATTTATCTTTTCTTTTAAGGTGTATTGTGAGGATTACTGTGGATGCTTCGAAAGGAGCCTCCAATTAGTAATAGCTAGTCTATTAACCTATGCTCACACATGAGCTAATAATTTTATAAGACATGAGTATTTAGAATACATGAGAAATTTAGGCTCGTATCTTATTAAATAGATTTTTTTACATTGGGCTCTCTTATTTTTTAATATATTTTTTCACTTTATAGTGCACTTCTATATCTGTTTAATTGAACCCTCAATTTGAGGTACCTGATTAATATGGAAATTAGTACTTTTTTTTGCTTCATCCATACATGTAAATATGGTCTAAGTAATTTAGGCCCATAGCTGAATAAACATAATTGTATAGATTGGACTCCCTATTATTCGTTTTACACTTTTTCGTATTCTAGCACACTTCTATATATGCTTAATTAAACTCTCCATTTGAGGGGCATGATTAACATGGGAATTGTTACTCATTGCTTCCTCCATATATGTATGTATACATGGTCTGCATGGTGACACATATCCTGCATATACACCTCAATAAGTTAGTGTCTTCTATATTAATAATGGTGGAAATAGATAATTTAGAATTCTATATGAGTGTACTTTGGGATTTTTTACAATGACATGCAAATAATGGCAAATGTGATTAATTTAGATCCAACTATTTAGAATTGGTGGCGATAGCAGGATGTTGGTGCAGATTCGTGCACGCTGGCATTCGAAGTCCCAACGGCCGATGGTCCACCTCGTGGTCCACCTCTGCCCGCCAGATGCGCATACCGGCTACTGGCCACCAGGATCTTCCCTCGCCTGCGCGGATCGCGAGCCACCGAGACCCTTCCTGCCTGCGCTAGCCACGAGGGGCCATCCCTATGCGCCCCGGCCACCGGCCGCGAGCTCGACAGCAGCTCGCCAGGCCCACGTCTCGCCCTCGATGGCGGAGGAGACACTCGTGTAGCTCGCGAGGCCCCGTGCCCTGAGCTCGCTCTCGCGACGGCTTGTCTCCCCATGCGGCAAGCTCGCCCCTAGCGAGTGCTGGAGCTCACGCGGTCACGCCCACAACGGCGATTGGTGATGTGAATGGCGATGGGAAGAAGAGAAAAGGAATAGAGCAATCTTGTCCTTTTTTTCCATTAATTTATTTCAAAACATTTATTTTGCCAAATTCTGTTGAGAGAAACCCAGCACCATATGTGAAAACCACCGCCACGTCAACGCATATATACTCATCTCGAAACCGGGAAAAATAACCTGATTTTCTAAGTTCGACGATGTTTGACATCCGGTTTTTAGCAGAGGGAGTAAAAGCAGACTTTAAGTGATAGTTGAGGGAGTCAAAATAGACCCGTAACACTCGGGTAATGGTGGGCGGCCTGGCCTTCAAAGTTCTAACGAGTGCTGTGGCTGTACGTACGATTGACTTGTTGGGCTGGGGGCCTGGTGTAGAGCCACGCACGTAGGGGGCCAGGTGTAGAGCCACGTACAGTTTTGATTTGGTGGGCCACCCGGGCAGGCCATATCTCTGTCTGATCGCCCGTGGAAAAAGACATGTGGTGGTCTCTACTCGTGCAGTCGTGCGGTATCCGGCATGGACAGTTTCAATCTAACCGCTATGCAGGCGCATGATGCACCAACAGATCAACCCAGTTCCCTCCGCGGTCCATCTTTCCTGTGCTCGTAAATGTATGCATCAGTTGCGTATTATTGCCATCCAGGGTCACACTTTGATAGTTGCAGCCCGCCACCGTGCCACAAGTTCAGAATTAGGCACTTGATTGCAAGCTACCAGTAATCAGGTGGCTACTTAATTCCCCACATTTCCCTCGTCAATATGTATTCTCTTTGCACCATATGCCACTATGCCTAAACTGGCAGTTCGTATGTGTTTCTCCACACCCATCTGTTCTGCACCAAAAGGGGTCAGAGCAGCTGTTTTATGCTATGATAAAAGCAGCTTACAAAGAGCAGATAACTTCTGTATAGGTAGCATGACCAGCATCGGCCAGCAAACCTGATGCAACCTGATATAGGCATTAGGCATTTAGATAGGACCAGAGATACCCTGGCATCTAATATCAATCATTAGCTAAGTTATAGTATCAAACAGGAACAAGGACAGCTTAATCATACATTCTCTTCTCTGATATAATTAGCCTTCAGTTCACACTGCTTTGACAACGACAACACATTGTGGGATTACTTCCTGATTAGCTAAATTAGGATGAGAATGTCCTGGTCTAATACTCCTATGTCTTAATTGGGCGAGTGGACACCAACTACTAGAGAATGATTATTATTAGCATCATTTTCAGACAAAGATTGCATGGAGACTCCCATCACTTTGCAGCTTAATAAATTTGGAAACGACAATTGGGTGGTAGCATCTTGACTACTGGACTCCCATTTTAACTTTTAAGCATCTCAAAAGTAAACAATGGACCATAGGACAGATCGTTGAGCAGTCACTTGTCCTTCAGGGCTTGCATTCACAGCATACCTGCAGGCTGCAGCTGGAGGGCCCAAAAGGTAGTACAAGTATAATCTTACTATTACTAATTGGAGGCTCCTTCTGAAGTCTCCAGACGAAGCCACGTATGATCCTAGGTGGACACTCTAGAAAAGAGAGAGAAATCCTAAAAATTCTCACAAAAAAGCAAAACATCTGGCCATCAATTGGAACACTCATCAAAGACATTAGATCTATTATATTTTTAAAAAAATTACCCACCTATGCCATTATGAAAATAGTTTAAAGTAACCCACTAAATCCTTATCAAAATTACCCACCTCTGCCATTATATAAAATAAACCAAAGTAACCCCTAATCTTCATTAAAATTACCCACTATTTTATTATAAAAAATATTTAAATAACCTCATAAATTTGCAACTAAATTACCCACTACGAATACCTAAAAAATAACTTAAATTAACTGTTTTACATCTATATTACCCACGTATGTCACTATTACAAATAACATGAGGTAATCCTACATTAGAATCCAAATCACCTTAATTAAAAATATACACCAATATAAGATTCTAAATCGTACACTATTGGTATATTATATAGTGATTAAGGTATATACGCATAATGTGCATTGTCATTTATAAATAATGGGGGAAGTGATGACAATATAGAATTCTACGTTAAAATTATAGTTCAAACTTAGGGTTCATTAAACAAATTCAAGACATACATGTCATGCAAAGTAAAAATTTAAAGATTATAATTGTGTATGAAAATATTATAGAGTAATTACTAACAAAGATCTATCACAATCAGATGCAAATAACAAGTATATGTGTATACAGGTATTGTGTTCAAATATTTAAACAAATGATAGATAGCCTATAATAGTTTGGTAGAAATGTAGTTTTAATCTTTTATTTGGAGACTCCAGATTATTTATCACGAGACACGCTAGAGAAAAGATAAATCCTAGAAATTCTCGCAAAAATCAGAATTATCTTCATGTGTATTCTACCGAAAAGTCCAAAAGTAAACCGATATATGATTCTAAATTACGGTAATCTATCATTGTTAACATAGAAATAATAAGTTAAGGTATATACGCATCTTGAGTGTCACCATGTAGACCATTTATACATGTACTAGTAACATTGCCCGTGTGTTGCTACGGATGAATACCGTTATAACGTTTTTCTAAGCAAGTTAATTACTTTACCTAATCTGATTGCAGTATACAATGGACTACTCCTAATCCGATTAGAGGACAAGATGAAGCATGTCTAATCCGATCGTGAGACCGATCGTGAGACATATATGACAGACCGCTGAAACGTTCTTTCCTTTAAAAATAGGTAAAAATATATAAAAATAGAGATAGAGAGGTAGGAGATAAAGATTGATGGGTTCTGTTAGGACTCTAATCCAATTAGAAAACTGGTGTCGACAGTTAGAACCGTGGTTACAGTTCGTCGCAATAGGTGGGACCCACTTGTCAGGACGAACAAAAAAAAAGAAGCAATCCTCTCTTTAGAAATAGATAAAGATATGTGAGGAAGTAATGAAAAATACTGACTTTTATATTAAATATAATGTATGGAGGCACGATACAAAGTGTAAAAATTGTGAATGTGGATGAAAAAGTGTATAGAGTAATTATTAATTAAAAATTAATTTCAAATAGAAAATGATAAGCACACACTTTTATGAGCATTATGTTGAAGTATTGACAAAAATAAAAGAGTAGTATGTAAACAATTTTGATTATTAGGTAGGAGTTTAATTTTTAAATAATTTTAAATATAATAGCTTTTAAAAATATTAGCCCGTGTGGGAGCACGGGTTGATGGACTAGTACGGTTAATAGTAATATAATGGCGGCCACATTCTGAACATATTTTTACCAGTTTATAAACTAAATTAAGCTTCATGTAACTGGGCCCCAAATAATCTTAGGTACATAAGAAGGAATCAGGCGTTGCTTGTCTGAGAGTTGCACGTTGCTACTTGCCGGGCAGCGCCAGACACTAGCTAGCTCTAACCCAAGTCAACCAGGTACAAATTATGTTTGGCCCATTAACTTTGGTCACCGAATTTCTCACTCAACCACTAGCTGTTTGGTGCACCAAACAGAATCAATGAACATTTACTAATCTTACAAATTCCAGCTAACTAATCCCATTGTATCAAAATATTTGTTGACATTGATTTTTTATCACAATTTTGACCATTCATCTTATTCAAAATATTATATGTATATCATTTATTTTATTTGTGATTTTCTTTATCATTATATTTACTTTAAGTGTGACATATCCTATTACATATTTACATAAAATTTTTGAATAGAACGAACATTTTAGAAAAACTCAATGGCGACAAAAAAATTTTGATACAGAGGTAGTATATCGCTGCTTGAATGCAGAGAGTAGATGCTTGAACACTAAGCTCGAGAAGCAATAAGTTGTGCAGTAAGAAAACATAACACTGGTAGGTGCGATCAATTCAAAAGTTGGAATCAGAATAAAAAGCCCAAATTTATTTGGGCGTTGCTTGAAATGAGACGATAATTGAAAAGGCCCTGCATTGAGAAGGCAAGGAAGCATGCATGCACGCCCGTCGACCGTCGTCCACGCAGCAGGCACACGCCCCGTTAAGGCTTTGAACAGACAAAGCACCTCTGCTTCCCAACATGAGGAACCAGCAACTCTTATGTATAAGATATTAAGATTGTTTGCTCTACTTTTCGAGTGTCGATGGCCTTTTCCTGTAATATCGAACTATAAGAACATCTGCTTGCCTTCTTCTTAAATGTATATTAAAAAAAAAGAAGTATTCTTGCTCCGAAGGTATACTGTGGCAGGAGACTCCGAGAGGCAGGCAAAGGCATGTTTGGATGGTGTCGTGGCGTGGCAGGCAGCTTGCCGGCCAGGCAGCTGGCAGCCATCCTAGCCTCAGAGTCAGAGGTCCAAAATCGGGCATCTTGAAGTGTTGCCTGCGCCAGACAGGTTGACCAGAGCACCAAGCAAACAGGCCCGCAATGCAAGCCTCAACAACCTACATTTTGCCAGCGAACACGCAGCCCGTTCCATGTCGCGTCTCCAAACTGAGTTTGCATTCAAGTAGATGCGGCTAGGTACCATATATAGCACTGATGCAAGCGAAGCTCGCAACAAATTAAACTCAAGGTAAGCTTAGCTCCAGGCAGACTCTTCCTCAGCCTCAAGCTCTCGGCCTTTTCCCTGAACGCACGCCGCCGTTTCTTGTCGCCTATTCAAACAGAGTTTTGGCACGCAGCAGCAACGTAATAGGTCTCTCTCACTATATGCATGCGTACGTATTCCGTTGGTGGTACAACCTGTAATTTGTAATCGTCTGATGAGGGTGTTTTTGAAAGTCTGTGCAGTGACGCACACGAGCCAGTGCTGTTTCGTGTGAGCTCAGCCTATGCAGCGAACGGACCATAAACATGGAAGGTGATCGAGGCATGAAAGCTCCCATGTTAAGACAAAAAAAAAATGTTTTGTTTCTTGCAAGGCAGCCCGGAACTGAAAGGAAAGCTCCTACCAGCCACTAGTGACCTCATTGCTTGTTGCTCAGTGCAGTTTTGTTGCTACTGCCTCCTTGCTTTAGTACTACTTGGTTACACTAATGACGGAAGTTCTAAGTTTTAAGAAAGATCTTATGTATGTAATGAAGTAGTCTACAATAGTAGAATTCAAGGTGATAGTAGATTGGTAGGGTAGAAATAAAGACGACCCGGTGCCACCCTATACTACTATATTACTTCAGTACATTTTGATTATTGGGTGTTGCTGTGATACCGGCAGAGCAAAGATGGCATGCATGCTTGCTTTCGTGCAATGATAGTGATGGTAGGAGAAGAGAGGAAACAGAGGAGAAATAACAAATTGGGTCCCTAGACCAAGTGGAAATGATCCGCACTTGTTCTAGGTTTACGGTTTACTCTGCTTGTCATTTAAACTGTATTTTTCTTCTCCAAGTGACATGTGTTTTTTCCTCATGTTCTTGGAAGGCGGGGAAAAAATCATTGCCATTTCAACACACCTAAATCATGATGTGCAATACTTTGGTTTCTGAGCATTATTTTGAAAGAAGGTTTCTACTCTAAATGGTTTGCTCGACTGTTCTAACATTTGATTTCGAACGATTAACATATCATTGAGTGATGAAAATCTTACACTCACTTTGTGTGTTGTTTGCAATATGAGTACTAGCAGAGCCTAAATTTTCATTAAGCATAGTAACCTATTTCTATTCCTTCCTTGGATTCCAATAGTAAAAAATCACATTGGTTTTCTAATAATTATTGCAGCGTTCACTGGGATACCACATCTACTGGCGTAAGAAAGGCCTCAAGCAAAGTCGGATACGCCAACAAATACAAACATAAAGAAAACTGTAGACTACTAAGAGCCAAGCCACATACCCCAACCACCAGTAACATAAGGTAATCATGACTATTAAACATGAAAAAAACTGAAACCACAACACCAGCTTTTCTGTTGACGGTTCAAATTTGGAACTTCTCGTGCGTGGGGTGGTTTTATACTATTAATCAACCAATACTATTACGGCTTTACGTATTTACATTTCTAAAACTATCAGCACCAAAATTTAAACGTCACTTGATCATTCAATCCAAGTTTGAAATCAAAACATATTTACATTCCTATGTTTTTCCTCGGATTCCATCATACAAAATCTCCTAAGTTTTTTGATTATTGTATTCTTCATCGGGATACCACATCTACTTGCACGAGAAAGCTATAAACAGCTCGAGCAAAATCATATACGCCAACAAATTGTTACACAAAAAAGACTGTAGACAGCTCAGAACAAAGACGAGCTCACCAACCACTAGTAACGTATGGTAATCATGACTATTAAACATGAAAAAAACCTAAAAACACGCTCCTCGGTTTTTCCGCTGTCAGTTCAAATTTCGAACTCCTTTGTGTGTGGGGTGGTTTTACACTATCGTTCAAAGGTACTATTAGTAATTTACATATTTTACATCTCCAAAATTTATAACACAAAAAAATGACTAGTATAAAATTAGATATGCTACTGTTAGCACCAAAATTGGTCTGCCTCACGATCATTTTATCCAAGTTTGAAATAAAAACAAATTTATATTTATATTTTTTCTTCATTGGATTCCAATCGTAAAAATCTCCTCAGTTTTCTATTTATTGTAGCGTTCATCGGGATACCGCATCTACTTGCACGATAAAGCTGTAAACTGCTCGAACAAAGGCATATATGCCAACAAATAGTAAAGCACAAAAGACTAGACAGCTCAAAATCAAGCTGCATGCACCAACCACTAGTAGTAACGTTACTTGATCATGATTATTAAACTTTAAAATTAAAAATATGGATCCTTGGTTTTTCCGCAGCAGGTTCAAATTTTGAACCTTGTGCGGAGTGGTTTTAATATTGATCCAACAATACTACTACTACTTTGCATATTTACATTTCCAAAACTCGATAGCACAAAGATTGATAAAAAAAAATCAATATGCACCTATTAACACCAAAACTTAAACGGCTACGTGATCGCTCAATCTGTCTTAAATCAAAGCATCTGTAGGGTCCTGCACTCCTTTTCAGGTAAGCAAAACAGCCGTCCAATTCAAATCCCGCACCAAAAATTTCCCCTAACGTTGATGGAGTGAAACTGAACGAGAGTTTTGGCTCCAACCATCTCCAACCCAACCAGCCTATGCCTATTTAATTCACTGTGCTGCCGTGCTAGCTTTTTACAACCGTGTGCCCCCACACCCTGTCCCTTCCCTGTCACTCTGCCCCTTTTTCACCTCCCCTTCCCGACTTCTCCCTCGCGCTCCTGCTCCCTGCGGCGGGCGCCATGGACAACGCCTGGGCGGTGGTCAAGGTGGTGTTCGACCGGGTGCGTGAGCTCGACCCCGACAACGCCTACAAGATCATGGGCCTGCTCTTCATCCATAAGAACAGCGACAAGGAGCTAATCCGCCTCGCCTTTGGCCCCCAGCACCTCCTCCACACCTTCGTCGCCAGCATGCGCGCCGCGCTCACCGCCAACCCCGCGTCGCCGCCGTCACCCGTGCTCGGCAAGCTGCAGAGCAGGCCTCCCTGTGGCCTGTCCAGCCCTGCAGAAGGCTGGCATCAATCGCACTTCGCCGCCGAACAGGTGGACTATGCCAGTGGCGACGCGTTCTACCCCGAGGACGAGTACGAGTACGACTACTTGTCGCCGCCGTCAATCGGCCGGCACCGCCGGTGCTTCTCGCCGAGTGACGCCGAGGTAGCCGCGTGGAGGCCGTGCATGTACTTCGCGCGCGGGTACTGCAAGAACGGCTCCTCCTGCCGGTTCTTGCACGACTTGCCCGAGGACGACGCGGCGCCCCAGCAGCCGCTCACGGCGTCCTCGTTCCCCTTCTCGCCGTCGCCGCCCGAAGGCGTCAGCCTCAACTTCCTGCTCCAACATCAGCAGCGGAACCATCCCCAAAGGTGCCATTTTTACCACCAAAGATTGCATTTTGGTTTTAGTCCCCTGTCTCTTGTTTCCTTTATGCGTCTTGCTAATTTTGCGTTGTGACGGCGGCGGCGACGGCATGCACAGGTTCGCTGTGCGCTCTCCTCGGATGGACCGCGGCGACCTCACCGGCAGCGCCGCCGCCGCACGCCAGATCTACCTGACCTTCCCGGCCGACTCCACCTTCAGCGAGGAGGATGTGGCCAACTACTTCAGGTACCAACAAGGCAACCATTACTGCATTCAGTTTTGTTCGGACTGTCGTCACCTGGTAGTCCGATAATGGACAAAATCGATTGATCGCGATGCGGCTTTGGTTGCGATCGATGGATCGAGCAGCATGTACGGGCCGGTGCAGGACGTGCGCATCCCCTACCAGCACAAGCGCATGTTCGGCTTCGTCGCCTTCGTCTACGCGTACACGGTGAAGATCATCCTGGCCGAGGGCAACCCGCATTTCGTGTGCAGCGCGCGTGTCCTCGTCAAGCCCTACAAGGAGAAGGCCAGGGTCCCCGACAGGTTCTTGTCCTACCTTGCAGATTGCACGTTTCTTGTCTTGACGGTTTCTATCTCTAAAGAAACTTTTTTTGCTTTTGTTTTTTGGCTGATTGCAGGAAGCTGCAGCACCGGCACCATGGCGACTTCGCCGGCTGCATGTCGCCCACCGGAATTCTCGATTCCAGGGACCCCTTTGATGTGCAGCAGCACCAGATTGGTGAGTGGTAACGCTTCTCTGCATGCGTGAATTCGTGCTGCGTTTCTGCTTATGCAGATTGATTGTGTTTAACATTTTGGTTTTGCAATCTTCAGGACCAAGGGTGATGTACGGGAACATTGCTAACCATGAGGAATTTCTGAGGAGGAAGCACCAAGAGCAGCAGCAGCAGGCGGCCGAGATGGAGCAAGCCATTCAGCTGGAGGAACGCCGGTTCAGGGAGCTGCAGCTCCTTGACCTCAACAACCGGGGTTACCATCTTGGCTCCCCCATTGCATCGCCCGTATCTCTGGGACAAGCTGATGGCAAAGGCAGCGTTAACAGGAACGGCAATGCCGTCCATTTGGAGGATGATGCCAAAGGCAGCGTTAACAGGAACGGCAATGCCGTCCATTTGGAGGATGATGCCACCATCCAAGGCATACTTCTTCACCTTTGACTGAGTTCTTGGCTCTATTACCTACCATCCATGGTACAGCTTTAGGGGGTGTGCCTTTGAATCCATGGTTTCTGATTGTAGATAAGATGAGCAGCACTAGCCGTGCAATGAGTGTGCCTGCAGCAGCTGCTATCTCTGCAACTGATGCAGAAGGCAAGCGCGAGGAGCAGCAGGAAGAGGATGGTGATGGCAGTCCCAAGCAGGTGGTCAACCCTGGAGAAGAGAAGAGGGAATCTGGTCCTGAGATGGCCATAACCGATGTTGCTTGTGGACTCCAAGAAAGGTAAGATTGTTGGTGTGGATTAAATTTTAAAATATTTACCAAATGGGCACTAAGGTCACAGGATATTTCTTTTAGGGGAAAGGAATGGGAAAATGAAAAGGCAGCATAGAGAAACAAAGTAGACCCTGCATTGGCTTTTTAATTTCTTTCTTTGGGAATTTTTTTTGAGAAGTTTCTTTCTTTGGGAATGATTAGCTGGTTGATAAACATAGACACGTAGTCATGCAACGCTTTTGCTACCTGTCGTTGACTCTTATTTGCCATTGCGAACAAATAGTTGGAACAACCTATGTATTGTAATATAGTTTGCCAGGTGATAATGTGAGAGCGAATCAAGCATGTTTTTTCTATACATACTCAATTTGTTCTCTGCTTTAAAGCTAATTTTCTTCTAAAATGAATTGTTAAAGGAGGTGAGGTATGTAGGCTGTTAGGGTGGCTAATGATAGGTTCTCTTGATTGGAAGTAGTAAAAGGGGAAACGAAAGCCATGGCTAAGAGTAGGGGAAAGGAGAAAGGAAACTAATGACCGCAACTAATGGCTAGCTATTGTTAAAGTATCTTGGTGCAACTTATTCCCTTTATTTTGGGTTTGGTCTTGATCTTTCCAGGATTGATATGTTCCTTGTTTGTTTGAATTGTAGTGATATGGTGGAGCACATTTTGCTTGAGAGCCCCTTCGCATCTCCCATCAAGGCCTCCGTTGATAACATCAACAACAACAGCCCTTATCATGTGGCTTCCTACCTCTTCCCACCTACATCCACCCTCGAGCTGACCCTCTACGACTCCAGCTTCTTTTAAGTTCCTAGGTAAAAATTTTCCTCCAATCTGGGAGTATCAACAGCACTTCCTTTTTAGAGTCATCAGCTGCTCAATCATGATGCATACAAAATTATCCTCCCCCTGACGGTCGTGTTATTGTTTATTTATGTGTTGCCTGCAGGGACTATCATGACCCCATCAAGCGGCGGAGTGAAGGGTAGAAAGCTTTAGCAAATAATAGGTGTATCTTCAGAGATGGAACAGCAACAAAGAAACATGTCTAGGTTGATTGTTTTAGCTCTAGGTCCAAGTATAGTGATATATAGTAGTCCTGCAAATAATAGTCTCTTAGTAGCTCCTCCTGGTATCAAGAACAAAGATCAAGATCCATCTCGTAAGCTTGTTTGTAGTATGGATCTCAGTGTGGATCAAGGTTCTGGCAGCCGGTTGTAGTGAAGTGACATGGTTGCATACAGACATCCAAAGACAACAGAGGGTAGAGAGGTAGGAGTGTCCTATGTTTGCCCATTGCTCTTGTCATGTAGGCTGGCAGCAATAGTCGGGTCGGGTCTGTGCATCCACCTTTTGCTCTTCTTTTCATTTCACCCTTTTAGAAAAACAGCGGGAGGTAGCAGACAAACAAATGGAAAAAAAGTAATTATCAGTCATATTTATCTCAGTTCATGCTTTCATATTATATGTTGGATGTTTACTTTAGATTTACCTGAACAGAACTGCTTAATCTGATTTTAAAGCTAGCTCTTGGTGATATCTGCTTAGGCTCTGGAAAGATTGACAAGCAGTAAAACAGGTACATATAATCTGTAAATGTTTGTGCAACGCTAATACTGATCTATCTTTGCAATCTTACGAGGAACTGTACTCTGCAACGACTGCAAACTTTGCTAGGCAGGTGATAAGTGGATGCATAGAGCGCGCACCGCACACACTAGGACGGATGGATAGATAAATATTATATGTAGATAAATTTAAGGAAAGGCTCCTCCTCCCGGCTTGGGCTTAAGATTCGTCGTCGTCTGGCACCTCGACCTCAACCTGGACGAATCCCTTGGTGGCGAGCTGCTGGCGGTAATCCTCCTGGAGGCCGCGCACGATCTCGTTGTTGCACCTGACGACCTCGTCGACCCAGGCAGATTGGCGCCGGCGCTCCTCGGATATCCACCTGGGCTGCGTCTCCCTCAACCGAGCCGTGGGCTGCGTCTCCGGCGCACGCTTGTGCCACCGAACCTTGGGCTTCGCGGCCAGGACCAACTCCACCTGCTCCTTGGAGACCGTCTTCATCACCTTCTTCGTCTTCTTCGCCGCCGCCTTCTCCGTCTTGATCTTCTTCGCAGATCCCTCTCCAGCCTCCACGTCGCTGTACCCCCTCCTCAGGACGGCGAGGCTGGCCGTCATCTCCATGTCCGGGGGCGGGGGCGGGGGATCGGTGGCGGCGGGTCGGTGGTTTCGCCTCTCGTGTCTTTTCCGCTGCCCTCGACCTTGAGCGAATCGAGATTTGGCTAGATCGCGACTGAGTTGGGTTGGGTTGGGCCGGGTAGCCCGCCGCCCATCCTCTATGTATTGTAATAGGGCCTGTTTAGTTGGTGAAGAAAGTTTGTGAAATTTACTGTAGCAATTTTAAACCGAAGATTAGGAGGATTAAACATGATCTAATTATAAAATTAATTACACGGATGGACGGAAATCACGAGACAAATCTATTAAGCCTAATTAATCCATCATTAGAGAATGTATACTGTAGCACGATGTTGTCTAATCATGGCCTAATTAGGCTCATTAGATTCGTCTCGCGAAGTTATCCTGGGTTATGGAATGAGTTTTGTCATTAATCCACGTTTAATACCCTTATTAGTGCCCAAAATATGAATCCAGAAATTGTTCACAGCTCAAAAAGCCCACCATATTACGGCGGCCTAGCCCAAATGTGGATGCCATTTCCTGTTCTAACGAAGATGCATCATGCATGCTGCTCTGAGGCTGCTGAGAGGCTGACGCTGGCGCTGTCGTCTCACCTCCTCTGGCCAAGCTCGAGGATGGATGGCCATTTATCACCAATTAAGTCTCTGTCAATCTGTCGGTTCAACAACGTTGATCAGAGATCGTTAGCACTGCAAGTCTGCAAGTGAGATGGATGGTCAGCAGGTCTCGGATTTATTTATATTAGTAGCAAGTGTTTTATTAGTAACATCAAGCGCTGATAGCCGTACGAAGTGGTGTCTGACTGTTTCCAAAGATCATGCATGGATCCATCAGCAATGGCTAACTAATACTTTGGAGGGACAGCGTACATCGATGTCCTGGGTGGCGATGGCACGGCTGCGGCGTATGGACGACGACGGTTGTAGCGGGGCGGGGCTGAGGACGACGAGCATGGCCTGACGTAAACCCCAATGGCATCGACGAGCCAGCCGGAGCGTCCCCAGAAGCCGACGATGCAGGCGCCTTCCGCCGGCGGCACAGAGACAGAGAAGGGCGTCCCGCCGGACTTGCTGCCGTACGGCCCATACGTCCTGCCCGTGCTGCTGCGGAACGTCAGCGAGGTGATGACAACATCGGGGACGCTTCCGAAATGGCCGGTGGTGCCCTCCACCGCGGTGACATGCTCGCCGGCAGACAGCTTGATCTGCACGCACAGGAATTCACGTAGATGGATCGATTCACTCGCTATCAAGTAATACTATTCGAAGCTATTATTTCAAAGAAGAGTGGAGAACAGGCTTAGTTATTTACCGTTGCACGAACTCCTTTGGAACCGAAGGAGTGGGGGCGGCCCCATGGACCCGCTGTTCGGTTTCGGTTATTGGCTTTGTCATCTCCATGAGCGGCGAGTGAGTAGTACTCGCAGACCAAGGACAAAGAGTGGATGGCCGTGGAATGGTACAGGACGATGGTACGGATGCGAGGAGCTCTGGAGCCACGCATGTAGAAAGGCTGGCCACCGGATCCACCCCATGGCCCGACGCTGATGGCGCCCCCAGGCTACACAGTACATCGTCCAACACCATGTTATCAGAGGCAAATATATAGCTACTATGACTGAATCGATAAGCCGATCAAATTGATATAGAGAAATGGTGTCAAGTCTGGATCCCTTAATTAGCACTGACGACGACCCTTCATAAGAATATATAAGAAGTGATCCAAGAAGAAGTACATACCGAAGTGTGATTTGTTGTGTGATAGTATCTCTGGGTCATGTTAGGAGGAGGAGTAGAACTGCCACTGCTGTTATCTTGGCCTTCGACCCATGCTGGTAACGGGGACTTCACAACTGGTGAGCTTTCATCACGACGAAGGCTCGTCTTAACGGGCTCCCACACCTGCGCTACAAGCTCCTCCGTCCCTGCCTCGCCGTCGTCCCAATCCCAAAACATTGTTGGTATCCCAAATCTCCTGCTGGATCAAATTACTTGTGACAAATCACATCTTTTTTTATTTCCCCTTATTCAAAAACCCATAAATTGCATGTCTGAATCAGGGAAGAAGATATTAATTAATAAAGCAGAACTGACTGTGTAGATCGTCTCGATGAGCAACAAGTTAAGCAAGCCGTATGTAGTTACAGCGGTGGACGGCATGCATATGCGGATCAACGCTACATACCTTTGCGAGGTAGGCGAGGGAGGCTCTGATGGTGAAGCTGACGCTGACGCTGTCGGGCCTCCTCTCCAGCGCCCGCCCCAGCTGGATGCCGATGAGGAGAGCACCCGTGTACATGCACACGGGGACCACGATGATGAGCAGCACGGCAGCCCCGGAGAGCTTGAGCTTCTTTGCCATTTTCCCCTTCTGTTTTTCTGTTGGTTCCTTTCCTATCCTACTGATCGATCAGTCTGACTTGCTGGACGGCAGCACTAGCCGGCCGCGTCCTCTTGTTGTTACAGTTTATCCGTGCTAGATCGTATCGATTAATCCAATTTAATTGTCATTATCGTCTCTAGCTTGTCTCTGTCAATCAGCTGCCGGTGCAGCGACGCTGATGTGCACATCCAAGGAAAGAAGATTATTGTTAGGCTGGGTACCAATATTTTATCTTGGGACTCAGTAGTAATCAGTAGCTTTGAAGCACTAATGCAAGATACGGCGACAAAATGGACATGTGTTGGACAAGGCAAATATTACTGTAGATTACATCAACATCCGTTTGGCGATTTTATATGTGCAACGATGTGTGTGCTCACTGCCAAGTTGCTCCCTCATAGAGATGTCAACGGGAATTTCCCCCGTCCCCATCCCCACGGGGATGAAATATCGAGTTTACCGTCGCCCGTGGGTTTAGAAAGTAGCGGTCAATTCCACCGGACGTCTTTTTTTTTTTTAAATGTTAACTGCTACTTCCGTTCCGTCTCCCCCGCCTCTCCGCCTTTTTTTCGCTACTTCAGTTTCACACATGCACCGCATGACAACTTTTCATTTTTCCTTCATGTTTTGTAATACTAAGTATTATCTGGGATGTTGTTTCACGTGAGTCCAATTTCACACATGCACCGCATGACAACTTTTGTATGATAAGTTATGTACTGAAAGTTTCATTTAGCACGTAAAAGTTGTTTATGAAAGTTTGCTATAAAACTTATGGATGAAAACTTTTTGTTACCTAGTTGTAGAAAAATTTTGTATTAAAACTTATCCATAGTTCAAAAAACTTATGTATTACGTAGTTGTATGAAACTTTTGTATTCAAACTTGTGTGAAGTTCGAAAAACTTGTAAAGTTTTATGATAAATTTTTATGATAAACTTTTACATTGAACCTTTATGATAAAATTTTACATTACGAATATGACTTAGCAACAGTATTATCAGCATTTTTAATCTAAAATTTTTATATTATTAAATTTACATCGGGAAAATATGGTGTTATGCATGTTTTAAAAAATCTACTTTTCTTTGGCTTTGGTCCCTCTGCCATAGAAGGCCGAATTGATTAGTATTCAGGGTTGTCAGGATGTTACTAATACTTATGGTCCTCTGTTGGATCCTTTCCTATATATCCTATCGAATCGATCGATCTCACTTGCTGGATGGCAGAAGCAAAGTTGCTGGACGGCAGCACTAGCCGACCGCGTCCTCTCGTTACAGCATCAATGCTAGATCGTATCGATTAATCCAATTTAATTGTCGTTATCGTCTCTTGCTTCTGTCAATCAGCTGCCGGTGCAGGGACGCTGATTGGGACATCCAAGACTAGTACATATAGTATTAGCCCGGGTACGGATGTTTTACCTTGAGATTCAAGAACCAGAACCAGTAGCCTGGAGTCAAGGAATTAGGCAGTACAGTTCATTTTCTTCTAGGACTTGACACATGGTTGCCCAAGGTAAATAATTAATTAATTGAACATCTATTTAGCGATCATGTCTTGTGTGTTCTCACTCCATACGGCTGCTGACCGATCGAGCAAAAATTTGGGAGGGAGCCCAGCCACAGCTCCTGTGGATATATGGGCTCGGCTTCCCCATGTCTATCTATCTACTATACGGTCCATGGGCCTGCATTGACAACACTTCTGCCTGCGTGGAGCTTGGGAGCCCAGCCCACACAGATCGTCTCTGCGCCTTGACTAACTGCGCCGCTGTGCCAGCCCTACAAGGCTTTCCGCCGCCGCCGCCATGCTCGGCCATCTCCGGCGATCCCTCCGCGCCCTTACCCGCCTACCTGTCACCGCGAGCGCCTCCTGCGATCCCGTCGCCGCCCCCTCGTAAGTGCCTCCGCTTTCTTTCTCCCCACCCCCTACCGTAGCTCCACCCCCCTTGCTTCCTTCGAATCACCATTCTTGTCTTCGAGCAAATCAACACCTCCAGTGCTTAAGCTTGCAGTGAGCGTCCTCTGAGAGAGCATTAGGATGGATCAGCTAGTTTCACTGTCCGTGGCAAAAAGATTATTTCTTAATGAGAGTTTGTGTAAACGCTCTCTATTTTTATTTAGCCCCCTCTTTCCCAATACTCCGATTTCCTCTTCCTTCAGTTTTATCTATTGCAGATTCTAGTTCGCCTAAATGTAATGGAAGTGCAGTCCAGAGTTTCTATTGTGACAGTGTAGGCAACACTTGTATTTGGGCACTACTGCTTGTTTCGTGCTTCTTATAGACAGAGCAACTAATGCAACAATCAACTACTTAGTACTGATCTCTACTAGTTTTTTCAAACAAGTATCTTGTGTGTTTGGTGCTACTTTAGGTTTTCAGAACTTACAAAGCAATGGGCTTTTCTATTTGATGAAGAAGTGAAGTTGTGTTTTCTGACGCTAAAGTAGAGGTACTGATATAAGGGAACATATCAGGTGCAAACCAACCCTTCCGTGCAAACTATGGAAACTTCAATCTGGACCACGTGATATTGATTCAAGGGTGCACTCATGGGAGGTGGGAGGGGTGATTTGCAAAACTCAGGGAAGGTGGGAGGGGTGATTTGCAAAGTCGTATTGCAAATCACCCCTCCCACCTCCCCTGAGTGCACCCTTGGATCAATATCGTGTGGTCCAGATTGAAGTTTCCATAGTTTGCACGGAAGGGTTGGTTTGCACCTGATATGTTCCCCTGATATAATAAGCAAAATTTGTGATAAATAAAAGGTAGTTCTTTCATTGGCAGGTATCCAAATCAGTAAGCGGAAATTGCATTTCTAACTAATTTTATGACAAACTATAAATTGCAAGTTTTCTAACTTAAATGCATTTCCTTTTACTAGATCCATTCTTAAGGAGATACTGTTTGATAAACGCTTCCTTTTTATTTACATCATTCAGGTTCTGGAGTTCACAAACAGAGGTACACACTTATGCTTGCTAAGCAAGAAGTTGCCCTACCTTGATTCTATGTTAATTGTAAACCATTTGCACCTCTGGCTCATCTGTTTGGCTCGTATCTGTTTGGTGTAACAAGGATGCTACCAGATATTTCTCTACTTCCAAAAATGCTACCAAAGGCCGAGTACATCAGCAAAAGGAGTTAGAACCAACGACGCCTACAAAGGTCCCCACAGTAATATCACTCATTGTTTTGCATTGGAGTATTTCGATTTATCTTTGAAATATTCGTGTTGCCAGCCTTTCCTTCTGGTTGATTACTATCCAGAAATCCTATATTATTTTGAGTTGTTCAGTATGTCAAATAACCTAGTCGATATTCAACCTAGAAGCCATTCTTCACTGTTTCTACTGGGATGCACTGATTGCATGAGTAGTTTCTTGCACATTTCATACTTGCTTCCATATGAGCATTTATGATCCTGGATTAAAGATTTTATCTTTCTTACACAGGATACTGATATAATAATTGACCGCATACGGAAGAGCACAAGGGAATTGGAACAAGGGCCTATTGGAAAGAATCTGTCTTCGGCAGAGAAGAGGAAATTTCTTGTCAATACTGTATGTACAGATAGTATTGATATTGTTTACTTACCCTACACGGGTATATTATACTGCGTTCAAATGATGATGATACACATGCTAATAATGTGTTACTGGCAACAAAGCCTTTGGTCCCAAGCAAGTTGGTGTAGGCTAGATTGATACCCAGCATGAGCCACCAAGAAAAAGGGAAAAGAAAGAGAAAGGAAAATAATATATTTTTTGTATTGCAGTAATTTAGCTGCTATTGCTCAGTGCAATGGAATTACTAAATACTACATTAACTAAATGCAGCTCCTTGGCCTCGAAGATTCAAGAGAAGTTGTTTACAGCACCCTTGACGCTTGGGTTGCCTTTGAGCAGGATTTTCCTCTGGCTTCACTAAAGCAAGCACTTTCGGCTCTGGAAAAGGAGGAACAATGGCATAGAATTGTCCAGGTATTGCATCTTCTAAGTTACTTTCAACTGTTTTTGTCCTGTATGCACTGTGAAGTAAATTTCGTCTGACAAATACTCAGGTGATAAAATGGATGCTAAGCAAAGGACAAGGAAATACAATGAGAACATATGAGCAATTAGTGTGTGCACTTGAGAAAGATAATAGAGCTGAGGAAGCACATAAAATCTGGCAGAAGAAAATAGCCCATGACCTGCATTCAGTTCCTTGGCGCTTCTGCCATCTTATGCTGGCTATCTATTACAGAAACAATAGGCTAGAAAGGCTCGTGAAGGTTTGAACCTGAACTGTCACCTCTGATCCAGTTTAGATTATGTATTTTTCATGTGAAAACACAGCTTATGTGAATGCATTGCCCTGCCTTTTCTGATTACTTAGCTCTTCAAAGAGCTAGAAGCATGTGGTCGTAAACCTCCAAGCAGAGATATTATACGGAAAGTTGAAGATGCATACGAGATGCTTGGACTGCTAGAAGAAAAGAAAGTGTTGCTTGAAAAATACAAGGACTTATACAACAAGCCATCTCGAGATGATCGAAAGAAAAGCTCCAAATCCAAAAAGACTGCGATGAATAAGAAAGACGGTTAGTTTCGGTTCCTCATGTGAAAAGTTCTTGCTGGCATTCTGTACTACACCTCTGAAATTTGCAGTCTCTTCAGATGCAGAACTTAGTTCTTTTAGGACTTAGGAGGATATATGACAAGGATTGTTTAATCTTTAGACTATTCCCCCCAGCTGCAAGAATTCAATTCATTTGTTTGGGCAGTACAATGTTACAGCATTACTATTCTGTTGTCAGCTGATGGAAGCGTGCAAAGCAAGATGGAAACATCTGAAAATCTTCAAGATCATTGTTGCCCTTTAGATGCGGAATCAACTGTGCCGTTGAGTCATGATAAGCGAGGTAATGTAGAGTATGCAGTTGATGAGTTTTAATTTATAGTTATGTTTTTAGAAGTGGTGCTCAGACATTATATCTGCCTTTTTTGTTCTCCATCCAGATTCATTAGTGATCCACTGACATGGCCATAAGATGAGACTAAAACCGGATGCTGCCAGCATTAGCGATCTTTATGCTCTGAGTACAGGTTTGCTCTTATTAAACTGTCTAGGTGATGTAGAAAACAGTGTGCTGTGCATTTCCCCTGATGTTGTTGATAGTTGAACTTTGTTTTTCTTAGCTTGCTTGGGCCAAACATATCATCCCACTGCCATCAATGGTTACTCTCGGCGTTATTTGGCCATGGTACTAGAGCATTTCTATCTGTGGAGAAAATTAACATTTCAGGCTGTTATTAAACTAGTATAGGCACTCCAGCTCTCTGAATCTCTGACTATGTATCACAAATTCACCATTATCATGTACGCACCCTGGCACCATGCTGTATAATGTGCAATATTTTTTACTGGCAAAGTGGCACTATACATAGGCACGAATTGGATTTAATCTGCTCTGGGAATTGAATTTATCATGCTTAGCTTTGGAACTCTGAAGATTGAAGAAAAGTATGTGTGAATTTAGAATCTGTATAGTTATGATGACAAGTGAAGTGGTAAGCTAAAGCAGGTGGCCATATCTTTTGCTTTCATGATGCTTTGCCTTTTCCCCATTTGAAAAAGCAGGCCATCAGAAATCATGGAAACATACAATGGGAACTTTGAAGCTTGCAGTTTGGTTGGGGCCAGGCCAACCCGAAGAGAGGTCTGTATATGGATTTATGGGGGGCTTTTGTCCCAAAAGGAAGAAGGATCTAGATGTACACCTACCCCTAGTTTTGGCTTTTGACCCTGAGGAACAAATAAATCAAACGATGATGGAACTAGTTATCATGCATGCATGGTGCCAGGAGTTTGAAGTGGTTTGCACGCTCAGTTGATGGGTATACATACATGGCAAACGGTGCCCATCTTGTTCCCAGGCAGGCAGCATGCTTGATGGGCATACATACATGGCCCGCTACTTGAGTGAGCCTATGTGAATTGTGGACTAAAGAGAACGTGTGCATAATGGAATGCTAAAGCCAGTAACTGGAAGGAGCATTCCATTCCAGTGCTGCATGCATAATGGAGGAGATGGGGCCTGCGAATTCGATGCCTCTAGCTATGAAGCCTTTGTTTCTCAGGTTTGTGCGCATGGCATCTGATATGGCTTTTGGACATGTTTTTGCTGTGCCTTGGCCGCTTTGCTTGCCGGCGAATAGCAGTGCCAAGTTCTTGCCTGTAGGTGATGATCGATTTCCTGATGGTGGTGGTGCGCATATCGATCCCAAGCTAGTGTCTGGTCCCCTTTCTGAATGGAGGTTGGAGGCAGATCTAGTCCCTGCCCGTTTTTTTTTAACTGCCTGGTAAGAAAAGGAGGACTAGGTTTTAACGAGTCGGGTGGAGTGAATATGGATTGTGACCTGAGGTGGATGTGCTTAATTCTGGCACCAACCTCCAACCATCTTGATCTTGATAGCAAGAAGATCGGGTGGTCGTTCCAGGGCCCATCTTTGTATGTATGTACTGGACTAGTATCTGTTAGTGCGATCCTGCTGCATTGTGCGGCCAAGTGTGGGCGACACTTTGATGCTTGCATGCAATGCAGAGACTACTCGGTGGCTTCACCAATTAAGCAACTGCATGCAGTGTAGATTTAATTTGCTCCCATCACAAATACTAGGAAACAATGCTCACAGATGGCCTCACTTCATCCTATTTTTTTAAAAAAATAATGTTACAGTAGCTAGTGCGACGACAATTCACCCGCTGCCTGACTGACTCTGCTGACACGTGCGTGAAGCGCAAATGCGGGCTGCTTGATTTGGCCTGCGGGATCAGCAACCAACCAGTGTAATTAAGAAAATGTATGGCTGGTTGATTTGTCAAGAATCCCGATGATCTCAGTCAGAGGACATGGGTCAGCGCGAGCGTACGCTTTGCTGCCGACCACCGAATTTAATACTGCTACTGTACCTGTACTAGGATATCACCCTCGTGTCTGATGCAACAGAGAGAGATCAATAGAGCGCAATGGCAAAGAAAGGATGATCGCATAAAAAGAAGAGCAACTAACCCCTAAACTTAGCGTCTTAGCCTGTCCATCACCTTCATTGACAAATCTGTATTATCTCGATATACAATGTTGTTGAAAATGAATAGAACTTTTCTTATCGAAAAAACATTTGTAACACGTCACAAAAAAAGGTATATTAGCATAGATTCCTTTTCGGTACAAATCTACCCGTACTATTTTCGCAATTAAGATAACTGAGGGAGTAATAATTCGTTATAAAACTGAATATGTCTTTGAGTCGTTCAACAGGGAGAGCCACCGTGCAGTGCTAGCTGGTCTCCTCGCGCAAAAAAAAAAGGTGCTAGCTGGTCCATTTTGTCACCGATGAGAAGGTTGCATCATCAGTAAGGGGTGTTTATATTGGTGAAAAGGATGAAAGTTTATGCATTGGATCGCGTGCATATAGAGAAGAAAGGAACTGACATGGTTCTCAGGGTGAAAATTTTATGCAAAATGTGGAGATTTAAACACGCTCTAAATCAATGAGCAGTTTCTGTGATTTTTCGCATAACAGTTGGCCGCTAGTCCCGGTCCACTTGTTTTCTTCTGTCAAGACTGAGAGAGATCGATGACTGGTGAGAGAGAGACGCGTCCAAAGCAAAACTGCAAAAGCAGGGGATTTGGGCCATGACCATGAGGGAGGGGTCCACTCTGTCTGTTCCGCTCCGCCCAGCCCCGTTGCACACTACACCACTCCACCACTCGCCTCCTTCCTGTCTGGTTAGTTAGTGGTGGTGTTGCTTGCTTGGTTCCACTGCACAGCACACAGCAGAGCGGCTTCAACCTTCAACGCGCCCCGCCCGAGGAGGAAGAAAGGGAGAGAGAAAAACACCGGCTTTCCTTGTTTCCTGTAGCTTAATGGAAAAGTAATTACCAGCCCCACCAGGTCACCACCGAGCTGCAGCAGGAGGCGTGCGGAGGAGCGGAGGCAGAGCAGAGCACAGCAGGCGGCAGTGGAGCAGAGCAGGGAGTGCCAGCCACGAGCATGAAGAAGGGGCATCAGCAGCAGCATTGTTCTCCCCTGCTGCTGCAGCCCAAGCGCCGCTGCAGTGGGCTCGCCGCCGCCGTGCCCGCCCTCGTCGTCTGCTCCATCCTGCTCCCGCTCGTCTTCCTCCTCGGCCTCCACCGCCCCGGTGTGCACTCTTCCTCCTCTCGCCTCCCTCGGATCTGTGCGCCTTCTTGCTTCTCTAACGGTGCCGCTCTGTTCTGTTCTGTTCTGTTCCCTGCAGGCTATGGATCGGAGGAGCGCGCTGCGGTCGTCATCAGCACCGTAAGAGGCTTCTTCTCCCACCAACTCTGAAACCGTCCTGTATTCTCGGATTGATTCCCTTCTTCTGCGTGATCAGGAGCTCGCCGGTTTTGGGGCGCATAACAAACAGCATCTCGAGAACGGAGGCGCCATGAAGCACAAGCTTCTCAAGGTACCGCTAGCATTCAACTACCACACTCTGCTACAGTGCTTACGCATTCACACCGACTGTACCGCTCGTTGCTATCATATCCTGACGAAAGCGAAATAATTGCGGTTCCGCACCAAATTGTGGGAAACGCAGTAAAAATGTATGTCAGTAACAATGAGAAATCGAACCACTTGCCTCCAGAGTTTTTAGTGCGTTCATGCGCTCCGTGTGTGCGTGCGTGTTTTGCGGACGCTTGCAGCTGCGTGCTGTGACGCTTAACAACCTTTGTCTCCATTCTGGTGTTTCTATTATTGTAGGTGGCAACCCAAAAATTTGTTCTTTCATGATTCCTTGCCATTCCTCCGATAAAATCGACCCAAAACTGCTGCTGCTGTCAAGATGCTCTCCATTGTAGGATTCCTCTTCCATTGCTTGGCCTTTTCTTTACTTATTCAAAAGATTGGTTGCCCTTTTCAGTAATCTGTGACCATCTTTCTGCGAATCCATAGCGTAATTAAAGAGTGAACACAAAACAAAATATCCTTACACAGCCACTGAATTTACAGTGTTGCAGTCAGTATATTCTATAAGTAGTGAGTAGTGATATGAAAACAGATCACCGCCCGTATGTCGTGTGTCCAACATTGCTAATGAACTTCGCTCTAATCTGGAAGCAGGTGCACAATTAGCTAGCTGGACGAATCGCTTTGCCACATTGTTTTTTCATGGATTGCCTAAAACAATCATCAAGGGCGTGCTGTACTAAAATAATAAAATGGCAGATGTTTTATTTGACTAACCTCCTTTCTTTTTTAACTTTGTATATGCAGGATGCTTCCAAAAAGAAGACATCTGGATCTAATGAGATTTCGACTAAGATATCTACTAGATCAAAGTCTAAGAATCTTGCTATCAAATCAAAAGTAAAGCTCAAGGGTGCTTTCTCTTTAGTTGAGCTAAATAATGACACCTTCAAAAGTAACGGTAAGTATTAGGAGTGTACAAACAGAAAGCCATTTCTAGTATTTTCGTTCGAAAAAAAGGCAGTTCCAAAATCCATCTTACTGTATCCATTGGTGTTTCAGGGCTTCATAAACCCAAAATATACCAATGGAAGGGCATGTCCTCTAGACCAAAGGTAACAAACAATCTCTTTACTTGCCTGCATTTTTTTATTAAGTAGTCTGCAACTCTGCATTTTCTTCGGATTTGAATAACAGTGATATAGACTTGGTACTATACACACACAAAAAATGTGAGTTCAGTTTAGCATATGAGGCTTTTACAGCAATCATAGTACCGCTCAGATTTTAAGGCCTTAATTGTGAAATTGGTTTTACATACAATGTTTTATAATGCATATCAATTATAAGTAAACATGCATGCATTCATCGTTAGTTCTTTAAGACTTCAGCAAACCCCTGTAAAAGCCAATTGTAGTTAGTTCAAATGTTGGCACAGCAGCTTTGTAGTTTTTTTGATGCAGGATGACTCATGTACACCTGTGGTGATATGTGCTTTAAATTTAAGTCCAGTCATTTCTTTTAATTACTAGGGATCCTTCATAACTTCTTTACTTCTAAACCTTAGGAAAGTGAAATTGTTTTGCGACAGGATACTGCTGCTAATGGGAAAGAGACCCGTGGTCAAGAAACAGTGCATGAGGGAAATCCCAAGTCCTGTGAACATGAATATGGAAGTTACTGCCTCTGGTCTACTGAGCATAGGGAAGTTATGAAAGATGCTATTGTGAAGAGACTTAAAGATCAACTTTTCATTGCAAGAGCTCATTATCCTAGTATTGCAAAACTAAAGCAGCAAGAAAGATTTACGCGTGAACTGAAGCAAAGCATTCAAGAGCATGAACGCATGCTGAGTGACACCATCACAGATGCTGATCTGCCACCAATGTTAGTATCATCTTAGATTTAAAATTTTATTGATTTTTTTGGTTCATATGAACTTTTTTGCCTAACAAATGATTGATACATTGCTATATCAATTCAGTAGCATGGCTTGGTTTCTTGTTTCAATTGACATCTGATTTTCTTCAAGCCATGTTATGATGCAAGGGAGTTACTTTTGTAGAATATTCCATTGCAATTCATTTTTGTTTATTCTGTCCTTGAATTGTTTCTGAAGTTAATGGCTGCTTGATCTTTTCAGTTTCACAAAGAAGCTAGAGAAAATGGAGAACACAATTGAGAGAGCCAAGTCTTGTGAAGTAGGATGTTCTAATGTTGAACGGAAACTTCGGCAGCTACTTGATATAACAGAAGATGAAGCTTATTTCCATACGAGACAGAGTGCATTTCTATATCATCTTGGTGTCCAGACTATGCCTAAAACTCACCATTGCTTGAACATGAGACTGACATTAGAATATTTCAAATCTAGATCAACTCGCATGGACCAACTAAATGAGCAGAAGCTTGATAGTCCTACCTTCCAGCACTATGTAATATTTTCCAGAAACGTACTTGCAGTTTCGACCACTATTAATTCAACAGTTTTGAACTCCCAGGTATACCTTTATTTTGAAATAACAGAAAAGATTTTGGGATATCCATCTGATTGTTAACTTATGTACACACGTTTCAGGATTCTGGCAGCATTGTTTTCCATTTGTTTACTGATGCACAAAATTTTTATGCGATGAAGCATTGGTTTGACAGAAATTCATACTTGGAGGCTACTGTTCATGTAACTAACATTGAGGGTTATCGGAAGCTCCCAAAGGATGCAGAATCACTTGAGATGCAACAACTGTGGCCTTCAGAGGAATTCCGTGTTACAATTCGTAATTATTCTGAACCTTCACAGAGGCAGATGAAAACTGAGTACATATCTGTTTTTGGCCATTCACATTTCCTGTTGCCTGACCTTCTTCCTAGTTTGAATAGAGTAGTTGTTCTGGATGATGATTTGATTGTCCAGAAAGACTTGTCATCCCTGTGGAACCTCGATATGGATGGTAAAGTGATAGGTGCTGCTCAATTCTGTGGAGTTACATTAGGGCATTTCAGAGCTTATATTACTGAACATAATTTTGACTCTGATGCATGTGTGTGGTTGTCTGGTCTGAATGTCATTGAACTGGAAAAATGGAGGGATCTCCGTGTCACCAGTTTGTATGATCAATCACTCCAAAAGGTCAGTAGAACTCACCATTCCCACCAGTCCTATCCAAAGGACTCGAATCAATCTGTCAATGTTTTTTTCAAGAAATTTTTGTTTGATTTTCTTGTCGTACTTCTACTGCTATCTTCCTTTTCTAGACAAATTCCTCCTACGCCACTGAAAATACTGAAGTCCCCTTATATGCCACTGATGTCTCAATGACATGTGGAACCATCAAATTTCACAGTGCCATATTGGGGATTACCCTTTTTTCCATGGCTTGCTTATCTTGAATATGTATCTTCTGAATTCTGATGCTTTGCCTATCCTTTTTTTATAGTTGCAAAAGGAGAGGCTTACATCACAGCGACTGAAAGTACTCCCTGTTAGTATACTTGCCTTTCAAGATCTGATATACCCTTTGGAAGACTCATGGGTTCAGTCAGACCTTGGACATGATTATGGAATTAGCCGAGACGATATAGAAAAGGCTGCTACTCTACACTACAATGGTGTCATGAAACCTTGGCTTGATTTGGGGATACACGATTATAAAAGCTACTGGAGGAAGTACATCACTACAGGGGAGAAGTTCATGACGGAATGCAACATTCACTAATTAACAGTGACATGAAGTGCACTAAACAATATCATTTTTGGGCATTTGAACCGCAGACCTCAAACAGCATGGTTCTGATGAACAGGAAATCGCTCGAGCGCTGCAGATGACCCAAATACACCCCTGTGGAGACAATGGATTCCAGGAGAATAACCGAAATGCATTCTGCAGACCTTTGAGTACGTTACACATACCAAGATATGTGTTGATTCTTTCACCCGTTTGTACACGGTTGGGTGGCCTTTTTCATTTGCAGCTTTGGAATTGCAAAAGTGCAATTTCCTTGCTTCTCATATTTGTGTAAAATATTTGATGCTATTCTTTTGCTAATTGTCAAGAGCAATACTGAGGGAAATGTTGAGCGCTAATTATGCCTGAATTAGCAATTAGTCGCTTGTAATTCTTTGCCATAAAGCTTGCTATTGTTAATGTCGGATGCTGATATCCCATTGATGGTATAATATGGTTGTTTGTTCTGCTCAATGGCAATCATTTTTTATTTGGATTTAGGATCCTTTTTGCAGTACATATCTCAATTGTTTCTCTGAAGTAACGAGAATTCAGATTGCGGTGCCTACCACAGTTTGGATTTAGATGTGCCTAACATTGTCTGGATTTAGATCTGCAACCAAGCACCACAACGAAAAAAAGAAACAGTATTATTTGAGACTTGCATAACTGTCATGTTGTATTCTTGGAATCTTGGTGGCTATGCCTGGAACATATACCAGAATAGCTCAGCATGTTAGGGTCCTCGAAACAATCTGTCAAAATACACAGGATATATTAGCAAGGTCTGAAGTCTGAACATTTGCTTGGGTTCACCATTGACCTTTGATATGTAGCTAAAGGGTAACTCTTATATGATCCATGCATTCTATCAGGACCACATTGCTATCTTGAACTATAGCCTCAGATGAAGGGCATGTAAACAGTGCCCATTCTACAACCTAGAGACTGCACTGTGAAGCTTCAGGTAACAGAGGAGTAACTTTAGTTCCTGTGGTGTCACAAGCCATGAAGCTTGGGACCATGAGGGTTATGGCCTTCCAGGGGACACCTACAGTGCTTCTGCAACTCCAGGTACCTCTCCATATCAAACTTCTGTGTAGCACAAAGCTTTCTCTGCCTCGACAAAAACAGCCTCTCCATGAAATCCTGATACGTCGGGTCCCTTGAGGTGATGAGGAAATAGGCGTATCCAACAAGCAGACCAGAAGCAGTGGTGAAGAAGGCAATCGGCTCCATCACATCCCATGAGAATTCCCAGAATGTGAGACGGAAGAAGAGCCCGACTTGGCACATGAAGAACCCTAGGCCAGACCACAGGATACGCCGAACTTGCTTGTGTGCCAGCTTGTCAATCTCTTCCTTCTTTTCCTGGAGCTGCTTGAATTCCTCTTTTCTCGGGTCATTCTCTGGTCCGAGCGCGAGTGGCACAGCTCTTCTAACCAGGTCCACCACCTAAAAATCAGGCCAACCAATATAAAGGTCAGCCAGATAAATTTTGCATCATCGTACTTCATGCAAAATCGTTGATCTTACCAAATCAGTCAGATAATTGTCATATTTGTTCTCCATAAAAGAAAGTGACTTAAAGCAAAAGAAGCAATACTGTGTAATCAATAAATATAATATTCAAAACTACACCATGACTCCTTCCGCTCGTCTTGTATATAACTACAAAAAGTCTGATTCTTACCAAATCAACTACATGTGCAACTACTATGAAGATAGCAAAATTGTCACTTCACTACAGGCTACCGCTGAAAGCGACAGGAAAAAAAACAAAACATGTGATGCAATCCTTGTCTGTTGAACTTTTAGCGCTTGTTGATGTAATATTTACACTCAACAAATAAGCATGTGACTCAATCCTTGTCGGTTGAACTTTTAAGATTCTTAGATGCTTTAAGTGTCGTGGATGACACAAACAAGATTCCACTTTTCCTCTGAGAGCGTTATATGGTCTTTGTTCTGACCAGGGTAGGTAAAGAACAAACAACGGTTGAGGAGGACTGGAGGCTACCCAGTTGAATCCAAGTAGTAGCAATGCGAATGTATAACCATCCAACATTGAATGTGTACATTACTGTAAGTCTGTAATTCCATCTGCATGCTGATCCAATGGTACTTCAGGTAGCTGCAGCCGCGCATTACGGTGAATTCCATTTGCGTATTGACCTATGCACCTCTTGGCTATACCATTGTTACTCTTTTCCCCAGTATTCTGGCAATTGATTGTAGAATCCCGTTTCACAAACAGGGCTACATTTTGACAAGTCACAAACAGCACTAAAAAAACGTGCTAGGATGACTAACAATAGGTTGATACCTGAACAGGGTATTGCTCTGGGAATTTGATGGGGGTTTTGGTTTTAGGAAAGAGGGAATTTATGGATTAGGTTCCATTTGTAACTGATTCATCGTAGTAAGGACGTGATTCCATATCCAAGGAGGAGTAGGCCAGTGAAAGGGAGTTAGTTATCCGAATCGAATCCAGAACAAAACAGTGATAAGATCAGCAAAGCTGTGTCGTACTAGGAATCTAGGATTAACGAGATTCAGGTGAGCCAAAGGGAGTAGTAACTGAATAATGGAGGAATGGTTGGGAATGAGACCTTCTCGGGATGCAGGTAGGCCTTGTCCCTGAAGAGCAGGACGACGCCGGCGTCGTCCATGGCCCTCGCGAGCGCCTCGGCCTCGGCGTGCGTCCGGGCGGCGCCGGCCTCGACGCAGGCGTCGAGGAGGTCGGCGTAGGCCACCACCTCGTCCCGGCCGTCACGCAGGCGGCGCTTGAGCGCCTCGACGCCGACGAGGCGCACGAGGCGGCGCGCCTCGGCGGGGGTGACCTCGGCCTCCGGGCGTGGCGGGGGCGGGGAGAAGGGGCGCGCGTGGAGAAGGAGGGCGTAGGACGAGGCGGCGGTGGACGGGGATGGAGAGCGGCGGAGAAGGAGTTGGGAGGCGGCCGCGCGCCACATGGTTTGGTGGAGGAGGACCGGCAGCGGGCGGTGGTCGGAAATCGGAAGGCCGAGCTCACTAGTATTGGTGGTGGCCGTAGTGGGCTTTATGGGCTGGTGCTGGTGACTTGGTGAGTGGTGACCTTTTCCGGGTTTTTTTTTCTTTATTTATTTTCCTTCCTCCCCTTTGATGCATTTAATATACCCGGACGAGCCATTTGTTTTTTCTTGTGATAAAGTGATATATATTTAGATAAGGAGTTGTTGCATTGCATCAGCCAGAGGTTGGGCCAAATGAGAAGAAGGAGCTGTGGAATGATGTGTCATGTGCGAGATGAGATGCCTGGTCGTGGTGGGTGCCCTTTTTTCCTTTTGTCACGTTTGGTTTGATGAACGCACGCATCTTAGCACATAACCACACACACGCACAGATGCATGTGTCGTGTTGAGATGCTTTGGTGGTGGATGGATGGAACGTGGGATCAGTTTTTTTTTTTTTGGAGGCGCTGTCCTTGCCCTGCCCTGCCCTGACCGTCCGTCCGTCCTCGCGTGAGCGGACAATTCCTCTCTCGCATTTTATCATCGTTTTTTTCCCTTTATGTGCCAAAAAAAATGGGGTTGAGACGTATCTCTCTCTTAAGCCGTCGTTGTAGACTTGTTGTATAGCTACAGCTTTTTTAACTTTTGAGGCGACGTGCAGGGCCGGGCGCCAGGGAAAATGGAAACGTCTTGTACTACTAGTCAAAAAAAAAAAGAGATAGAGGGCCTGACGCCCTGACCTGTCAAATATAGTTGTTGCGACATTCGGCCCATTTTTTCAACTGTGGGCCGAACGACGCACAGTGACGGCATATTGGGCTTCTCTGACTATACAAGGTCCGATTCAGCCTTTGAAAGCCCTTTGCACTGCTGCAGGCCTGGGCCCGGTTAATCTACCCCTTGATAAAGCAGCAGTGCATTCATTGCTCTGTGCACCCCAAATTTCTCCCCCTGAGAGATAAACTCAACTTCGTTCACACCACAAATGCACCCAAAAATACCACAGCTTCAAAATCCGACGGACCATGTCGTCTCTCAGTCATTCTCTCTCTTTCATCAACCAAATCCGACGGTGCATATTTAATGTATCTGTTCCCATCTCCACACAGAGCCCACCCGCGCGTCCGCGCCGCGTGCACCGGGCCCGACATCCAACGCTTCGCTTTTCGAGCTAGCCCTCTGGCTGTCTCTCTTCCCCCCCTCTCTCTCTCTCTTCCCTTCCCATCTAGATCCGGATTCAGGGCCTCGCCCCGCTCACGCTCCGCCGCCCAGCCGCCCCACCTATCCGCAGCTCGCGCATCGCCGCCGCCGGCGACCTAGGTGCTCTGTCCCCACGCCACGCCTCCTCCTCGAGTCCGTCGTCGGGCGGGCGGCGGCGACGCTGACGCATCACGTGCGACTTCCTGCTCCGGCTGCTCCGCGCGGGGAGCACGGTGGGCGCGGACGCCGCGCTGCTCGGGGACCTGGAGGCCCTCGCGGCGCGGCGGCTGGACCAGGCCTTCCTCGGCGCCGTGACGATCCCGGCGTTCGGCGGGCTCGCCCGCGGCGCGCTGGCCCCGCGCGCGTCCTCGTCGACGCTGCTCGACGTGCCGCTCGTGCTCCGCCTCGTGCGGGGCTTCCTGCGGGAGGGCGCCAAGGCCGGCGGCGGTGGCGCTGCGGCCGCCAGGGTGGCGAGGCTCGTGGACGCGTACCTGGCGGAGGCGGCGCTGGAGGCCGGGCTGCGGCCGGCCGAGTTCGAGGAGCTGGTGCGCGCGGTGCCTGCGCACGCCCGCGCGGCCGACGACGGGCTGTACCGCGCCGTCGACACCTACCTCAAGGTGAGTGCGCCGCGTGCAAGCACGCTTTGATTTTTCCTGCTGCTTAATCATCCGTCGTCTGCAGGACATGGGAGCAATCATAGTTATCTCTCTGCTGCTAATCATGCATGCTCATGGCTTGTTTGGTTATGCTCCGTACATTATCATGGGTATTGCTTATGTTTGTTTATGTGTCATCGTGCCCTGGTTAGGAAAGTAAAGGGTCACCTACCTCAAGGTGAGTGCCCTGGTCAAGAGCTAGCTATGCATCATTGGCATCTCGAGGTACACATGCACTCTGTGTCCATACACTAGAAACGCCAATCTAAATTTAAGATTATTTAGTAATCAAGATGATGTTCCAAGATGTATATGGCATCTATGGTATTCTTGTCATGTATTATTTGGGGATTGTGAGGAACTCTATATACCTAAAGAGAGTTTTTGCATCATTGGATTGCATATTGATGACTTTTGTTGGAGATTTGTGGGCTTAATTTTTGACATGTTTAGATGGACTCATTAAATCAGCTTTTAAGTTGTTAATAACTCTCTTAAGCATATATCAGCTTTTGCTCATTGGTTTGCATTAACAAACATTGCCGTAGCGTTAGCCACCCTTTTTGTTTACAGAAGATCCATAATATTATAACGCCACCCTTTTTGTTTGTTGGGTTGAAGGAGTTGCCACGCAAGTATTGGAATCAATGTGACATTGATGAGTTCTGATCGCTACATTTTCTAAGATTTCTATATATTAGCTGGTAGCTGCAGGTGTCAGATGAGATTTTATAGGATGCAATGGTGCTAGATAGGTCTAGCTAATTGATAATTACTCCATTGATCACCGGATCATGGTTTTTGAGGCGTTGCGGCATTGGGGTTAAACATGGACTCATTGGCATCAATATATAACGAATGCTATAGAAATTTAGTTGGCAGCCAATTGAATTTGAATCCATAGCTCATGTATCTGATCATGAATTCTTTATGTTCTGATGAGTAGCGTGATTACAGGTTTTTTATGTTCTGATGGGTAGCGTGATACTTTTTTTGGAGTATTTCTTAAAGAAGTTGATGAGTTGTTTACTAACTATTTATGTCAATCAAATTTGTTTTCCTATATCAATCACAAATTATCTGTCGGTACTGTCCCTGGATGATTTGGAATGTGAGGCAGCTGTTCTGACCCAAAGTATTCTATTCTTTGCATTAATTGATTAATGAATTTTATCATTCTACTTTGCATATTTTTCTCATTCCTGGATGAACTCAAGTCATCAGAATTGTGAACTTTAGATTCACAATTCTTCTTTCTCATTTGCTTTGGTTGTCAGAGGTGCCTCCACTCTTTGATATGAACATGCATTTATGGGGATTGGGGAATGCCATTGGCCACCAAGAAATTGGGACGGGCTGATGAAGAATTGATGGCTATCACAGGTGAGGTTGTATAAAAATAATTGAAAGTCTATGTTATTTGTAATTTTTAATCATATGTAAGTTTTTCCATGAGTCGCTTGTATGATCCCAATGCAATATTGTTTCTCTTGATATTTTCAATTGCCATGCTAAAGGACTACCTGAAACACTGAAGTGATTTCATTATTTTTTTTTGTTTCAAGCTTTTATAAAAGGTAACTGCATCCCAAATCTCAGGTGGCTGTTGGAATCGTCACAGATTAAATTGCATTCCCATCATATGAGGAAACTCATGCCATTTAATTCTTTATGTTGATATCATAAGTTTATTCAGTTTCTGTTCATTTGCCTATATGTATATTTAAGCCATATCAGTAAGCGACTTTTCCCTGTATGCTTCGAATAGGTATGATGATCAAATTGTAGCGATTAAGGTTCTGAACCGTGGAGGTACTCCTGAAGAAAAAGCAACGCTTGAAGCCCGATTCATTCGAGAAGTAAATATGATGTGCAAAGTGAAACATGAGAATCTTGTCAAGGTACTTCCCTGTGTGAAGGTCATGTTTGCATTGCATGGCTAGATAAATCATCAATTTCTTTTTGATACCTTCTCACAACAGTTTATGCACATTGGAGCTTGCAATGAACCACAGATGGTGATTGTTAGTGAGTTACTACCTGCTCTGGAGGCCACAACAGCGGCAGTGCCTGGATGGAAGAAGGCCTTCTTTGCGGCTGGAGGAGATCTTTGAATGAGATACCTCTCTCTGCTCTTATCATTATGTAATTCTCTTTTAGCATACTTTTGCTGTGAAATGCTCTAAGCT
>CM014277.1:2815794-2840934 GCA_004135705.1 Alloteropsis semialata | reverse complement strand
TTGCATTCCCATCATATGAGGAAACTCATGCCATTTAATTCTTTATGTTGATATCATAAGTTTATTCAGTTTCTGTTCATTTGCCTATATGTATATTTAAGCCATATCAGTAAGCGACTTTTCCCTGTATGCTTCGAATAGGTATGATGATCAAATTGTAGCGATTAAGGTTCTGAACCGTGGAGGTACTCTTGAAGAAAAAGCAACGCTTGAAGCCCGATTCATTCGAGAAGTAAATATGATGTGCAAAGTGAAACATGAGAATCTTGTCAAGGTACTTCCCTGTGTGAAGGTCATGTTTGCATTGCATGGCTAGATAAATCATCAATTTCTTTTTGATACCTTCTCACAACAGTTTATGCACATTGGAGCTTGCAATGAACCACAGATGGTGATTGTTAGTGAGTTACTACCTGCTCTGGAGGCCACAACAGCGGCAGTGCCTGGATGGAAGAAGACCTTCTTTGCGGCTGGAGGAGATCTTTGAATGAGATACCTCTCTCTGCTCGCATCATTATGTAATTCTCTTTTAGCATACTTTTGCTGTGAAATGCTCTAAGCTATATATATTATTTCTCTCAAACCAAGAACCCTGCTTATAGAATTGTAATTATAATCTATATCTCAATCCATTTCATATCTCTTCTTGCTTGTGAATATTCAAGTTTAAATTCGTTTCTGTATCATATATCTTTTTGCCCTTACTAATACATCTTTGTTTTTAATTGCTTATTCACAGAACAAGCCCCGGCCTTCTACTGAACCTGGTGAGCGTCTATCTTTGACAGCATCTAAAATTCAGTTTACAATTCTTAGGTTTTCATTTGTGTGGCATAGCATCTCTCTATTATTTTGGACTTAAGGAAGAGGACTTAAAAGTACTCGAGTACAGACAGTAAAAAAATCTTCAGTTCTTAAATTGAATGACAGTGATGAACTTATGATATGTGATCAAATTTCTGTGTTACCTACAGTTCACAACAAATCTGGGAATCACAGCAGAAGGTGCGAAATGACCGCTTATTTAGTTGCATGAACCTTTTTTACTGTTTTGAATGTGATGCCATAGCTGGTTTTGGTTCCAAATATATGTAAGGGGGACAGAATTGTTTGCGGCCTTGATTTAAGTAGCTTTAATTTAAAATATAGATCATTTTCTAAAAAAATAATATTAACCACTTATTGTGTCACATGAAAACTTCTTTGAAATTTTGGATGTAATGACATTGGTTGTACTACACAAAGACCTTGGAAGCTCAGTTATGCTTGGCTTGTGTTTCAGGACAGTGCTGTGTCCAGGGAAAATTCTTAAGGAGCTTGGGAGAAGCAAATATGCAAACTAATTCATATGCAATTTTTTTTATAAGGTTCATGTCTTTTAAGGTGAGAATGTTAACCACTTAACATTTTTGATAGAGTGGTCAATGCATTCATTTTATAGAGTTCTCTCTCGTATGTCTTTCATGTTCCAGCACCTCAGGCCAAGAGGAGGCTCGCTCAAGATTTGTGAGTTGTTACTGATCTTGAATGAACAGATCATTTGAGGACCCTTTCATCTAGAGTTCTTATGGCCTTCAATGAGTTGCCAGTAGCCCAAGGTTGTTCTTCATTTTGTTTCTTTGGAACAATGGTGGATCGAGGGCATGGACAAAGCCTGGATCGTGCACATAAGTTATGTATCTCGTGTGGTCCATTCATTGGAATGCAACAATCATACGATTCAATTTTTTTTTATAAATTTTGAATGGCCTGTAACTACAGTTTAGAGATTGGAGACTAAATTAAAACGGTCTTCGCCTCGTGGGAGTAGATTGCAGGGATTTTCTATGTATTTATGTTAGGATTTTCACCCGTAGCATTAGCACGGGCACTGTACTAGTAATCCTAATCCTATAGATACTACTAATCCAATGTGGCTACTAGAGGGAGAATGCAAAGCTGCCAGATTGATGACAAGTGCCATGGCCGCCGCCGCGCGCAGAAGCAGCGCTGCATCATCAAAGGAAGAGTTTAATGCAGGAAGAGGACTCCCCAACAACCACATTTATCGCTCTCCTCCACTTGGGACCGTCAGGATTCAGGAGGAGCATGCCAACCAGAGCTTGTGTTTAGATTAACAAGTTTGCGCTGGTCACTTTTCACATCGGATGTTAGGACACTAATTAGAGACATTAAACGTAAATTAACGATAAAACTCATTCCATAACTCCTGGGTAAATTCGTGAGACGAATCTATTGAGCCTAATTAGGCCATGATTAGACAACGTTGTGCTACAGTAAACAATCTCTAATGATGGGTTAATTAGGTTTAATAAATTCAAAATTTAATTTTCAGACGTGTTGTGTAATTATTTTTTTATTAGCATCCGAATACCCTTTCCCACGTCTCATTTTTAAGATTCAGCAAGTTTTCACTTTACAAACAAAACAAGGCACTGTTTAATTCCCCCAACTTTTCAAAAGTCACCAAAAATTTTCACACTGACAACCGTGCCCCCTCTCACAGGACACGCTTCCCAATACAAAATTTTTCACCATTTTTCACCAATTTACTAGAATTAAACAGCCCCTTGGAAGTGAAAAGGCAGCAGCCAGCTGGGTCTCAGATGTCAGATCACCTACATGCCCTGCGTTCTCCGTTTCGCAGGTTTCCAGGTGATGGCACCTGAGACCAGACCAGGGTCTATATAACCTAGAACTCCATCGAGGCATCAACCACCGGCATCGTGTAGCTTTTGCGTTTGCTTTGGCTTTGCTTCCCCCATAACCCAGAAATACCATTGCAAAAATGAAAGAAAAAAGAGCAGAGAAACGCACCACATTCATCTATGCCGGCTGGCCCACTTAACAATAACCATGCATAGAATGATGGTGAAGGCCATGTTCCATGGTAGATTAATTAGGAAATCCATGTTTTCCAATGGATTAGTATTCGAATACCCTTTCCCACATCTCATTTTAAGATTCAGCAAGTTTTCACTTTACAAACAAAACAAGAAGTGAAAAGGCAGCAGCCAGCCGGGTCTCAGATGTCAGATCACCTCCATGCCCTGCGTTCTCCGTTTCGCAGGTTTCCATGTGATGGCACCTGAGACCAGACCAGGGTCTATGGCAGTGTTCACATGGTGGTTGCACCCTACTTTGACCACTAATTAAAGATATTAAAGTCAGTTTACAAAACTATCTTCACAATCCCCTGGTAAATTCGCGAGACGAATTTAATGAGGCCTTTGACCGCACGATTAGAGGGTAATTACTGTAGCATTACTGTAGCAAATTATGGATTAATTAGGCTCGTTAGATTCGTCACGTAAAGTTGCACTCATCTGTGAAAAGGTTTTATAAATAGACTTCATTTAGTACTCCATGCATGCAAAATTCTTTAAGGACAATTTTTTGACTCATCCATCCGAACACGGCCAACTCCATCAAGGCATCAACCTACGGCATCGTGTAGCTTTTGCGTTTGCTTTGGCTTTGCTTCCCCCCATAACCCACAAATACCATTGCAAAAATGAAAGAAAAAAGAGCAGAGAAACGCACCACATTCATCTATGCCGGCCGGCCCACTTAACAATAACCATGCATAGAATGATGGTGAAGGCCATGTTCCATGGTAGATTAATTAGGAAATCCATGTTTTCCAATGGAGCAGCCAGCTCTTCCTCTCTGTTTGCCAAAACCAGCAGCACATGGTGATGAGGATGCAACCGTCCCCATCATCACATGAGATCAAACCAGTGAACCACACTATCCACTGTTGCAGCAACTCTTGCCCCTGAATGGGTTTGGCATGTCCAACAACCACGCCCGACTATCATCATCATTCCTCTCCCCAAAAAACCATTCACAGGCAAAGCTGCTTTGCTTTCTCTGCGCAACAAGTCCAAGGCGACCTGAGCCCCAGCAACAAAGGGTCATCGAGAAACCAGTGTCTTCCCATGCTGCTTGCTGACCTCCTTCCTGCCAGTTGTGCTAGTATCTCCTCCAAGAGAACAAGAGACAACAGGGCACGGCTTCTGCTCTGTGAAAAGGACTTGTCATTTGGAAGAAACGCTGGGCCCCTTCCCTTCCTGGGACACCAAAAAAGAGAGGGAGAGCAGAGCAAAGAGCTTTGTATGTACTGTAGGAGAGAGGAGCCATATCATCCGTCCCCAATCATGGCAACAAGCAAGTCCATTTCTCTATCCCTGGTAATGCATGATTTCCTTTGCCTCTCTCATGTCGTCCACTCCATAATGAGTAACCACCAGTCCACCAGCATGTTATCACAGGACAATCCTGCAAATGGCATGGCAGCCCCCTGTGGCTGTGGGGGCAAACTGCTCTCATCAAGCCTAGCTTGAATGTGATGTTTTCCTACAATATTGGCTCATAACCCAGTTTGGAAATGTGACTAGGAAGCAACCTAAGCTACCCAGACCGTCCTGGCTAGTAGTACTAACAACAATTCCTTGTTGCATGCCCCCACTTCTCATCTCAACAACATTTGTAAACTAGACTAATGCACACAAAGGCAGTTCAGAGTGAGCTAAGCCAATACCAGTATCAAACAACTAGTGAAGTGGGATTTGCTCTTGATGGTGATGGTGAACTAACCAAATACACCCCCATATTCTGTTCTCACTTGTGGAATGTGACTGGGGAAAAATAATACGGATGCAAACTCATCATACCAACGCTAATTGGTCAAAATGTCCAGGAAGCAAGAATTGACAAGGTGGTGATCTCATGGAGGAAAAGGTGAAAAGGATGTTAAAAAGTAAACAACGCATATCCGCACAAAAAGGGAGGACTCCGCCGCTTAGGATGAAAAATAGAACTGATTGGTGAAGAGATCATCGACGCCTGAACAAAATCTACCGATGGAAACATCAGTAACTATCACTGTGAAAGGCACCTAGCAATTAGTGATCAGAAATGTTTTCATTTTCCTAATATCGGAATTGACCAAATTGAGCAGCTAGCTAAACAGGCAAAAGATCCGAGGGGCAAGAACCTCAAGGTAAGATCTAGTAGCAGCCAGTAATAGTAGTAATGCTTTAGCTCTGTAAATTTGCTTAACGGCAAGGGGTCTGCAGTGGGCGCCAAGCAGATGCAGTGAGCAAGCAAAGATCCTTCCACCCGAGCTTGAGAGCACCATTCTCCTCCACGAGCGTGTACCCGTCGGAGGGGAACATGCCGAGCAGCAGCGACGCCTGCGCCGCGGCGCTGCCGGCGAGCGACGCCGAGCGGAACCCCGACTGCGCGAGCTTCTCGCGCCAGCTCCCGAACTTGACGTCGCCGGTGCGCGCCGGGCCGCCGACGGCGAGCACGTTGCGGATCTCCCTGGAGAGCAGCTGCTGCTCCACGACGTGGCGCTCGGGGCTGTCCTCGCCGTAGCTGGCGTCCAGCGAGTCGAAGAGCGCAGAGTAGTAGTGGATGGCCTCCACGAAGCGCGCCAGGAAGGAGCCCGAGTGGCTGAGGTCCTGCTCCACCATTGTCACCACCTTGGGGGCCAGCCTGCAGCAGACCAGCAGTCCGTCGTGGTCCACGAGAGACCAGACAGCATCATCAGTACGTGCATTTCGTTCAGTGACCATTAATTAGATTCTGCATTTCTGCTGCCAGTGGCACGACAAGACTCAACCAGCAACAACTTAGCATGTTAATGATGCATCAACTCAAGGACAATGCACCTTATCTCTCATGGTTCCCCAAAAGTACATGTGACAGATATGCAGCATTCAGCTAGAGAGAGAGAGGCTACTAACACCTGTTTTAAGCATGGTTGTCAGTATCGATACTATGATCCTATCCAGACCAAATGATATCGATCTCACCTAGTATCTTAATTTTCATATTATCCCGATACTACAGAAAGATTTCACACAATCCTACATAATATTTTATAGTATCCCGATACTACGATCCTACGATACCACATAATAATTAATATAAATAATTTTTAAAATAATTTAATGGTGATAAAATATTATTTGAGATAAGATGTTTTGAATATAATATCAATTAGAGCACTTAAGTTTACAAACAGTCAATTTAGTTAATCAATATAGACATTATTCACTTCGATCTATATAATATATTGCAAATCTTATATAAAATATATATTATACACAATCCGATAGTATCTCGATACTACGATACGATTCTACGATTCGATACTGTCGGGCAAAAAACGATACTACCTAGTATCCCGATACTGACAACCTTGGTTTTAAGCTTTTCAGGTTAGCTTCGTGATCTATTAAAAAATGATGATGGTTAGTCCATTTCGGTAATCATGATTCTGGCACTTGGAACAAGAGAGTTGGAACCTTTTGGCACGGAAAGTTGGTCATGATGATAAGAACTTTCAGCTCACTCTTCTAGTGATCCACTAACCAAATTCAAGCGGGATCTTTTGTGGTTCTGGGATCACCAAAGACCATGGAAGGAAAGATGCAACCTTTTTAGCCTAGAAAGTTGCTCATCATGACTAGTAAACTTTTGGAGCTCCAAAACAGAATTTTTTACTAGTATAAACCCATGGAGAGTACTAGTATGCTTGTACCGGAGGTACTACGATTGATGCCTGACGTGCTTATGACAATGTGACATTGGTTAACTAAAGTGTTTGCTGAAAAGTAGCCATGATGATAGAGAAGCAAGATTTGACATGGAAGCAATGGAGGAGGAGCACCTTTGGATGAGCCAGAGCGTGTTGGAGTCGGAGCCGGTGACGTCGTAGAGCGAGTGGTGGAGCCAGTGGACGGCGACGGCCTCGCGCCGCGTGACGCCCAGCTTCTCCGGGTCAACATTGCCGGCCTTCTCCGCCACGGCGCAGAACTCGAACGGCAGCCCCAGCGTGTCGGCGAAGTCGGAGAGCCGCTTCCCGGTGGCCTCCAGCGCCTCCATGGACGCGCCCAGGCCGGTGAGCCTGACCCTGGGCGGGCCGCCGGGGCGGGAGGCGAGGATGTGGAAGAGGCCCGGCCACTGCAGCCCCTGCATGATGTCCAGGTCGATGATGTGCACGCGCTCCTCCCGCTCGAACGCCTCCTGGATGGCCTGGTTCGCCGTGAAATGCGAGAACTTGACGAAGGGGCTGATGCCGTTGAACACCTGGAACGCGGCGGCGACGCGGCCGTGGAGGCGCGCCGCGGCGGGGGACGCCGGCGGCAGCGGCGCGTACAGGCCCAGGCAGGAGCTGACGAGGCGCGCGGACATGGCCTCCGCGAAGTAGGCGGCGACGCGCTGGGTGGAGGTGCCGAAGGGCGTGGCGAGCTCGGCGATCTCCAGCAGCGTCTGGTGCGCGTCGTCGAGGTTGTCCGCGTTCACGGACTCGGCGCACTGCAGCAGCAGCGTCAGCAGGTGGAGGCCCTCCTCGTCGCGCTGCTTCCGCCGCTGCTCTTCCTTGCGCTCCTTGGCGGCCGCAGCAGCCGCAGCGGCGGCGGCGGCGGCTGCCGCGGCGGTCTCCTCCGCGGTCGGGGGCTTGGGCGACGGCGGCGACGGATTCGGCTCCTCCTGCTGGCACGGCTGCGGCTCGTGGCGGCGCTTGTCCGTGAGTTGCGGAGGGGGAGGGAGCGCGGCGGCGGCGGGCGGGGCGCTGTGCAGGAGAGCGGGAGGGTGCGGGAGCGGCGGCGGGGCGTGGTCGGCGTTGAGGAGGGAGCGGAGGCGGAGCTCGAGGAGGGAGGCGAGGCCGGGGTTGCAGGGGTGGATGATCTCGCGGACGTTGTGGATGAGCTGCGTGATGGAGATCCCGGCACCGCCGCTGCTGCTGATGATGTCGCGGATGATGCCGTCGACCCACGCCGTGGTGGAGGCCGCCACCTCGCCAGCCTGCGCATGCGGATGCGCCGGCGGAGGGGGCGCGTGGGGGACGTCCACCTCCGCGTGGTGGTGCTGCTGCTGCTGCTGGAACGCCGGGAGCTGGAGCTGGGTGGGCAGCGCTGGCAGCTGCGCGCTAGCGGCGGCCGGCTGCGGCGGCGCGCCACCAGCGGCGGCGGTGACGTCGGAGAGGTCGCCCGTGACGTGGCGGCGCGGCGGCGGGAGGTCCATGTCGGGCGCCGGGCGCTTGCGGACCATGGCGGCGGATTCTTGCTGCTGCTGGTCTAGGTGGTGGAGGTACTGGAGGAGGAAATGGTCTTGGGGGGAGGGGAGGTGCGGCGAGGGGAGCGGCGGCAATAAGGAATGGGATGTGGAGGGGGTGGCATGAGAATAAGAGTGAGGGGAGGCCGTGGATGCGGCGGTGGAGGACGAGGGGAAGAGGAGGAGGGAGGAGGAGCCCATCTAGAAACGCCAAGGGGAAGCCGCCGCGCGCATGGCGATCGGGCAGCAGCGTGGGAGGGAGAAGAGCAGTTCAGCTGGGATTTTTATGTGTTTTGGCGCCGCGCGGGGAATTGCTGAGGTGAGAAGAGAGGTGCGAGTGGAGCATATAGATGGTCGACGAATGCGGGATTGGAGTAGGAGGGGGACGGTGAACGGAGTAAAGAGGAAGACGCCGCCGGGAGACGAACAAGAGCTAAGCACAAGGGCTTGGGGTTAGCAAGAGGCTAATTTATGGAGCCGCACCGCACCGCACCGCACCGCTGCTCTTGGAGGATTTGCTTGCCCTTGGGCTCCGTGCCTACCTTATTTTTTATACTTCACATTACAATTTAACCATATGTACGTATCCTTGTCAAAAATGTAGTACCCCGCACAAATGTAAAAGGAGCAAGATTATCACTAATTTCTATTTTAATATACTCATGACCTGTTTAGTTTAGAGTTGTAAGTTTGCGAAAGAAAGTTTCCAATTCTAAATCGAAGATTAGGAGGACTAAACATGATCTAATTATAAAACAATCGCGAGACGAATCTATTAAGCCTAATTAATCCGTCATTAGAGATTGTTTACTGTAGCACGACGTTGTCTAATCATGGCCTAATTAGGCTCATTAGATTCGTCTCGCAAAGTTACCGGGGGTTATGGAATGGGTTTTGTCATTAATACATGTTTAATACTCCATGCATGCAAGATTCACTTTGATGAATAGTGAAGTTTCAAAGTTTCAAAATTAGTTTCAGTGGGAACTAAACAGCCCCTCAATCCGGTATGTTTTCTCATCGTATAGAGCAGTTATCTTAGACTATAGTGCTATACACATGTAATTATTTATGTTTAACTAAAAATAACTAGTCCATTAGGATGTCCTTATCCATAGGTTAGCTATTATAAAAGACATGATTATTGTAAAAAAGAAGTGTATAAATATTAAAGCCCGGATCTAATAAACATCACCTATATTTGTTTCTCTTTTTTTTCCAACAAGACACTTGTACATCTTACTAACTCTCAATTATAAACCTCCTATCTCACAAGATGACGACGTTAACGTTCTACAAAATAGGTATATATTAGAAATTCTCAAAGGAATAGGCAAACATCCATCGATTGATCTAGCGAGACTCTATAATCATCATAGCCCCAGGAGTTATTATGTTTTCTCAAAAATTCAAAATTACACACTCCAATTATAAAAACTATAAAAGCTATTATTTAAAATTATTCAAAAATTAAATTCCTACCTAATAATCAAAATTGTTTACATACTACTCTTTAAATGATAGTGGTGGGTAACTTTTTAAAAAATATAATAGACCAATGATTATGGTTATTAGAGTTTACATGATTGACGTTTCTGATGCTTGTGAGAATTTCTAGGATTTGTCTTTTTTCTAGCGTGCCTCGTGATAACTAATGCGGAGCCTCCAAATAAAAAAAAATTAAGGCTACATTTCTACCAAACTATTATGAGCTATCTCTCATTTGTTTAAATATTCGAACACAATACCTATATAGATATATACTTATTATTTTCATCAAACTGTGATAGATCTTTGTTAGTAATTACTCTATAATATTTTCATACACAATTATAATCTTTAAATTTTTACTTTGCATCACATGTATGCCTTGAATTTATTTAATGCACCGTAAGTTTGAACTATAATTTTGACGTAGAATTCTATATTGTCGTCACTTCCCCTGTATATTTATAAATGACAATGCACATTATGCGTATATAACTTAATCACTATATAATATACTAATAGTGTATGAAATACACGATTTAGAATCTTATATTGGTGTATATTTTTAATTAAGGTGATTTGGATTCCAATGTAGGATTACCTCATGTTATTTTTAATAGTGACATATATTTTTCATTAAAAAACCCAAATCCACTCAAAATACTTTTTAATAACCTTAGGTGAGGAAGTGAGCTAGCTCAACTGGTTAGGGTGGGAGGTGCTGTGGTCGTACACCCTAACCACCCAGGTTCGAGTCCTCTCTAGCTCGAATTTGGGTGCCTATTTTCTTTTTCTTAATAACAAACCGCCTAGTTCCTCCTAAGTTAGGTCTTTTTTTTAATAATGCTAGGTGATTTCAAGCAAGCATCACTGCTTGATGTCTTCACCTATTGATAGAACTTGATGACTGGTTCTCGTTTAGAGAAAGGTTTGTGATATCAGGCTTTGGATGAATCCTAACTACCCCATATTTGCACGCAGCGACAGTAGTGTACCCCAGGAGAGGAGGTGGAAACGTTGTTGTCTACTGGACTTTTTAGCAAGTCCTGTGTCGAACTTTGTCCACGCATTCTTCTTTTGACCACGGCATGGCTGAAGCTGAACCATCATCGTATCCTTGGTTCGCTGACTACATCTTCCGATGTACATGCTGTATCCGAGTGAGATTCTCTGGTGGCGTCTCCATCGTTGGCCGGCGCCGCTTTGCCATCAGCGCGATGGCCAAGGGAAGGAAGGCAGGCTCCGTCGCCATCGTCGGCATGGGAATACGCCTGGGGTGGCTGTGCCGTTGCCGTTGCGAGCGGCAAGCTGCCGCTGTTTCTTTCAGCTTTTGCCGCTGTAGTCTTGCTCTTGCATGCAGGCTTCTCATCCGTCGTCTCCAAACCTTATCCCTATCTCGATCTTTCCTTGGCCTTGTTTAATTCCCCCAACTTTTCAAATTCACCAAAAAGTTTTCACACTGACAACCGTGCCCCCTCTCACAGGACACGCTCCCCAATACAAAATTTTTCATCACTTTTCACCAATTCACTGGAATTAAACACCCCCCTTGTACAAAATGTTTGGTAGATCGGGGGACTTCCATTCAGCTGTTTTTCGCCCATTTTTTGTTTCGTGGAAAACAGGATGAGCGAGCTTGTTATCCAATTTTTACCAATAATATTTATTAACAGTTTTTTGGTTGTTAAAAAAGGAGCTATCTTTCGCACTCGAGGAAAATCAAGCCTCCTCGCATCCAATTTTTATCGGCCTTTGGATCATCACTGGACGGTTGTCCGTCATCTCTCTGCTTCTCCGACATTCTACTCTCCACGCCTTCACCGGTGCCAAGCTAGACGGCCCACTACCTGCTAAAAATTTGGCTCCTAAAAATGATCGAGTGCCATGTAGTTTTATCTTAAAAAATAGGTTCAAGTGTCCACTACTGAAACATCGATCTATGTATCCTCTGACGTTCTCCCGCTCTATTTTTTTTTGACAAGCCAATGCCAAGGTTCTTAATTTCGTTTTCTCGAATTTGTTGGTCATCACTAAAATCAACAAAAACTTTCAAAATTTCGGCAAAATTCTGGGTCAAAAAAGTAACCATTCAGTGAATGGCGGCCGAATTCTGGATGAAAAGTAATTTCGGTCACCACCGAAAATATCAAAAATTTCGCGAGATTTGGCACAAATTTTGATCCTTGGTCAACGCTTGTTTATGTGGGAAAAAAAAAGAGGACTGGGAGATATAGAGAAGAATACGATGGGCTGACTTGAAATAAAGTTGAAAGCTTTAGGGTCGATGAAGCGTACTCGAAAGTAAAGCATTGGCAACGCTTTGACTGTGGTGGGGGTCGACTTGAACATGTACAATAATCATGCTGAAATGGTGATGGTTAGAGTGTGTTGGGCAGTCGATCGCATCGCACGCTGGGTGGTGGTTTGGTGGACCCGACCCGGCAATGCCATGCACTGCACGTTGATCCATCCATCGGAACATGCATGCCTGTACGTGGACCTGGCTGCATTGCACCATGTGGTGCCACTCGCTCGCTCCTACTACTTCAAATATAATATTTGCAAATCCCTTGGTAGTCAAGTGTAGCCGGTAGCCCAGCGTAGGGTTTCGTGAAAACTGAAAAGGCTGGGCGTGCATCGTGGAGTGGAGCCCGGCCGGCTTTCCGGTGGTGTCTTCACTTGCATGCATATGTGTCCTCGCTCCCCGCGCAACCCATGGAAAGGGTCTCGCCTTTTCTACTACCTTTTCGCCCCCCCTCTAACCATCGACCATCTGCATCCTCTTCTTCTTCTGTTCATGTGCACGCTTCCATTTCCATTTGCACGCACGGGCACGGCCACGGACATAGAGACATGCATTGCATTGAGGCGAGAGCAGAGCCCGATGTCCGATGATCCGTTGCGTTGCTCCATGCTCGGGGTCGCCGCTCGCTCCGTCGTCCCCAATTCCCATTCAGCTACGATTCTGTTTATTATTCTGGGGTCAAATGCTACAGCATGTCGATTACTGTCCAAACGAGGGAAATTAGATGCATGCATTTGAGGTAAAATAGGATTCAGAAAGCACGACGCCCTATTTTTAACAGGCAGGCCATCAGCAGAATCCTTAAAAGTATAATAGAGCAAAGAGGATCACGCTTGCTTTTCCCAGGCAAATATAATGGACACTACTGGACCATCAGGCTTCGGTCCAACCCCCGATTTGGCACTGGTACTGCATATTTTTTTTTTTGGTTCGGTACCAATATCCACCATTAGTACTGGATCTAAAGGCCGGCGACCAATGCAAGCGAGGGCACCCACGGGCGGCGATTGGTACGAACGGCCTCTCTTCTTCGAGCGGCGACGGTCCAAAGATTTTTCTTTGTATTTGTTTTGTGCTTCTAATCTTGGATTGAATGTTGAATCTAGTTCGATTTGTACTTGTATTCTTGATTGAATGTGAATGTAAGTGAGCCAGAGAGGATAATTTCTACAGAAGTTCTTCGGTCCGTTACCCTTCCTCTCTTTCTTCTCTTTTTTCCTATGGTTGTTTCTCATATGTTCTTCTTTCTTCTTCACTTGGTGGAAAAGAAAAAAGGAGAAGGAAGAACAAAAGAAGATGCGGCAGTGGAAAAAATAGTGGAGAGAGAGAGAGAGGGAGAGGAAAGGACCGAAGAGCTATTTTTTCTGCAAATTGCTCGGTACTTAAGGACGTCTTTTACTACCGGGCATAACACTCGGTACCTTTAAGGGGGTGTTCAATTCCCTAAAAAAAATTTCACCAAAAATTTTCACAAGAGAATCTTACATGTATAGAGTAGTAAGCATGTGTTAATGACAAAACCCATTTCACAACCCCGGGTAACTTTGCGAGACGAATCTAATGAGCTTAATTAGGCCATAATTTGCAACAGTGATGCACAGGACATGTACTAGAACAAGAACAAGAACTTGAGCTCATAAACATAAGGAAGAACCTGAATAAGAACTTCTTAACATGAAATTGACACTTAGAGGGTTCAATCTTAGGGCTAGATGGCTCTGGTACCATTGTTAGATATTTATAGGATCACTAGTCCAAGATAGAACCACAACCTGAGAATGAATTGGGACAAGCACACCTTAGGTCGATGTAGATGACATCTCTTTATGTTCTAGGGTTTGTAGTTGATGAAGAAGGTGATCCTTCCTGTGGTTTCTGTGCTGAGCTGAGATTGGGCAGCTAAGGTATATGGAAGAGAGTGAAATTGTGTGCTTAGGGTTAGCCCTTTAGTGGCCTCTCCTCCCTCATATTTATATGCATAGCACCACAGGAGGACAGCACCTTGTGAGGGCTTCTAGGTCCCTCCAATCAAGGGCAAAAGTCCAATTTGGACTTTGCTTATTGACAGCTTATCACTTAGCTGTCATTATATTAACGCCGACATCATCGCCGACATGATCAACCCAACACTTCTTTCTTCTTCACTTGGTGGAAAAGAAAAAAGGAGAACGAAGAACAAAAGAAGATGCGGCAGTGGAAAAAAATAGTGGAGAGAGGGAGAGGAAAGGACCAAAGAACTATTTTTTTGCTGCAAATTGCTCGGTACCTAAGGACGTCTATTACTACCGGGCATGACACTCTGTACTAAAAGATATCCTTTTAATACTGAAATCTCATTATTTGACAGAGATCCGATATTAAAGAGGAGTTACAAGCCAGTACGACAAGAAGCAAGACAAGCGTGCAAGGTAGTCTCGTGGCCTCGTCCTCGTGGCGTATGCGTATCCATCGCCATTGCTACTCCCCCCTTGCCATGCTGTAATGCTGCTGCATCGGCGTGCTACCTAGCGCCTAGCGGCAGCGCCATTGCCCGAGCTCGAGCTAGGGATGGATTCGGATCGGATACGCATGGAATCAAATCCGGATGTCACCTTTTACCATATTTTAATTCGAATACGAATCGAATACGAATCTTGTTGGATACGAATACGGATGCGAATGTTGTCCATTCTTATCGGATACGAATACAAAACGAATACATCGAATACGGATTCGCATTCGGATAGATGGCTTCATCACGTGTTAATTCTTCACGGATACGGATAATATCGGATATTCCACATTTTATTCGAATACGGATATGGATTCGGATAGAGAAAAGTAACAAAAAAACGAATTCGGATATTTCCATTTAACATCCACATCAAAATCGAATACGAATATGATATCCATATTGACGTTTTAGTCGAATACGAATACAGATAATTCGGATGTGTGAACATCCGAATCCATTCCTAGCTCGAGCTGCTTCCCTTGCTTTGCTGCTCCTTTCTCTGGCCTCTGCCGCCATTACTGCTTGACGGCAGCCCTGCGCTGCCGCTCTGAGACTCTGCTGACTGCTGAGACTGAGCGCATCGAGAGACGAGCACTCTCACAGACAACAAGCCGCCGCTACCTGCAACCTGCAATCTATCTCACTGTTCACTCGGATTCAATTACTCCCCCTCCGCTGATCTTGTGATGCACCTCTGGTCCTCTGCCTGCCATGGTCTCCTCTCCCTTCCCTAGGGACTACAGGCAGCAGGCACCCGGCGATTGATCAGCACCAATTCCTTTGTAATCTTGTCCATAATTTCCTACTTGGATTCTGGCTGGGACCCAATACAAATTATAATCGGATCAGCACGGTCTGCACATCACAAGGGAACAGTGCTGTTCTGCTGCAATTGTAGGAAAGCTCTCCGCTCGTGCACGTACAGTACGTCGCTCAACATATATCACGTGTTTTCTTTTATCATAACAATGCATCCAAGAGCTTCTCTGTTCCTCGCTGCAGCGTCACGTTTGTACAGTACATGGCCATGGCATGCATGTCTCTCTCTTCTTCCACAATCAAGCCGCAGCAGCAGCGTTCAGTAATATATAAGTAGTATTATTATCAGCAGAACCGTGATTTAATGGTAACACATGGTGCATGTGTCGTCTTCTCTGCCTGTGTCTCGTCTTCATTTCTGTTCTGGGACAAGGATATTTAGCTCCCTAGTATATACATAGGTGCTATCCTGGCCGTTGGTAGTGTCCCGCGAGATCTGTGCCAGGTCTGCTGGTACCTGGATTATGTCAAATCAATACGGTCCGGTAAACGAGAATACATATGGAAATGTTACGCGCATGCGGTGGTCTCTGACCATGGGAAACCGTGACGAACATGAGACCGTATATAATATGCAGCTGGAGGACGCTCATCCCGCAAAACGATTTCAAAATTTGAAAGGCATCGGTATTGTTTTATTCGACGAAGCTCCGCTGTCGCGACGGCGGCGACGGGGGCTTCATCCATGGTGCGGCGGACATTATCGCCGGCGACCCGGCCCAACCTGTCCAGTGCTGATCTGCAACCGCCGTTGATGGCCACAGATGTCGGGCTGCCAGATTCCTGTAAGTTCTTTCTCCCCAACTTCTTGTCGTGCGATGTCGCAGCAACGGCGGAAAAACACGAGGTCCACATCGATTGCGGAGGTGAGCATGCTTCGCGTCTTGCATCACCGTTGGGTGCAGTACCTCCGCCTGCGTGCGGAACACATCAGCTGTACGAAGATGGAAATGGTGCTACCTCGCAACATTCGCAGGCTAGGTTTGTGCTTCATCTGTTCCTCCGTTATGGAGCCGGTATTCTGTGAGTCATGTGTTCTTTCCCGTACAGTTAGAGGTATCTGGATGTTTTTTTTTTGCTGCTGTAGAGGTGTTCATGTTTTTTTTTGTCGCGCTGGATAACAGGGATTGCAGTGGGTGTGCAGATGATCCTCTGAATGTTTGGCAGCATCTTTGTGGTTCTCTTTTTGAACTGTGTTATGAATTGGGATTTGGAAGGTGATTTAGATGTATTCGTTCGTTTGTTTCTAGGCGTTTGGAGGTACATAGGTCACCTGGCGGGATGTATGGTGTGGACCTGAATCGAGGTTTTGCTTCCACATCAGGTGAACTACCCAGGTGCGGCATGTTGCTAATTCGTTGTTTCCTCTATGTTTCGTTGTTGGCATTTTATATACTGCAATATCTGACCTCTGTAGCTTCTGTGTTTTTTTTTCGCTGGATGGCAGGTGTGTTGCAGATAAATGTTCTCCGTGTGCAAGGTTTGTGCTAGATGTCAGTTTGTGCACTACCTTTTTTGGTGGCTTCTAGATTAGTATTTTAAATATTTCTTGTTCATCGATCGTGTGTGCTTTGTTTTTACTATTCATGCATCCCACTGGGTACAATGGAAGGTATGTTGTTTAGAAGGTTTTAGGAAGTGCTGATTTGGATGATTGTACCGGTTGAGTTTGGATACAATTTAGTTGCTTTGTTTGTTCAGTTATAGCACACCTTTGTTGTTCTGTTGGTCTGATGTATTCTGTGTTGTACATTCAAAAGTTATTCAGATTTTTACATTCCTGTCAATGTAGAGGAATGGCTGTACAGAGGGAGGATAGCGTGATGTATGATTTCGATCTGAATTGCACTATGTGTCGGGGGTAGACCCCCAGGGGTACCCAGAAGGCGGATTGGCCCAACCAGCAAGGGGCGGCCCGGTCCGAGTGCAACTGGATCGGTTTGTCAGACTGGGTGGCCCACCAGTCGGGAGGCCCACCAGTCGGACGAGCCAGATGGGCGCGACGGCGCGCGCGCCAAGGAAGCAGGCGGCGTATCCCGCAAGAAGCTCGGAGATCAAGATAAACTAGCCGGAATTATAGGGAAAGATATCTGTAATCGTTATAGGATCGAATCCTTGTATTTCGGGTAGGTTACGATCTCTAGCCGACTTGTAACTCAAGGCAGCCGGACTATATAAGGCGCCTTGAGACCCCCTCCAGAACACAACATCTACGATTACAACCCACGATACGAAACCTAGGACAGAACCCAACTACGGAGATCCTTCAGGAACTTCATACACAGCAATACAATCACCCCCAACACAGGACGTAGGGTATTACGTCATCTCGACGGCCCGAACCTGTTCAATCCTTGCGTCTTGTGTTACCATCGACTTCTGATCCTCAATCTGTCCCTCAACAAATCAACCACGTAGGCTACCCTGTGTGGACTGCCGGGTCCAAACATCCGACAGTTGGCGCGCCAGGTAGGGGTTGATCGACGAGATCAATCTGCAAGCTCGATGGCATCCACTTCCGCCGTCATCACGCCGGCATCCGTGAAGATTTCCATCGCTGAGGGGGCTATGTTCTTCTTCGGATCCATGGTCTTCACCGCCGGACCCGAGGGAGAGCTCTCCTTCACCCGTGACGCCACCCTGGAGGAGACAGCGCCGCGACTTGACGCTACGCCAGACGGGATCGTCACCATCACCGCTCCGTCGCCAACCATCGCCAACAACTCGGCGACCGCGACGGCCGGCGTCGTTCTCCCGCCATCCGAGGGGAACACGCTTTCTCCTATACCGCCGACTGCTTCGTCCACTCCGCCTCCGCCACGCAGGGTGCAGCAGACGCCCGAGGAGCGAAGGCGCCGATGGGCTGCACGCCAACGCCAGTTCGAGGCGGACATGGACCACGCCATCGCTTCCATCGGTGAATGCATCGAACTCACCGAATCCGCTCGTCAGAGCATCGCCTCGCCGACACGATTCCCGCTGGGACTCGGGAACAGCGGGGCCGTCTACCAGCAAGCACTCGGCGAACGCGTGAACGCCGACTACTCCCCAGATGCGGTCAGGGCGGTCGATCACGTCACGACCACCCAGATTGGATCTGCTCCGGACGTTGCGGCGACACAGCATCCTCATCCTCAGGATACGCCGACTCCGCCTGAACCAACCCCGACTTTCCCGCGGGTGACACGTGTCCTCCCTCCAAATAAGAGGATCACGCCTGCCAAGCGGGAGATGTTCGTCTCCGACATATCCGCCGACGAGCCAACGGTCCAAGGCGAGGATCAAGCGCACCGTGACGCCAGGATCGGGCGCAACGGTGAGAAGCAACGACGCCGCGACGCGCGGCGAGAACGCCGAAACCCCAGGGTCACGCGTAATCTCCAAGACGACTTCATCCAAGAAATTGGCGGCGTGGGTGTTTACGCCACCCCGTCAGCCAACCTCGCCGCCGCACACCAAGAGCTGGAAGGGATCCCGGAAACCCCGGAGCTCAACCGGATCAAGGCTAGGCTGACTGCAGCCGCGAGCATGATCAATGCCCAGAGGGCTCCTGCTTCCTCGTCTCGCCACTCCAAGTCGGCCAGCCGCCGAGAAGCCGATCACGACGTGGTCGACCAGCCCCGGGACCTCCGCGAACAACTCCGCAACCGCGATCTCCGAAGGAACCTCGACGACCGTCATCGGTGAAGGGACGAGGAAGAGCTCCGACGGCGCGCCGAATACAATCGTGAACACGGTCCCCCAGGGCTGGATCGCGACGCGCGCCAACGCCGAGAGCTTGAGGCCGCTGAGGCCGCGCGCCGCCGAGAATTCGACCGCAAGTACGGGCCTCCACTCGGACAAGACAGGCCACCCCGGTCTCACACCCCGGAAGACTGCTCCGCCGACTCAGGACACGTGGACGTCGAGAACCTCAACGACTGCGACGGCTTCCCGGCATTCACTGCCCGAGTAAGATCCATTAGAATGCCTGCTAACTTCAAACCTACAGGCATAGAAAAATATGACGGGAAGGCGGACCCGACGATGTGGCTCCGGACGTACAGCATCGCCATCCGCGCGGTAAACGGCGACCACGACTCCATGTGCGCCTACTTCCCCATCGCCATGACCAAGGTGGGGCTGACCTGGCTTCACAGCCTTGAGCCCGGCTCCATCGACAGCTGGGGCACCCTCTGCGACAAGTTCAAGAGCTACTTCCAGGGGAGCTCCATTCGACCAGGCACCGCCTGGGACCTGGGCAAGGTGAAGCAGAACCGCGGGGAGAGCCTCCGTGACTACACCGACCGGTATATGGAGAACCGGAACTTAGTTCCCGGCTGCTCCGAGTCCGAGATCATCAGCTACTTCCTCGATGGCCTCGCCGACTCCGTCGTCTTCGAGCGCCTCTGCGAGGACATGCCAAAGACCTCCGGCGAGTTCTTTGGCCGGGTGAACAAGATGGCGAACGCCAAGGAGGCCGTCCGCCTCCACTACGGCAAGAAAAGCACTCGGGACGATGATCGTCCCCCTCGCCGAGAAGACCGCCCGAAGAAGGAGGACACACGCCGCCCCCGACCTGAACCAAGCAGGAGGGATGACCGAAAGCGCTCGAGAGACTTCACCGTCGCCGCCAGTGGATCGTAGTGGCCCTGGCCCGCGGTCCAACTTCAGCGCTGACTTCGAGAAGATGCTCCAAGGACCCTGCCCCATCCACAAGCAGTCCAAACATCGCATGATCGACTGCATGGGGCTCGCCGACGCCTACAAGAAAAAGGAGGGGAAACTGCCGCCACGAGACGACGACAAAGGCGACAAGGGGAAAGGGGCTCCCGCGAACCCTGCTTTCCCGAATGTCGACAGGCAGGTGAACTTCATCCTCGGAGGACCGCCGCCCGTAGACGACAAGCGCCGGGAGAAAGTGCGTGACCGGGAGATATTCTCCTGCTACACATCGCCGATCCAACCACTCCGCTGGTCCGAGCAGCCGATCACCTTCTCCAGGGAGGACCAGTGGTTCTAGGTCTCCGACGTGGGCGAGTACCCGCTGGTACTCAGCCCGATCGTGCACAACGCCCGCCTCACCAAAGTACTCATCGACGGTGGGAGCGGGCTCAACATCATCTTCGCCCAGAACGCTGAGGGACATGGGCATCGGCCTCGACGCCCTGACTCCTTCTCTCCACCCGTTCTACGGGCTGATCCCGGGCAAGGGCTCCAAACCACTCGGGCAGATTGCTCTGCCCGTCACCTTCGGCGATCAGGACAACTTCAGGACCGAGTACCTCAACTTCCAGGTCACCGACTTCACCACCGCCTACCACGCCATACTGGGGAGACCAGCGCTCGCCAAGTTCATGGCGATCCCCAACTACACGTATCTGCTGATGAAGATGCCAGCACCAAATGGCGTCCTCTCCATCCGCAGCGACGTCCACATCTCCAAGGTCTGCGACAAAGAAGGGCTACACCTCTGCACCGGCATCGAACGCAGCGTGCTGCAGATGGAGGTGGTACACGAGGCAAGAACCTTCCAAGGAGACCCGGGCTCCATCCCCGAGTCCTCCAAGCGAAGAGCCGCACCGACCACAATGCAGCCGGCTGAAGAAGTGCGCCCTATCTCACTTGGGCTCTCCGACTCCTCCAAAACCGTCCTGATCGGATCAGGGCTCGACCCCAAATAGGAAAGCGTGCTCGTCGCCTTCCTCCGGGACAACGCCGATATATTTGCATGGACTCCATCAGATATGCCGGGTGTTCCGAGGGAGGTGGTCGAGCACTCTTTGAAGGTTGACGCGAACGCCAAGCCAGTTCGCCAAAAGCTCCGACGCTTCGCGCAGGACCGCAAGGAGGCCATTAGGGCAGAGATTACAAGGCTGTTAGCTGCCGGGTTCATTAGAGAAGTCTTTTACCCTGACTGGCTCGCTAACCCAGTCCTTGTAAGAAAAAAGAATAATGAATGGAGAATGTGTGTTGACTACACGGATCTCAACAGGCACTGCCCTAAGGACCCCTTCGTGCTACCCCGCATCGACCAAGTCGTTGACTCCACCGCCGGATGCGTACTCCTATGCTTCCTTGATTGTTACTCTGGCTACCACCAGATCGCTCTGAAAGAAGAAGACCAGGAGAAGACATCCTTCATAACTCCGATCGGCGCCTACTGCTACACCAAGATGACGTTTGGCCTCCGCAACGCCGGAGCCACCTACCAGAGGGCCATTAACTTGACCCTGGGCACTCAGATCGGCCGCAACGCCGAGGCCTACATCGACGACATAGTCATCAAGACGAAGATCGAAGCCGAGTTCATTGCTGACCTCTCCGAAACGTTTAACAATTTCCGCAGGCTCAACTGGAGGCTGAACCCGACTAAGTGCGTCTTCGGCGTACCCAAAGGGAAATTACTCGGTTTCATCGTCAGCAACAGAGGCATTCAAGCCAACCCAGAGAAGATAGACACCATCCGGAGGATGAAACCGCCGACTGGGAAGAAAGAGATCCAAAAGCTGACTGGTTGCATGGCGGCCTTGAGCAGATTCATCTCCCGGCTGGGGGATAAGGGCTTGCCGTTCTTCAAGATCCTCAGGAAGACCGACAGGTTTGAGTGGAACCAAGAGGCGCAGCAAGCTTTCATCGACCTCAAGAACTACCTGTCCAATCCACCAGTACTCGTCGCTCCGCATAACGACGAAACGCTACTCCTGTACATCGCCGCCACGAGCAACGTGGTGAGCACCGTCATCGTCGTGGAAAGGGAGGAAGAAGGAAAGGTGCAAGGAGTGCAGCGACCAGTCTACTACGTGAGCGAGGTACTCAGCGAATCCAAGTCTCGCTATCCCCAGGTGCAGAAGCTACTCTACGCACTGCTGATCACATCAAGAAAACTCCGGTATTACTTCCAAGCGCATCGCATCAAGGTGGTCACGCAATTTCCACTCGGGGAAATCCTCCACAACAGAGACGTTACGGGGTGAATCATCAAGTGGTCCGTCGAGCTCGCCTCCTTCATCATAGACTTTGTCCCGCGCACCGCCATCAGGTCACAGATCCTCGCCGACTTCGTCGCCGAATGGACCGAGAGCCAGGACGCGAAAGAAGACACCAGCGGCGAACACTGGAAGATGTACTTTGACGGCTCCCTGATGATCGACGGAGGAGGGGCCGGGGTACTCTTCATCTCGCCGAAAGGGGAACAGCTCCGATACGTCCTCCAAATTCGTTTCCCTGTAACCAACAACGCCGCCGAGTACGAAGCAATTCTCCACGGGCTCCGCATCGCCACTTCACTAGGCATAAAGAGGCTCCTGGTCTATGGCGACTCTGCTGTTGTTATAAACCAGGTGAACAAAGAGTGGGATCGCCACAGCGAGCGGATGAACGCCTATTGCGAGGCAGTGCACAAGCAGGAGGGGAAATTCTACGGAGTTGAGTACCACCACGTCCCACGGGAAAACAACCTCGCCGCTGATGCACTCGCCAAGCTGGGATCCACCCGCGCAGAAGTTCCAGGGGGAGTGTTCGTGCAAGGCCTCCTCAAACCCTCGGTTAAAGAGTTGGGCGATGAGCCAGAGCCTGCCCCGGAACTCTGCGAGGTGCTGACCATTAACACCGAAGAAGAAGACTGGATGGCCGTGTTCATAGATTTTCTCGCCTACAACAAGGTGCCAAAGGACCCCACGGAGCGAAAGATCCTGGAACGCCGAAGCAAAAACTACGTGGTGGTCGGTGGCGCCTTGTACAGACGAGCCGCCACAAATCAAGTGTTCATCAAATGCGTCACGAGGGGAGTCGGCCTCGAGATCCTTGATGACATCCACTCGGGAGTTTGTGGAAGCCACGCCGCCGCAGGAACACTAGTCGGGAAAGCATACCGAGCCGGGTTCTTTTGGCCCACCGCCGTCTCCGACGCCAAAGCACTCGTCCGCCGGTGCCAGGGGTGCCAATTCTTCGCCAAGCAGAAACATCTCCCGGCCCAAGCTCTACGCACCATCCCGCCCACATGGCCATTCGCCTGTTGGGGGTTGGACATGGTGGGACCATTCAGAGCAGCCCCGGGAGGTTACACTCACATTCTCATCGCCATCGATAAATTCTCCAAATGGATAGAGTACAAGGCCATCGTCGGAACTCCAACGTCAAAGCAAGCCGCCGCCTTCATCGAAGAAATCACACACCGGTTCGGAGTCCCTAACAGGATCATCACCGACTTGGGGACACAGTTCACTGGATCCGCCTTCTGGGACTTTTGCGAGAACAGCTGTATCGATGTATACTACGCCTCCGTCGCCCATCCCAGATGTAATGGACAGGTGGAACGAGCCAACGCCATGATACTCCAAGGACTAAAAGCAAGAATCTTCGACCCATTGAAGAAATTCGCCGGACGGTGGCACCAAGAGCTACCACAAGTCATCTGGGGACTCAGGACTCAGCCGAGTCGTGCAACAGGTCATACTCCATTCTTCCTCGTCTACGGCTCTGAGGCAATCCTCCTCACCGACATCGCTTTTGGATCACCGCGCATCGATAACTACGACGAAGGCGAAGCAGAGGCAGCTCGCGAGGTGGACCTAGACTCCATCGAAGAACACCGAGTTAACGCGCTCATACAACACGCGCGATACCAGCAACAACTCCGACGCTACCACGACAAGAACGTCCAGCAACGGGACTTCAACATTGGTGACCTCGTCTTACGCCGAGTGCAATCCACAGCAGGGGTTCACAAACTCTCCGCCCCATGGGAAGGCCCGTTCATCGTGACTCAGGTCATATGTCCGGGTACTTTTCGTCTCCAATATGAGGATGGCACCGAGGTCCCACACCCGTGGAACATAGAGCATTTACGCCAATTCTACCCATGAAAAAGCTATGTATCACAAAGTTCAATAATAGTATATGCCTTTTCCTTCGTATATTTGTTCTCCTTGCAAAACCTCTCGGAATCACTCCGTTCCCGAGTAGTTCTTAACTAAATGCTGTGTAACCGGGCCTGGAACGACGCCTAAGCCTTCTACACGTGCACGGGATCTGCTCTCGACGTTATGAACTTAGGATAAGTGAAGCAAAGGGAAAAGCACATTTCAGCCAAAAGCTACTCGGGCAACATTAAGACATAAAACAAAGTATCCAACATTCTTGTTTTACTTGTTTTTGACTACTTGTATATACAAAAGTTTACACCACTCTGCTACAGAATACATGACTCTACTCAAACTTGAGAGCCTCGCCAACTTTCTCGGCGATTGGGTGAGTTTCAGCCATCGCCGCATCAACCTGCTCCGTCGTGGCGTCCGCCGCCACCCCATCGCCAACCGGCGCAAGGTCAATCCGCGGGTATAGTGTCCGAACACGCGCCAAGGCGTCGTTCGCACACACAACGGCCGATTCCTTGATCAGCTCGGTGATGCGGATTGGCGCAGCTTGAAGACGCGCGACTAAGGCAGTCGGCTCACCCTCCTCCGGGGCCACGGAGTCCAGCAGGTCCCTCGCCGCCTCGTTGACCTCCGTCAGGGCCAGATGCGCCGATGACAGATCTTGCTCCAAGCCTGTTATGATTTGAGAGTTATTCTGAATTGTATACATGGCCTGGAGCATCGTCATGTCCGCACCTTTCCGGAAGTCCTGCTCCTGCTTCAGCTTGCCCGCCATCACCTCCTCCGACTGCTGCAGAGTTGCGTTCGCAAATCGCAGCTCCTTCAGCTCGTTGATGTGACGGTCCCTCTCCATCTCCTTCTCTGGAAAGGCAAGGAAGCACTCGGTCAGGATGAAAACAACACGGTAAAGTCCCACAGTTCAGCAACTACTCGGGAACTACAAGGAGAGGGCCTTACGATGAAGACTGTGTCGATGCTCCACAATAGCGTCGTTCAAGCTCTTCTTGGCAGCGTCACGCTGACGCCTGACCCGTTTGAGCTCTGCTTCCGCCTTCGCCGCACGCCGGAGCGCCGACTCCGCGTCCTGGGTCTGCACAAGGCGCGACTGC
>CM014277.1:2799068-2811796 GCA_004135705.1 Alloteropsis semialata | reverse complement strand
GAGGCGCGCCGCGGCGGGGGACGCCGGCGGCAGCGGCGCGTACAGGCCCAGGCAGGAGCTGACGAGGCGCGCGGACATGGCCTCCGCGAAGTAGGCGGCGACGCGCTGGGTGGAGGTGCCGAAGGGCGTGGCGAGCTCGGCGATCTCCAGCAGCGTCTGGTGCGCGTCGTCGAGGTTGTCCGCGTTCACGGACTCGGCGCACTGCAGCAGCAGCGTCAGCAGGTGGAGGCCCTCCTCGTCGCGCTGCTTCCGCCGCTGCTCTTCCTTGCGCTCCTTGGCGGCCGCAGCAGCCGCAGCGGCGGCGGCGGCGGCTGCCGCGGCGGTCTCCTCCGCGGTCGGGGGCTTGGGCGACGGCGGCGACGGATTCGGCTCCTCCTGCTGGCACGGCTGCGGCTCGTGGCGGCGCTTGTCCGTGAGTTGCGGAGGGGGAGGGAGCGCGGCGGCGGCGGGCGGGGCGCTGTGCAGGAGAGCGGGAGGGTGCGGGAGCGGCGGCGGGGCGTGGTCGGCGTTGAGGAGGGAGCGGAGGCGGAGCTCGAGGAGGGAGGCGAGGCCGGGGTTGCAGGGGTGGATGATCTCGCGGACGTTGTGGATGAGCTGCGTGATGGAGATCCCGGCACCGCCGCTGCTGCTGATGATGTCGCGGATGATGCCGTCGACCCACGCCGTGGTGGAAGCCGCAACCTCGCCAGCCTGCGCATGCGGTGGGGGCGCGTGGGGGACATCCACCTCCGCGTGGTGCTGCTGCTGCTGCTGGAACGCCGGGAGCTGGAGCTGGGTGGGCAGCGCTGGCAGCTGCGCGCTAGCGGCGGCCGGCTGCGGCGGCGCGCCACCAGCGGCGGCGGTGACGTCGGAGAGGTCGCCCGTGACGTGGCGGCGCGGCGGCGGGAGGTCCATGTCGGGCGCCGGGCGCTTGCGGACCATGGCGGCGGATTCTTGCTGCTGCTGGTCTAGGTGGTGGAGGTACTGGAGGAGGAAATGGTCTTGGGGGGAGGGGAGGTGCGGCGAGGGGAGCGGCGGCAATAAGGAATGGGATGTGGAGGGGGTGGCATGAGAATAAGAGTGAGGGGAGGCCGTGGATGCGGCGGTGGAGGACGAGGGGAAGAGGAGGAGGGAGGAGGAGCCCATCTAGAAACGCCAAGGGGAAGCCGCCGCGCGCATGGCGATCGGGCAGCAGCGTGGGAGGGAGAAGAGCAGTTCAGCTGGGATTTTTATGTGTTTTGGCGCCGCGCGGGGAATTGCTGAGGTGAGAAGAGAGGTGCGAGTGGAGCATATAGATGGTCGACGAATGCGGGATTGGAGTAGGAGGGGGACGGTGAACGGAGTAAAGAGGAAGACGCCGCCGGGAGACGAACAAGAGCTAAGCACAAGGGCTTGGGGTTAGCAAGAGGCTAATTTATGGAGCCGCACCGCACCGCACCGCACCGCACCGCTGCTCTTGGAGGATTTGCTTGCCCTTGGGCTCCGTGCCTACCTTATTTTTTATACTTCACATTACAATTTAACCATATGTACGTATCCTTGTCAAAAATGTAGTACCCCGCACAAATGTAAAAGGAGCAAGATTATCACTAATTTCTATTTTAATATACTCATGACCTGTTTAGTTTAGAGTTGTAAGTTTGCGAAAGAAATTTTCCAATTCTAAATCGAAGATTAGGAGGACTAAACATGATCTAATTATAAAACAATCGCGAGACGAATCTATTAAGCTTAATTAATCCGTCATTAGAGATTGTTTACTGTAGCACGACGTTGTCTAATCATGGCCAAATTAGGCTCATTAGATTCGTCTCGCAAAGTTACCGGGGGTTATGGAATGGGTTTTGTCATTAATACATGTTTAATACTCCATGCATGCAAGATTCACTTTGATGAATAGTGAAGTTTCAAAGTTTCAAAAGTTAGTTTCGGTGGGAACTAAACAGCCCCTCAATCCGGTATGTTTTCTCATCGTATAGAGCAGTTATCTTAGACTATAGTGCTATACACATGTAATTATTTATGTTTAACTAAAAATAACTAGTCCATTAGGATGTCCTTATCCATAGGTTAGCTATTATAAAAGACATGATTATTGTAAAAAAGAAGTGTATAAATATTAAAGCCCAGATCTAATAAACATCACCTATATTTGTTTCTCTTTTTTTTTTCCAACAAGACACTTGTACATCTTACTAACTCTCAATTATAAACCTCCTATCTCACAAGATGACGACGTTAACGTTCTACAAAATAGGTATATATTAGAAATTCTCAAAGGAATAGGCAAACATCCATCGATTGATCTAGCGAGACTCTATAATCATCATAGCCCCAGGAGTTATTATGTTTTCTCAAAAATTCAAAATTACACACTCCAATTATAAAAACTATAAAAGCTATTATTTAAAATTATTCAAAAATTAAATTCCTACCTAATAATCAAAATTGTTTACATACTACTCTTTAAATGATAGTGGTGGGTAACTTTTTAAAAAATATAATAGACCAATGATTATGGTTATTAGAGTTTACATGATTGACGTTTCTGATGCTTGTGAGAATTTCTAGGATTTGTCTTTTTTCTAGCGTGCCTCGTGATAACTAATGCGGAGCCTCCAAATAAAAAAAAATTAAGGCTACATTTCTACCAAACTATTATGAGCTATCTTTCATTTATTTAAATATTCGAACACAATACCTATATAGATATATACTTATTATTTTCATCAAATTGTGATAGATCTTTGTTAGGAATTACTCTATAATGTTTTTATACACAATTATAATCTTTAAATTTTTACTTTGCATCACATGTATGCCTTGAATTTATTTAATGCACCATAAGTTTGAACTATAATTTTAACGTAGAATTCTATATTGTCGTCACTTCCCTTATATATTTATAAATGACAATGCACATCATGCGTATATAACTTAATCACTATATAATATATCAATAGTGTATGAAATACACGATTTAGAATCTTATATTGGTGTATATTTTTAATTAAGGTGATTTGGATTCTAATGTAGAATTACCTCATGTTATTTTTAATAGTGACATATGTGGGTAATATACATGTAAAACAGTTAATTCATGTTATTTTTTAGGTATTTTTTAATAGTGACATATGTGGGTAATATACATGTAAAACAGTTAATTTAAGTTATTTTTTAGAGTGTCCACTTAGGATCCTAGGTGGCTTCAATCTGGAGGCTTCAAAAGGAGTCTCCAATTAGTAATAGTAAGACTAGTCTGGAGTAGCCTTGAATATCTAAATTACTCACATATGCCACATTATGTAAATAACCTAAAGTACTAATCTTCATCTAAATTAATCATCGATGCCATTATAAAAAGTAAACTTTGAATTTGCGTCTAAATTGCCATGTTTGCCCTTATTAAAAATTAGATAAAGTATCAAACTATACAATAGTATATTACTCTAGATTACCTATTACTGTCATTATTAATATAAAAAACACCATACCTTCTTTCATCTCCTCTTCACATGCACACGCCACCTCGAAGCCCCTCCTTTTCATCAGTGATCTTCCCTCTTACTCCACTTAAGCTTCCTCCGTAGTCTAGTGTTTCTATTCCTTTTCATATGTCATCGCAGCCCTCGATGTCTTTTTCAAGAAATGATTAAGAAAAAATGACCAAATAATACCGTTGGAATGGAAAGCTCATCAAGAGCATATACAACGATGAATTCATATTGACTCTGGACTGTCAATATAGTGTGAATAAGGTACTCCACTTTATTTATTATATCGAAATATAAGTGTGTTTTTTAAAAAAAAAGATATCGAAATGTAAATCCATATGTTAATGAGCTTGCACGGTTGACCTCACGTGGTTCCAAGTAATGTTGATGATCAAAACTAAAATTAATTGCCTAATACAGATATAAACGGACTTATATTTGAGATTGGATCGGATGTGGTAGTGTACATACCTATTAGCTATATAAATTTTTCATTAAAAAACCCAAATCCACTCAAAATACTTTTTAATAACCTTAGGTGAGGAAGTGAGCTAGCTCAACTAGTTAGGGTGGGAGGTGCTGTGGTCGTACACCCTAACCACCCAGGTTCGAGTCCTCTCTAGCTCGAATTTGGGTGCCTATTTTCTTTTTCTTAATAACAAACCGCCTAGTTCTTCCTAAGTTATGTCTTTTTTTTTAATAATGCTAGGTGATTTCAAGCAAGCATCACTGCTTGATGTCTTCACCTATTGATAGAACTTGATGACTGGTTCTCGTTTAGAGAAAGGTTTGTGATATCAGGCTTTGGATGAATCCTAACTACCCCATATTTGCACGCAGCGACACTAGTGTACCCCAGGAGAGTAGGGATGGGAATGGGTCGGCCCGGTCCCGGCCTTGGACCTGGCCCCTATGGCCTCAAGGCCAATTTTAAGGGCCATAGGTCGACCCAATTTTAGTGTTAACTATGGCCTCGATGGCCCAACGGGTCGCATGGGTCGGCCCAATATATTTTTAGACTATACTTATACAAGCACTTCTAAATACATAAGAGATGCAAATTATATTAATGGTATTTTAAAACACAAATTTAAGGTTTTGAGTCGGCCCTACTTGACCCATTGGGTCGATAGGTTTCGGCTCTTATGGCCCCTTTCCTATTTAAAGCCGACCCACATGACCCATTGGCCTTGCTTTTTTGGGTCGGGTCAACTACCCAATGGGTCGACCCGGCCCATTCCCATCCCTACAGGAGAGGAGGTGGAAACGTTGTTGTCTACTGGACTTTTTAGCAAGTCCTGTGTCGAACTTTGTCCACGCATTCTTCTTTTGACCACGGCATGGCTGAAGCTGAACCATCATCGTATCCTTGGTTCGCTGACTACATCTTCCGATGTACATGCTGTATCCGAGTGAGATTCTCTGGTGGCGTCTCCATCGTTGGCCGGCGCCGCTTTGCCATCAGCGCGATGGCCAAGGGAAGGAAGGGAGGCTCCGTCGCCATCGTCGGCATGGGAATACGCCTGGGGTGGCTGTGCCGTTGCCGTTGCGAGCGGCAAGCTGCCGCTGTTTCTTTCAGCTTTTGCCGCTGTAGTCTTGCTCTTGCATGCAGGCTTCTCATCCGTCGTCTCCAAACCTTATCCCTATCTCGATCTTTCCTTGGCCTTGTTTAATTCCTCCAACTTTTCAAATTCACCAAAAAGTTTTCACACTGATAACCGTGCCCCCTCTCACAGGACACGCTCCCCAATACAAAATTTTTCATCACTTTCACCAATTCACTGGAATTAAACACCCCCTTGTACAAAATGTTTGGTAGATCGGGGGACTTCCATTCAGCTGTTTTTCGCCCATTTTTGTTTCGTGGAAAACAGGATGAGCGAGCTTGTTATCCAATTTTTACCAATAATATTTATTAACAGTTTTTTGGTTGTTAAAAAAGGAGCTATCTTTCGCACTCGAGGAAAATCAAGCCTCCTCGCATCCAATTTTTATCGGCCTTTGGATCATCACTGGACGGTTGTCCGTCATCTCTCTGCTTCTCCGACATTCTACTCTCCACGCCTTCACCGGTGCCAAGCTAGACGGCCCACTACCTGCTAAAAATTTGGCTCCTAAAAATGATCGAGTGCCATGTAGTTTTATCTTAAAAAATAGGTTCAAGTGTCCACTACTGAAACATCGATCTATGTATCCTCTGACGTTCTCCCGCTCTATTTTTTTTTGACAAGCCAATGCCAAGGTTCTTAATTTCGTTTTCTCGAATTTGTTGGTCATCACTAAAATCAACAAAAACTTTCAAAATTTCGGCAAAATTCTGGGTCAAAAAAGTAACCATTCAGTGAATGGCGGCCGAATTCTGGATGAAAAGTAATTTCGGTCACCACCGAAAATATCAAAAATTTCGCGAGATTTGGCACAAATTTTGATCCTTGGTCAACGCTTGTTTATGTGGGAAAAAAAAAGAGGACTGGGAGATATAGAGAAGAATACGATGGGCTGACTTGAAATAAAGTTGAAAGCTTTAGGGTCGATGAAGCGTACTCGAAAGTAAAGCATTGGCAACGCTTTGACTGAACATGTACAATAATCATGCTGAAATGGTGATGGTTAGAGTGTGTTGGGCAGTCGATCGCATCGCACGCTGGGTGGTGGTTTGGTGGACCCGACCCGGCAATGCCATGCAGAGCACGTTGATCCATCCATCGGAACATGCATGCCTGTACGTGGACCTGGCTGCATTGCATGGTCTCCAGTACCATGTGGTGCCACTCGCTCGCTCCTACTACTTCAAATATAATATTTGCAAATCCCTTGGTAGTCAAGTGTAGCCGGTAGCCCAGCGTAGGGTTTCGTGAAAACTGAAAAGGCTGGGCGTGCATCGTGGAGTGGAGCCCGGCCGGCTTTCCGGTGGTGTCTTCACTTGCATGCATATGTGTCCTCGCTCCCCGCGCAACCCATGGAAAGGGTCTCGCCTTTTCTACTACCTTTTCGCCCCCCCTCTAACCATCGACCATCTGCATCCTCTTCTTCTTCTGTTCATGTGCACGCTTCCATTTCCATTTGCACGCACGGGCACGGCCACGGACATAGAGACATGCATTGCATTGAGGCGAGAGCAGAGCCCGATGTCCGATGATCCGTTGCGTTGCTCCATGCTCGGGGTCGCCGCTCGCTCCGTCGTCCCCAATTCCCATTCAGCTACGATTCTGTTTATTATTCTGGGGTCAAATGCTACAGCATGTCGATTACTGTCCAAACGAGGGAAATTAGATGCATGCATTTGAGGTAAAATAGGATTCAGAAAGCACGACGCCCTATTTTTAACAGGCAGGCCATCAGCAGAATCCTTAAAAGTATAATAGAGCAAAGAGGATCACGCTTGCTTTTCCCAGGCAAATATAATGGACACTACTGGACAATCAGGCTTCGGTCCGACCCCCGATTTGGCACTGGACCGCATATTTTTTTTTGGTTCGGTACCAATGTCCACCATTAGTACCGGATCTAAAGGCTGGTTCCCCGTGCGGTCCAGAGAGAATTTTAGTACCGGGTCGTTAGCCCCTTTTAGTACAGGGCGGAGCCATGGCCCAGTACTAAAGGTTTCCGATAGTAAAAGAAAAACATTAATACCAGGTGTTTCTATGTCCGGTGCTGAAACCTTAGGTACTCAAAAAATCTTCCACCATTGTTGGGGAGTCATGAATTTGGCTAACTCCCGAAAGCAGCGAAGGCATGACCAGTCTACCTCTTCGCTTGAACTCGCATTATTTCTTGCTTTTTCTCCCTTCTCAGGTAACCTAGTCGAAGGGCCCAGGAGGGCAAGAGGAGCGAAGGGGTGAACGCCCACCCCTTCGCTCGACGCCGGACCAGACGCAGGATTGAAGGCAGGGATGGCCCGGTACGGACGTGCAGGAACGCGTGGCGCATCTTCATAAGCACGTCGAGACCCGGGAATCACGGAGGACAGAACGGAGAAGAGAAATACCGTTATGCCCTCGGATATGCTAGGAATATAGTTGTTGAAAGGGCACTCAGTGTAAACTAAGCCCCTGCGGCGGCCTGTAAAAGGAAGGGAGGAGAGCCCGAGAGGCAGTTGGCCCCCGAAATTTGTAACCTAATTCCGTGCATATATAAATCGAGTCGTCATTCGTTGCATGTGTCTCTCTCTCGTCGCTCTCTCTCGATCTCAATCTGTTGGATTCCTCCGAAATCCCAACAACCACCGAGAGCTATATACCTTCCTCTGTCTCTTTTCTCCCTTATCTTATCTTCTTCTTTCATCGATCTCTTCTCATATCTTATCTTCTTCTTCTTCTACCCTCAGGCTTTAGGGGCGGGCGTGTGGCCACAGGGAGCCGCGGCCGGCGCAGGCGGCGACCAATGCGAGCGAGGGCCCCCACGGGCAGCGATTGGTACGAACGGCCTCTCTTCTTCGAGCGGCGACGGCCTAAAGATTTTTCTTTATATTTGTTTTGTGCTTCTAATCTTGGATTGAATGTTGAATCTTGTTCGATTTGTACTTGTGTATTCTTGATTGAATGTGAATGTAAGTGAGCCAGAGAGGATAAATTCTACAGAAGTTCTTCGGTCTGTTACCCTTCCTCTCTTTCTTCTCTTTTTTCCCATGGTTGTTTCTCATATGTTCTTCTTGTTAGATATTTATAGGATCAATAGCCCAAGATAGAACCACAACCTGAGAATGAATTGGGACAAACACACCTTAGGTCGATGTAGATGACATCTCTTTATGTTCTAGGGTTTGTAGTTGATGAAGAAGGTGATCCTTCCTGTGGTTTCTGTGCTGAGCTGAGATTGGGCAGCTAAGGTATATGGAAGAGAGTGAAATTGTGTGCTTAGGGTTAGCCCTTTATTGGCTTCTCCTCCCTCATATTTATATGCACAGCACCACAGGGGGACAGCACCTTGTGGGGTTTCTAGGTCCCTCCAATCAAGGGCAAAAGTCCAATTTGGACTTTGCTTATTGACAGCTTATCACTTAGCTGTCATTATATTAATGCCGACATCATCGCGGACATGATCAACCCAACATTCTCCCCCTTGATCATAAGGCTAAACTTATAAGTCCACTTTTCAATGAAATGACATACCGAGACAAAAGGATTGCAACGGATAATTATGTTTCGCAGAACCCAGTTACTACAGTATGTCACCTCATTTCAAAAATGAACTTCTTTAACTTAGGAGCTCCATAAATCTTAATACTTAATTGAAACTTATGGGCCCAGTTCTTGTTGGAACTTGTATGGAGATAATAAATTACAACAGTCAATTAAATACTGTTAAACTAATTATCTACAATACTTCATTCCATCGTAAAATGGACTCTTCTTATGCTTATGGGGAGATGGTGCTATAATAGTCCCAGAGTGCAGTTTGTTTTCATATACATACATGTATCTTTATGAACCTTATGTGCGCACTTCAAGATTGAAAATCGAATATGTTTCCAGAATCACACCTTTTGTCCCTTAAAATATAGACTGCCATTTAATCTTTATGCTGGCAATGTCAGAAGGCAAGCCCCTGAAACTTAATATGATGCTCAGCACTTTAACACTTATGTATATACTGAGCATCAATATTAGCCATACAGAATGCTCAACACTTATGTCTTTAATACTTATTTGTTGAGCACTAAAACTTAAAATCTTAATACATCATTAAGGCCTTGAAACATATAATGTTTGATTCTGGAATCATTCTTTCACAATGTCTTGGGCCTGGCATTACCCCTTGAAATGTTACTCGAATAGAACTGCACTCTTTACATAATAAGTTTCGGGATAAATTTCTTAAGAAATTCCTTATTCTTTCAAAATAATATGGATTAGGGACATAAATCCATATTTAAAACTTTGGGATTAAACATGCCACAATTAATCTGCATCTTTAATGATGCCTTGAGTTGGGTGAAGCCATTCCACAATATGGCTCCCCCACAAGGGTGCATCCTTTTGTGGATATTAATGCACCTTTGCTAAAATAACATCATTTACTCTTAATGACCCTTAATATCATTGACTAAAATTTTAATCTAATGAGACATTTTAGATAATATTAATAACAATACTCCCTTTAAAAGCGATAGAAGCAAAGCAATCTTATTTAAAATCAAACACTAAATGAGAATACCACATATGCATAAATGTCTTAACTTTGGAATAATCTGTGGTAGTAACTAGAAGCCCACTTAATTTTCATTTTATCCATAAGTCTTAACTTACGTAAAAGGGATTACGTAAAAATATAGACATATCTGATGAAATATTTCATTCTTTTATCCTTTAATGGGAAGTTCAACTCTCCCGCTCGAAATGTGGACTAAGTGATAGTGTCACATTTCGATGGAACTTTATAACACATATTTCATTATTGAAATGGAGGATAATAACTTAATTTTGTGCTAATGGAAGAAAATATCAAATAGCCTAACATTAACCTCTATACCACATTTTACCTTCTTTATAAGGCTTCACCTTAAACTTTCTTATTTATGAGGCCATAATAATTATCATACCCATAAATGTCTTACCTTACTTTACCAATCTTTCTTATGACCATAAAATTTGTTTGAGCTTCAGTCATAATGCTTTATGATTGGCAACATAACATAATCAAATGAACTCAAAGGTTCCCATAATTTGTCATGTCTAAGCTTTATTCTTATGATCTTTGAGAATTGCTTCTCCAATGATGCCAGGCAAAACTTAACATAATTGAACCAAGGGATTTACTCCCCCAGGTCTTTACTGACATTGATCATAAGGTACATTTCTTTAGGTTGCTCCCATTAGATATTAATACACAAGAAATTCATCAGATTTCTTATCAATTTCTTAATCATCAAGACTTCTCTAATAGTTTTTTGCGTTTATTCACGCAATAAGTATTTATGACCTCACAAAAGACAATAATATGTCAATAATCTTAGCTTATTTCTCATTGAGGATATTTTAAAAGGAAATAGCCAAGAAAATTATGGCTAAACTCAAAACATCGTCAATAGGGATACTCTTGTTGATAATCTCAACATGACTTAATCATATTACTTTGCATCACCTTTGGGCAGAAACAAAGTAGAACTTAACATGAAAATAAATATTAATAATTCTTCATATTATTATTATTGGCATAAAATTTCTTATGTAAACATTAATGCTCAGGGAATGTTACATCAATATGATCAACTTTGGTCATGTTTGAGACTCGAAAACTTAATTGATCTGGGAATTAAATAATGACACATGGCTATAAACTGCTTTGGTCAAAATACAGCCATAAGTCACATGTATAATCATAAAACTTATCAAGTCTCAAGAATACTTTAAACAGAGGCACTTAGTTGCGGAAGCGTAAACATTAGTTGCTAATATTCACTTATGATTACTTGAACCTTTTGCCTTTAGAATAATTCCCCAATAATACATCATTCATTTTTGTGGTCTTATATAAGAAAAAATCTATAAACCATTCATGCATTAGCATTTTCCTAGATCATTAGCTTCTTTTGTTGATCCAATCCACATCAGATTTGGCCAGAAGTAGATAGGAGCAACAAAATTCTGTGATCAAGTATTCATTAATCAGCTTTGGCTAGAATAACAAATACAAGTCACACTTTATTTGACTTTCATCTTCTTTTACTGATCTAGCCCACATCAGCTTTGGCCAGAAATGCACAAGAACAATAAAATTTTGCGGACAAGTATTTATCAATCAACTTTGGCCAGAATGATAAATACAAATCATACTTATTTATTTTGAGACATGCTTAATAAAATAACATTTTAATATGCATGGCTTATGGACAAACAATCTTCATCAATGGGCAATTAATAGTGAAAAGTCATGATTGAAAAGTCAACATTAGATGTAATGCCCAAAACTTAATTGTAGTCCAAGTAAGACTTGGCTTAAATCATAAAAGGCTACCCTATTCTTATAAGAATCAATCACTAATTTAGGAAGCTCATTAATCATAAAAGCATTATTTAATAATACATTATTTTGGGCGACATAACAATAATTACGTTATTTTCGGCTATATTTATTGCTATTCAGCAAAAAGGGGAACATAATAATCATTTTGTTAGAAAGGAAAAACATAAATAGCCCAAGAACTTTAATATTCATAGTGAATCTTTTCACTTAAATTATACTTATTTACAGTATACTTGATTTAAGCTTAAAAAAAACTTTGATCACATTAAGGAATTGTCGGGGATAGACCCCCGGGGGTACCCAGAAGGCGGATTGGCCCAACCAGCAGGGGGCGGCCCAATCCGAGTGCTATTGGGTTGGTTTGTCAGACTGGGTGGCCCACCACTCGGGAGGCCCACCAGTCGGGCGAACCAGATGACTACGACGGCGCGCGCGGCAAGGAAGCAGACGGCGTATCACGCAAGAAGATCGGAGATCAAGATAAACTAGCCGAAATTCTAGGGAAAGATATCTGTAATCGTTATAGGATCAGATCCTTGTATTTCGGGTAGGTTATGATCTCTGGCCGACTTGTAACTCAAGGCAACCGGACTATATAAGGTGCCTTGGGACCCCCCTCCAGAACACGAACTTCAACCTAGGACAGAACCCAACTACGGAGATCCTTCAGGAACTTCATACACAGCAATCCAAACACCCAACACAGGACGTAGGGTATTACGTCATCTCGACGGCCCGAACCTGTTCAATCCTTGCGTCTTGTGTTACCATCGACTTCTGATCCTCGATCTGTCCCTCAACAAATCAACCACGTAGGCTACCCTGTGTGGACTGCCGGGCTCATAAATCCGACAGTTGGCGCGCCAGGTAGGGGTTGATCGACGAGATCAATCTACAAGCTCGATGGCAGATTCATCCTCACGAGTAGGCTTGGCGGCGGCGGCGGCATCAACTGGTGCTGCGCATGCATTAAGATCGAGAGAGGGGCGGCGATACATCTACTGTGCGGTCGTACACCGTACTCCCTCCGCCGATCGTCACCGCGTGGCGGCCGCCGTGCTGGCGAAACACCGCCCACGTCTACGTCGCCGTCTCGACCGAGTCAGACACCGAAAATCACCGGCCAAAAATCCAACTGCAAAAGCTGCTGCACCACCGAATCTATCAACAGGATGAGCATGCTCTTAATTTTCTAATCTACTTTTTTCTCGTTTTGTCAGTTCCCTGTACGTGCATGCATGGAGCCCTTAATTGTTTTCTAATCTCTTTTGATCTCTTGCTTGTGCGTAT
>CM014277.1:2777682-2793696 GCA_004135705.1 Alloteropsis semialata | reverse complement strand
CGGACACGGTGGGGCCGCTCAGGGCCAAGCCTCTGAACGCGCGCCCGCTACATAGGGTGGCGGCCACGGCGGCGACGACGGCGGCGACGGCGGCCCTGAGGTAAGTATCCGCCGTCTTTCCCTTTAGATCTTGGGTTAGGGTTCATGATCTTAGGATTTGGGCCGGCGATAGTACGTTCTAGGGTTTTGGATTTTGGGGAATTACTTAGGATCAGTGTTTTCAAATCGCTCGATTAATCATGATTAATCAATGATTAATCGAGAAATTGGTCCTTGGACATCGATTAGGTAAATCGATACGATTTTATTGTTTTATTGTCTAGGCAGTCAATCAGAGGATTAATCATTTGATTAGTCACGACTAGTCGAGCGACTAGCTTTGGACTCTAGCTTAGCTTCAGTTGTTTGGTCCAGTAATACTAGAGTCCCATCTGGCCAGCCCACAACACAAGTCAACTCTGCTATATAATACATTCCAATCAGCTTTTTGATCTAGCAAAATTTACAGCCGCCGCCCGTCACACAACATGAGCGGGAGAGTAAAATTTCTTGCGCCCACTGCCTCCGCTGGCAGTGCACCATGCCATTAACTCCTCAACTTTTGATGATTGATGTCTTTTTGTTTCATTTAGCCAATTAGGTCGTTCTATTATGCACTTTCAAACAAGTAATTGATCATCTCCTGGATCGACTAGGCTACAAAATGGTCTTGGATCGACTTGTCGACTAGGTCGACTAGCCTTGACCAATCGTTGCCTAGTCACGATTAATCACCTAGTCAGTACATCAACGACTAGGTTCGACTTAACGATTTGAAAATATTGCTTAGGATTAGCTTAATTCATGCAATTCCCCACTCATTCAAGCTTAATCCGAAACCCAAGAGTCCTTTTGCTCACGTTTATGGCCGAACAACATGATTTGGGCATGAATCCAACTTGACAGGGGCACATAAGCATGATCATGATGAACAATTTGAAAACAAACACTTAATTAAGGATGAATAACATGCTTTTAGCATGGACTTGAGGATCTTTAGCTTGCACAGGACATGTACTAGAGCAAGAACATGAACTTGAGCTCATAAACATAAGGAAGAACATGAACAGGAGCTTCTTAACATGAAATTGAACACTTAGAGGGTTCAATCTTATGGCTAGATGGCTCTGGTACCATTGTTAGATATTTATAGGATCACTAGCCCAAGATAGAACCACAACCTGAGAATGAATTGGGACAAACACACCTTAGGTCGATGTAGATGACATCTCTTTATGTTCTAGGGTTTGTAGTTGATGAAGAAGGTGATCCTTCCTGTAGTTTCTGTGCTGAGCTAAGATTGGGCAGCTAAGGTATATGGGAGAGAGTGAAATTGTGTGCTTAGAGTTAGCCCTTTAGTGGCCTCTCCTCCCTTATATTTATATGCACAGCACCATAGGGGGGACAACACCTTGTGGAGGCTTCTAGGTCCCTCCAATCAAGGGCAAAAGTCCAATTTGGACTTTGCTTATTGACAGCTTATCACTTAGCTGTCATTATATTAATGCCGACATCATCGCCGACATGATCAACCCAACACTTCTTTCTTCTTCACTTGGTGGAAAAGAAAAAAGGAGAACGAAGAACAAAAGAAGATGCGGCAGTGGAAAAAAATAGTGGAGAGAGGGAGAGGAAAGGACCAAAGAACTATTTTTTTTGCTGCAAATTGCTCGGTACCTAAGGACGTCTATTACTACCGGGCATGACACTCTGTACTAAAAGATATCCTTTTAATACTGAAATCTCATTATTTGACAGAGATCCGATATTAAAAAGGAGTTACAAGCCGGTACCACAAGAAGCAAGACAAGCGTGCAAGGTAGGCTCGTGGCCTCGTCCTCGTGGCGTATGCGTATCCATCGCCATTGCTACCCCCACGCTGTAATGCTGCTGCATCGGCGTGCTAGCTAGCGCCATTGCCCGAGCTCGAGCTGCTTCCCTTGCTTTGCTGCTCCTTTCTCTGGCCTCTGCCGCCATTACTACTTGACGGCAGCCCTGCGCTGCCGCTCTGAGACTCTGCTGACTGCTGACTGCTGAGACTGAGCGCATCGAGAGACGAGCACTCTCACAGACAACAAGCCGCCGCTACCTGCAATCTTGTGCGCAGGCAGCTCTGGTCCTCTGCCTGCCATGGTCTCCTCTCCCTTCCCTAGTGACTACATGCAGCAGGCACCCGGCTCTGTCCTGCTAGATTGATCAGCACCAATTCCTTTGTAATCTTGTCCATAATTTCCTATTTGGATTCTGGCTGGGACCCAATGCAAATTATAATCGGATCAGCATGGTCTGCACATCACAAGGGAACAGTGCTGTTCTGCTGCAATTGTAGGAAAGCTCTCCGCTCGTGCACGTACAGTACGTCGCTCAACATATATCACGTGTTTTCTTTTATCATAACAATGCATCCAAGATCTTCTCTGTTCCTCGCTGCAGCCTCACGTACTGTACAGTACATGGCAATGGCATGCATGTCTCTCTCTCTCTCTTCTTCCACAATCAAGCAGCAGCAGCAGCGTTCAGTAAGTAGTATTATTATCAGCATAACCGTGATTTAATGGTAACACATGGTGCATGTGTCGTCTCCTCTGCTGCACTCTCTACTCTCCTCTGCCTGTGTCTCGTCTTCATTTCTGTTCTCAGACTGCGGCTCTCAGCGCGCTCATGCATGTCTCTGGTTTGTGGGACCCGCAGCTCCAAAAATGTCCCATACCCTGCAGTCTGGACAAGGGTAAATCAAAGTCCCAGGGCCTGTTTAATTGGTGTGAAAGGGTGAAAAGTGGTGAAAAGTTTATGCATTGGGTCGCGTGCACAGAGAGAAGAAATAAACTGACACGGTTCTTGAAATGGAAAGAGAATGGAAAGTTGAGGGAATTAAACAGGGCCCATTAACACTTCACCTAACGTCAAGTTACTAGTATTTCCGTTTCAGTTCTGCAACCACCACATTAGCATTGGTGCCTATCTCTCTCTCTTTCTTTTTTTTTTTTGCCTTCTTGTTTTCCAAGGATAAGTTCAATACGGAATCATAACTCATGGTTTAGGCCATCCGCAACCCATGGTGTCCATAGATAGTGTCTATGTTGCCAAATAAGCAAGACACTATGTTTAGAAATCACATCCCTCAATGCATAGTTTCTTCATGTGGATCCATAATTAATACTCACTCAACTATTCTCTCTCCTCTCTACCAATCATAGTTATTATTTAATTATCATGAGGACACTACTCTCTTCCAATGCATGATTTAGTGGTGTCTAGTGTATTGGTTCTTGTGTTGACACTGGGTCTTGCATGAGACCCAGTTTCTTCCTCTCTCCACTCTCTCTCTCATTTAATATAGTGCCACATAAGCAAAACATCCTATATGGCGGTCTAATTAATGCTATGAAAACTATCCTAGTTGGAGGGTTGGAGATGGCCTTAGAGAGCTATAGTAGTTTACAAAGTTTAAATCAATGGGAGTAGGATTGTATTTTTATAGGACGGACGGAGTAATTTTTGTTCATAGTGACAGGTTATATATGCTATGCCAAGTCGCCAACCTGAACACACACAAAAATAAAAAACGGATGGAGTATTGTCTTTACCATTTCTCCACGGAGAACTTTATTTCTTAGCTTCTCTGAAATGGAGCAATTGTCTAAACTTTCATCGAAGCAAGAGCTGTTCACATTCTGAGGACTTCTCAACTAGCTAGGGTTAGTGTTTAAAGACTACCCATCTCCAATCATCATAAGCTAGCATACGGCCCCAAGCTAGAAAGAAAACCAGCGTTATAGGTCAACACAAGAATGCATCTGCAGCTTGAAATAGCCTTTTTGGGTGAGCATTTGACTTTGCTCCATGAGGGGCACGTCGCTCGAGGGCCAAGGATCCTATGGCAGCCCAACCAGTTCGGGCTCAGGCTGTCCGCACTGATCATCCTCCATATCAATACTCTAAAAGGCATATTCTGTTCTGGTCATCGAGATTCCATCCTCTATACCAACTTCTCCCGCACCCGTCATCCTCTAAATCTCATACTCTATCCCAACCAACCTATATTTTATTCAACCATCCCAACCACCATCTCCTCTCTCCTCACTTTTTCTTTTCCTTTTTTTCTATCTTCTCTCATTCTTTTTCTTTCTTTTTTATTTCTCTTTTATTATCTTTTCTTTTTTCTTTTTCTTTACTCCTTTTCTTTTTCCCTTTTCTTTTCTTTTTTTCTATTCCTTTTCCTTTTTTTCTGTTTTCCTTTTCTTTTTTTCCCCTCTCTCTTCTTTTCCCCTCCCCCTCCTCTTCTATTCCGTGCGCCGGCCTCCATCTCTCCCCCTCCGGCCTTCCCCTGCTCCCGCGCCCGGAGCGGGCGGCGGCCGAGGAGCGGACCGGCNCGCGGTGACTGAGTCACCAGAAGTGCTGGTCCTAATAATAGGCGGAGCAGATGAACATGGTTGTGGGCGGCGGCATGACATGGGATCCGGCGGGCGCAAAGGACGGCGGGAGTCCATGAACAGGATGGAGGTTGGATGAAGGAACAGGGCAGGACAGAGGAGCAAATGGACCTAAGCTGTATCCACCGCAACAGGAACATATTTATTGGTCGTTTGCTGAGAGGGAAAGTACCTCAGAAGTACTTACGTCCTTCGTGGTACATCTCCCGCCTAGCAGGCCCGGCTAACCATCCACGTAACACAGCATTGATGCCGTCATAAGCTGTACTGAACAAACGGTTGAAATAATGATACGCCGTCAAGAACATCTGTTCCTAGTCAACCCGCCAACCGTCCATAACACATGTGCTGACAAAACCGTTCATCTTCCAATACAAAAAACACTATTGGTAGTGCGTTCTGGACACTGGCTGGTGGTCACCATCGGGCATAAATGTGTGAGTCGGTAATACCGATGTAGCACTGTTGCTAGTCAAAAAGTACTGTACCGTTGTACCAAACGCACGGAACCGGAAACGCTACGTCCCATCTATCTGCTCCGCCTGGTTCAAAACAGTGGATACATTCTGACGCTGTACCTGACACATCTCAAAAATAAATCAAATACATCGCCAATACACACCGGCGCACGACTATTGATGCAATCTGGACGTCTACGATTAAATCCACCCAGATTGCCGCGTGTAAAACCGATTTATCCCTCAGACTGCGGCTCTCAGCGCGCTCATGCATGTCTCTGGTTTGTGGGACCCGCAGCTCCAAACATGTACCATACCCTGCAGTCTGGACAAGGGTAAATCAAAGTCCCATTAACACTTCACTTAACGTCAAGTTACTAGTATTTCCGTTTCAGTTCTGCAACCACCACAGTAGCGTTGGTGCCTATCTCTCTCTTTCTTTTCTTTTTTTTTTTGCCTTTCTTATTTTCCAAGGATAAGTTCAGACCTTGTTTAGTTCTTCAAACTTCTCCAACATTTTTGAAAAATTATAACTTTTCAACTAAACACCTATGGATCAATGGGAGTAGGATTGTATTTTTATAGGACGGACGGAGTAGATTTTGTTCATAGTGACAGGTTATATATGCTACGCCAAGTCGCCAACCTGAACAAACACAAAAATAAAAAACGGATGGAGTATTGTCTTTACCATTTCTCCACGGAGAACTTTATTTCTTAGCTTCTCTGAAATGGAGCAATTGTCTAAACTTTCATCGAAGCAAGAGCTGTTCACATTCTGAGGACTTCTCAACCAGCTAGGGTTGGTGTTAAAGACTACCCATCTCCAAACAAATCATAAGCTAGCACACGGCCCCATCGGCGCTCCAGACTAGTGATTCGATGGATCATGCATGTGATATGTAGCTGGAAAGAAAACGAGCGTTTAGGTCAACACAAGAATGCATCTGAAGCTTGAAATTACTAGCATTTGACTTTGCTCCATGAGGGGCACGTCGCTCGAGGGCCAAGGATCCTATGGCAGCCCAACCAGTTCGGGCTCAGGAGTCCATACGAACGTGCCATGAAAAAAGCGACTCGCATTTCCAGGAGTGCTCAACGCTTGCACTTTTCCTGTCACTGTCAGTACTCAATAGTCTACAAAGCTGGAAAAAAAGAGAGACATGATTCTTGCGCATAGTATATGACACGTTTAAATGTGAGATTTTCAATAGCTATATACTCCACCGTTGGTTTGTTGTACTCCCTCCATCAAAAAGAATGCAACTTTCTTTTTTGAGAAGTCAAACAATTTTAAATTTGATCAAGTTTATACAAAATTACTAACATTTTTATTTTTAAATAGATTTAGTATGAAAATATATTTTATAATTAATCTAGTGGTACTTATTTTGTACCATAACTGTTAGTACTATTTTGCATAAATCAGGTCAAACTTGAAATTGTTTGTCTCCTCGAGAAGCAAGAGTTGCATTCTTTCGGAGATAGAGGGAGTGTTAGATTTTACAAATAGTGACCTAATTACATATATTAACCTATCAATTGTGCTCCTGTATGTGCTAATATTTAGAACACATGAGTAAAATTTTATAAAAAAATCTAAACCCATATAATAATAAAATTTATTTACCTTATGCTCTCTTATTAATTACTATCTTTTTCACTTTACATTACACTTCTAGATGTGTTTAATTAAACATCAGTTTGAGCTACATGATTAGCATGGAAACTAGTAGTCTCATTGTTTCCTCCATAGTCTACACAGTGACAGTCGTCATGTAACATTGCATATATATACCTCGATAAGTTAGCATTTTTAATATTAATAATGGTATAATTATATATTGGTTTACTTTAGAATTTTTTCATGAAATATGTGGGTAATTTCGATGCAAGTTTTAGAGTTTGATCTACGTGTTGATCATAGTTCATCATTTCCTATGTGCATTTTATATATGATCTACATGGTGATACACATCATGCATACACATCCTAAGTTTAAATTTTTTATATTAACAATTAATGGAATAAATATGTAATTTAGAATCATATATAGCGGCAAATGTAGATAATTTAGATGCAAATTTAGGTTGTTACTGTAAATTATTTTTATAATGGCATAGCCGCATAGGTGGGTAATTTAGTTTATTTTTCACAATGTAAGAGATTCAGGAGGTTATTTTAGACTATTTTCATAGTTGCAAAAGTGGGTAACATTTTTAGAAAACACAATAGATACAATGGCTATATTGAATCTAGTCTACGGATTGATGACCACATGTTTATAATTTGTGTGAGAATTTCTATGATTTATTTTTTAGCGTGTATGAGGATTAATACAGAGGCTTCAAAAAGAACCTCCAATTAGTTATCAAAATGCCTGCTGCATAGACATCATACATAGCTTTACTCAAAATGAACGCAGGCAATATTAAAACTACACCTATATAAATTTATATTTTTCAAATATTATGAGTTACTGTATGTAATATAAACCATTCCTACAAGAAAAATGTATACACTGTTTGACGACAAAATTGTATAAATATGTGTATTCGTACACTTTTTTTTTTGAGGTGAGACATAAAAAAGTATTATGCTAGTGAAAGCGTGGTGGGCAATATATACATGCAAATGCAATCAGCGAGCAGAGAGGGAGTCAGGGTGCATGCCTGATGTGGTGGCGGATAAGGAATGAACGGCGGTGGACACTGCAGAGAGGGAGTCAGGGTGCATGCCTACGAGGTAGAGTAGAATATGTACAGAAGGAGCAAAGTAAAAGGCCTTGTTTAGTTCGCGCGAATTCGATCGAATGCACTGTAGAAAAATGCATTGGGAATCAAAAAAGCAGAGAGGGGACACGTTGTTCAATGCGTAAAACAGAGCACGAATTCAATCGAATCGAGCGAACTAAACAGGGCCTTTGGCAAATGCGATGCAACAATCAGTATGCATGATCAGCTGCAGCAAAAGCTTCTTGCTCTAAGCTACGAAACAAGCTAGCTAGCTTATTGCAGTGACCCGGCTGATCTTGATCACGGGTATTTGTTTGGTGCCATGCATGTCCGACATACTGCACTGTTGGAGTAGTAGGATCACAAGTGAAAATTCTGAATGCTGGCAATATGCTGCCGGCCGGGATCTCGATGATAGGGCCGGCCAGCTGGCGGCCCGGATCGTTTTGGCATTCTGCGCAGGTACATAAGGGATCGAATGAATGACAACAAGAAGCTAGGACGACCGGCCCCTGGACATGGTTCTGTTGCCATATAGGATTACATCTATACTACAGTAGCTATTACTACTGCAGAGACGATGAGACGATCGATCCTCGTCCCTTTCCGCTCGCTCTCCCGATCGACTCTCGTTCTTGTGCATTCTTGTAGCATTTGAGCAGGCTTCATTTGCAAGGTTGTGTTCAGGTTCACAGTGGATCTGAGCTAGCTGGTCAGGTAGCATGACAATACAGTGACCAGCAGAGCGGGGGCAACTGATCGAGACGTATGGGTGCAGATCGAAGACATGCGCGGCTGCTGGCTCTGGCATCCGGTGGCTGCCTCTCTCTCTCTCTCTCTCTCTCTCTCTCTCTGCGACTGCTGCGAGTAAGGCCGCGCGCGTGTGTGTGTGTGGGGCAACGGCCGAATATTAGGTGTCGTCTAGTCTAGCCATTCACGTGACCCTCGCCAGGGTCGATCAGTGTGTGCTCCGGTGGTCCGCGCAATGCCCACAGCCCATGGCCCATGCAACAAAGCATTATTGTACAGTAGCCAGATATCAAGCAACATGAAGGACAAATAGAGGGAAGAAATACTCCAGAATGTGCACATTCAGGCAGCACAAGTAGAAAGGAGTAATCACATTAATTTGGGTTCATACATGCATGGGCCATGCATGCATGATGCATGCAAGCTGAATAGAATACTCCGATCACTCCAGACTAGCTAGACGGCGATGAGAAGAATGTGACACAAGTGTCATTCTCGACTACACCCTCATCTCGGACAGAATACCGATTATCCCGGGGAGACAAGCAGTAAAAGCTGAATCTTGGGGCTACACAATCATGGAACCCGTACAGTACCAGGTTGGTGGTATTTCATGCATGTCCGGCCGGCCTATGCAAGACCACCACTTGCATGCTGTTTCTCCATAGTCCATACACACGCAAGTTATGTTCTTGGAAGCACCTACACGTCTCTGCGACATACTGGACGAACTAAAAGAGTTTCTGTGCTAGTAGCCAGTAAGACCGACAAAACAGTGAGAACGCAAGCATGATTCAAATTTCACTGTATATATGTGTCTGAAATGAACGATCGATCGAGCTATACATAACAGGACTGATCAAGTGATCTGAGCTTACTCCGATCCACTGCAAGCAGGCTGCATAAGCATTGAACAGTACAAGGTATTGAGTCACGTACTGTGCTGTGCACGCCGTGACACAAGCATGTCAGTCTTTCACTCTGGGCGCCGCGTCACTTCAAACCTTACAACGTAACTTGCGATCATATCCATCCCTGCACCTCTCTGCATATATCTCTGCTGCCCGGAGATAGATGATTGCAAACATCATGACCATATTATTGACACTCCCACACCTTTTCCCTGCCTCAAGCCCAGAATATGTATGATAATACTCCATTGACATATAGCTGATGATCAGCCTTTACGCTATTGCCTTTTTTTCTCCTTTTCTTTTCAAAGCCTTTTTTTATCTTGCTGCTTGTAGGACGCTCAAAATATTCTTCTATACACTAATTAAAGCACCAAAAATTATTCAAGCAAGTGCACCACATGGTTTTTGTTCATTTTGGTCGTGGACAACAGTCAACAGTCTACATGCATATCCGAGCTAGGGATTCACGGGTTCTTTAACTCTGCATATGCATCGATGAGTGCTTGCATCCATCGTGTTGCCCTTGTCCCTTGCATCCCGACACCGTACCCACCTTGATATGAGCTCTCATCTATCCTCTGCAGCTTTCCCCTTGTATACTTCCCCTGGGCAACAGTGTCTCATCACTATATATATCCTGCGTACCTGCTCCCCCATGTGACAGTGTGACACTGCGTGCGCCCACTACTGGAGAGATGCTGATCGGTCACGGTTCGTAACCCTCATAGGTACCGGTTCTGGAACCGGTACCGCGACACCGTGACTAAAGGGGGGCAGCCTTTGGTACCGGGTCCAGACCCGGTACCAAAGGGAGCCTTTGGTACCGGTTGGTAACACCAACCGGTACCAAAGGACCCCCCCGCGTAGGCAAGCGGGGGAGGGCCTTTGGTACCGGTTGGTGTTACCAACCGGTACCAAAGGCTCTTTTGGTTATTTTTTTTAAATGTTTGATATTTGGGTTAGTTATATACAAATCTACGCGTCTACGTGTCTGCTCGTCATATGTCATATGTCGTACACGATCTTTCACGCAATAAGATTGAAGTCGTCGCAATTGTCAATTGATTTTGACCCAACTTTGATTGCATTTTTTCGAACATTTACATATAAACATTTGAGATCGGCCAATACAAAAGTTAGAGCATTTAAAAGTTATTTACAATTCACGAGCTGCACTGGAAGAAGGAGCAGAAAGGGAGTCCAATTGAGCGATAGCGGTTCCGTCATGGTGGTACTCTCCCAGTGGACTTATAACTTGGTCCATAATAAATCCAAATAGTTGGTCCGCAATAGCTTTTGATTTTTCTCTCATTGGGAGCTCTTGATGGTAAAACATCCTCTGCATTAATCACAAATGACAACATTCATTCATATAATAAATAAATTTTGCATGTAATCATTTCTAAACAAGTAACTAATAATCATTCATTCATATAATAAATAAATTTTGCATGTAATTATAAAATATCCTAACACATTCATTTCTAAACAATAACTAATAATCATTTCAAAACAATAACTAATAATCATTTCTAAACAATAATCAATAACTAATAATCATTTCTAACCAAGTAACAAAGTTTACATGAAATAACAAAGTTTACATGAATTAACAAAGTATACATGAAATAACAAAGTATAATAAATATATTCATAATAAATATACACTAATAATCATATTTCCATATACACTAATAATCATATTTCCATATACACTAATAATCTAATGTCCATATACACTAATAATCTAATTTCCATATACACTAATAATCTTATTTCCATATACACTAATAATCTAATTCCCATATACACTAATAATCTTATTTCCATATACACTAATAATCTTATTTCAATATACACTAATAATCTAATTTTCATATACACTAATAATCTAATTTTCATATACACTAATATTTCCATACTAATAATCTAATTTCCATATACACTAATAATCTATTTTCCATACACACTAATAATCTAATTTCTATATACACTAATAATCTAATTCATACCATGAGTTCTGCTTGAGTCACTTTTTTGGGAGAAACAAAGGTATGGATCCACTGGCAGACGTAGTATCCGCATAGATTCGTCCCTGCTTCCTGTCTGGCAACCTGATAGTGGAGAAGAATAAAGTTAGACGTAACAACTATATATTAGTGTGATTTTACGAGATATGCGGGTACACCAGCCACGTACCGGAAAGTCCGTCCTCACATGCAGTTTTTGTTTGAAATTTCCTTTTTGTTTCGCACGGAAACGTGTCCATGCCATGTCAATCAAGTCTAAAACTGCTTGGTAATCCTCTTGTGGTTTCCGCAGTGAGTCGAAGACAACAATTTGACTTTGATTTATGATTATCACAAGCAGTATCCAGTGGAAGCTGTATATATATATATATATATATATATATATATATATATATATATATATATATATATAAATACATGCACAAGTATTGAGAACAAAGTCTTAAAGTTATACATACATAGAGAGAAGTACTCACTGGAAATTGTATGGCAAAAGAATGTAAGTCTTGCTTCTTTGTCTCTCCAGGTACAGGTATATGTTGTCCACCGTCTCTAGTGGGTTACTCTGTACATTTACGGCATTTACCATCAATGGATCCATGAAGCCGACATCATCATACGATTTTTCACGGCATGTATGGATCTCCATCCTACATGACAAGAATAGATTGTTATTGTTGAAAATTATAATTAAGAAAGCAAGTATTGCGAGAATAGATCAGTGAAAGAAACTTACACAACCCAGCAGCTCATCAATGAGAGGTCTATGGCATCTTGACGGTACAAATCATAGACATCCTTGAAATCCAAAATCAAGAGACTATGCCCACGGAAGTAATCACGGTCTTTTATCAAAACATTGAGCATCTGTCTACCCTTTTTGGACGCCTTCATGTACCACTCATGAAATCGGAATGCTTGAGTGGTTAGGGACTTCAAAGAATCTGGGGGCACCATTGGTTTGCCATATTCAAATGTCCAAATTTCCACAGGTGCTGCCACAGGAATTTCGCCCGTGCCCGATAAAAGTTCTGCCGCTGAGAGGCCTGTTTGCTGGCACAACAACGCAAGCTGTTCCTCGTCATATTCCTGTTGCCCTTGTGTCCTCCTAGGCGAGCTCTGACCGACTTGTTTCTTCTTAGGAGTGGCCGCCTTCTTCACCGAGGATCCACTGCTGGCTTGTTGTTTCAGCTTATCATAAGACTTTGCAAGCTGGCGGTCGTAGTCGGAGGGCAAGAATCTCTTCTGATTCGCCGCGCTCATTTTTGTGAAAAATGTCTTCGCTGTCGGATCTATGGGCACCGGCTTCTCTGGCTCTTTTGGTTTGAAATGCTCTTTGACCTGGGCTGCGACCACCAAAGCAGTTTCCTCGTCAGTTTGGTCGTAGGCTCTTTTCTTCCTTATGGCGGCCAACCTTTCTTCGTCGGTAGGCTCTTTCTCCACCGTTTGGCGCTTCTGGCGAGTAGTCCGCCGTGGGGGCGGAGCTTGGCGCTTTGGGGGATGCCGTGCTGGTGGAGGAGGAGACCTGTGTGAGCCGGCATCATCCTGACCTGGAGGTAGGGATAAAAAACGGGAATAGTCAGAGATTATGCCATAATACGGAATACGAAATCGGTCGGTACGGGATTTATCCCGACCGTTTTCAACCCTACCTGGAGGTGGCAGCTCTGGGTCATCCTCGGCCCTTCTTGAAGGTGACGGTGGCTGCGGGGATCCCTGGGTGGAGTAGCTGACGGCCCTTGACTGCGAAATTTGACGTAACGCTTCTTCCATAGAATGATACTGCCGTGGGCAGCATCCGCTAACGTCTTTTCTTCGTCGCCACCTGGGATGTCGAGCTCCAATTCATCATATCCTTCACAAATCTGCTCGACCCCACCTTGCAGTAGCCACTTGGAATCTGTGCCCCATGAATGGTCTGCCCTTGCTCCACCGGATAAGCCATACCGTAAGCCACCTTAGTGGATAAGTTCCGGCTTGGTATATGAAGCTCACATGGCGTACGCAGAGTGATTTCGTCCACTGGATAGCGAGCACTCTCATCCCCGGCATCGGCAGGTGGGAGCTCTGTGGAAGCAACACTGCTGCGACGTTGGGAGGGCGGGCTAACACCATCAGCTGATCCACCAGCTGGTACATGTACTATTCCCGGCACCGTCTGCCCTTGGCTCAGCAATGTCTGTAGCTGTCTAGACACCATGTCTGGGATGCCGGCCTTTGTCTCCCGAAGCTCTCTTTCCAAGTTCTCCACTCTTCTCTCTTGTGCGGCCTTGGAGCGGCTTCGACTCCTGTATGTGTCACTGTCCGCAGGGAATGCAGTCTTCCATGGGACTACGCCGACACCTCTAGCTCGTCCGGGATGTTCGGGGTTCCCCAGAGCCCTTGTTAGCTCGTCGTTTTCTCTGTCGGGAACGAATGTCCCATCAGCTGTCTCTTGAATGACCTTAAGTATAGCAGCGGCCGCCTCTTTTACCTCATCGCTGTATATAAGCGACCCATCTGAAAGATCCAGAGTGCCACCATGAGCGTAGTACCAATGCCTTGATCGCTCGGGCCAATGCATTGTCGCCGGCGTGATTCCCTGGCAACCAAATCTTCTTCCATCTTGTCCCAGATAGGAATTTTCTTCTTATAGCCAGTTGGTCCAAGAGAGTGGAAGTATCTTTTCTTCGCGGCATTGATCCTATTCTGTCGCGAGTTCTTTTCACCTAACTCCGACCGCCTGTACTGCACGAAGGAATCCAATGACCCCTCAGCTTTGGGTAATCATCGAAGTTGGGTGTCAGGTTCTTCTCGGCATATTTCTTGTACATGTTTTTCTTCCATGTTTGAAATGCAGTACACATCGTCTTTAGAGCCCAATTTTTGACTCTTGCCTCTGAACCTTGAGGCACCGCGAAATGTTCTTGCAGACTGGCCCATAGCATTTCTTTCTCTGATTGCGGCACGTATGTAGCATCATCGCAGGGTTTCCACCTCTGCAGGCTGATGGGCACGTGGTCTCTCACTAGAACACCACACTGATTGGCCATCTTTATAGCAGCTTTCTCTGGCGCAACCGGCCGACCATCCTCTGCCACATCAGTGATTACAAGTCTGCCCTCTAACTTCTTGGTCGGGCCACGTTTCGTCTTCTTCGATGATGAGGACCCAGAAGGCTGTGAGCCTGAGGGCTACATGTACGAGAAAGAAATGTATATATTAAGATTTCATGCTTGAACATATATATATTCGATATTGACAATATGTATACATATATACCTCCTCGGCCCGAACACTACCAGCGGCAGGTTCTTCCATGCCATCACCTGACATATTCAGGTATTGGCTGCCATCGTCACCACCTGCCTCCTCGTCGACGTCGAGAAGGTTTGTGGCACGTGCACTGCCTTTTGCGATTTCTTCCATCATAATCATGTTCATTTCGTCTTCTGTGTAGTCCATTTTGTCTTCCGTCTATCAAATATACATGAAATAACAATTATATCAAATTCGATCAAATTCGATCAAATTCTATCAAATTCTACCAAATTCGATCAAATCCTATCAAATTCTATCAAATTCTATCAAATCCTATCAAATCCTATCAAATCCTATCAAATTCTATCAAATTATATCAAATCCTATCAAATCCAACCAAATTCTACCAAATTCTATCAAATTCGATCAAATTCTATCAAATTCAACCAAATTCTATCAATTTCTATCAAATTCTATCAAAATTCACCAAATTCTATCAAATTCAACCAAATTCTACCAAATTCGACCAAATTTTATCAAAATTGACCAAATTCTATGAAATTCAACCAAATTCTATCAAATTCTACCAAATTCTATCAAATCCAACCAAATTCGATCAAATTCTATCAAATTCGATCAAATTCTATCAAATTCTACCAATTTCTATCAAATTCTATCATTTCTAAACATTTCTAATAATCCTTTTCATTTACACTAATAATCATTTCTAAACATTTATAACAATCATTTTCATATACACTAATAATCATTTCTAAACATTTATAACAATCATTTTCATATACACTAATTATCATTTCTAAACATTTCTAATAATCATTTCTAATACACTAATAATCATTTCTAAACATTTCTAATAATTATTTCTAATACACTAATAATCATTTCTAATAATCATTTCTAATACACTAATAATCATTTCAAAACATTTATAACAATCATTTTCATATACACTAATAATCATTTCTAAACATTTCTAATAATCATTTCTAATACACTAATAATCATTTCTAAACACTAATAATACACTAATATTTCTATGAATTACATGAAAAATCCTATAATTACATAAAAAATCCTATAATTTCCAATAATTCTATCAAAAAATCACTAAAACAAAAATTCTATCAATGCACAACGCGCGGCAATTCACATTCGCGGCATTTCTCCCCTGCACATTCGCGGCATTTCTATCAATGCATTTCTCCCCTGCACAATTCACACACATACACGTACATAGGGCGGAGCAGCGAGCTCGAGCCGGCGGCGATCGGGGGCGCGGAGGACCTCGCTGCAGCCGGGCGTCGGGGATGGGGCCGTGGGATGGCAGCAGGGAGTCGGGGCAGTGGGGGATGGCAGCAGGGAGTCGGGGCGTCGGGGGCCGCCGGGGGCCGTGG